>JAWKAJ010000108.1:0-43039 GCA_033816785.1 Picus viridis | reverse complement strand
AGTCAAGTGTCCATTAGGGGCTATGTGGGGTGGGGCCTAGGGTCCGTTAGGGTCTATAGGGAGGCTCGGGGCCTAGGGTCCCTGTGAGGCTATGGGAATGGGCAGGGCCTAGGGTCCCTTAGTCTCTCAGGGGATGGGCGGGGCCTAGGGTCCCTTAGGGGCTATGGAGATGGGGGGGCCTATAGTCCCTTAGGGGCTATGGGGAGAGGAGTGGCCTAGGGTCCCTTAGGGGCTATGGGGATGGGCGGGGCCTAGCGTCCCTTAGGGGTATGAGGACGGGTGGGGCCTAGGGTCCCATAGGGTCTATGGGGGGCGGGGCTAGGGTCCCTTAGGGGCTATGGGGTGGGGCAGGGCCTATGGTCCATGAGTGGCTATGGGGAGGGGTGGGGCCTAGGTCTCTTAGGTGCTTAGTGGAGGGCGTAGCCTAGGATGCCTTAGGGGCTATGAGGAGGGGCGGGGCCTCGGGTCCCATAGGGGCTTTGGGGAGGGGCGGGGCCTAGGGTCCCTTATGTGCTATGGGGAGGGGGTGGGGCCTAGGGTTCCTTAGGGGATATGGAGTGAGCCTGGACCTATGGTTCCTTAGTGTCTTTGGGGAGTGGCTGGGCTAAAGCCTATGGGGAGGGGCGGGGCCTGGCATCCCTTAGAGGCTATGGGAGGGGCCTAGGGTCTCTTTGAAGCTATTGGGACAGGCGGGCCCTAGTGTCCATGTGGCTATGGGGAGGGGCAGGGCCTAGGATCCATTAGGGGATACTGGTAGGGGCGGGGCCTAGAGTCCCTTAGAGTCTCTGTGGAGCGGCGGGGAGTAGGGTCCATTAGGGGCTAAGGGGAGGGGTGGAGCCTAGACTGCATTAGGGTCTATGGGGAGGGCGGGGCCTTGGGTCCCTTAGGGGCTAAGGGGAGGTGCGGGCTCTGGGGTACATTCGTGTCTATGGGGAGGGCAGGGCCCCGGGTCCTTTAGGGGCTATGGGGAGGGGCGGGGCATTGGGTCCATTAAGGGCTATGGGGAGGGGGGGGGCCTAGGATCCATTAGGGGATACTGGTAGGGCGGGGCCTAGGGTGCCTTAGGGGCTATGGGGAGGGCGGGGCCTAGCGTCCCTTAGAGGGTAAGGGGGAGGGGTGGGGCCTAGGGTCCCTTGGGGGCTATTGGGAGGGGTGGGGCCTAGGGTCCCTTGGGGGCTATTGGGAGGGGCGGGGCCTAGGGTCCTGCCTCGATCCGGAGAGGGAAAGAGATTCAGGTTTTTAATGAATATTCCCGTGTTGTGAAATTAGAGGCACAAACGAGGCCAAAATACCAACAGCTAGACTGTTGATTACATAATTACAGTGGATGGACATAAATAAAGTGGAGGGATCAGAAGGGGGAGAGAGAGAATAGGAAAGAGAGAGAAGAAAGGGCGAAGAGGGAAAGAATTTTCTTACCACACCCCCTCACCCCCAAGACAGTTTGAGTCTGTGGAGGAAAGGTGCTGCAGGAGATGTTGGGTCTGTAGAGGAAGGGTGCTGAGGCTTTGGCTGTAGAAGGGACGAGGTCCTCTGGGCAGCTTCTTCAGCTCCCATGAGTTGCAGCAGGCGGAACTTAGGGCACGGAGAGTCCAAGATCCATTGTGTTGGCCCCGTGGTGTTTCCAGCGTGTGCTGCCGTCTGCTTTCTTCTGCATCTTGCTTCTCCGATTTTCTGCTCTACAAGCCAGTAGCTGCTCCAGTCTCTTATACAGTTTTTTAGCCCTTAGGCAAGTGTCTCGTTCCCCAGGAAATCTTTCTGTGTGCTCAGGTGAGTTTGGGCAGCCACTGGATGGAGGGGGAAGGGCCTCCGCCTCCTCCTGCTCCATCTACCTACCCACACACTCTTTTCACATCAGGAACCATTGTCCCTTCCTGGGGTATCTGATGGCTGGAAATGATCTTGTCCTGAAGGTGTGAATGCTGGGCCCTTGGGCCATTGCTGTAGGCCAGCTGCAGTCCCGTGAGCAATGTTATCTTTGCACCTTCCAAGAGTCCTTCCAGTGGCTCTGCCCAACGCACATCAGCTATTGTCTGGACAAGCAGCAAGTGATTTTATCTTTGTTGAGTCACAGCAGGAGAGACAAGCTTTAGTCTCTCACACCGGGCCTAGGTTCCCTTAGGGGCTATGGGGAGGGGCGGGGCCTAGGATCCCTGAGGGGCTATGGGGAGGGGTGGGGCCTAGGGTCCATTAGGGGCTATGGGGAGTAGTGGGGGCTATGGGGAGCAGTGGGGCCTAGGGTCCTCTAGAGGCTATGGGGATGGGCGGGGCCTAGTGTCCCTTCAGGGCTACGGGGAGGCGGCCTAGGGACCCTTTGGGGGTATGGTGAGGGGCTGGGCCTATGGTCCATTAGGGGCTATGGGGGAGGGGCAGAGCCAAGGGTCCATTAGGGCATAAGGAGAGGGTCATGGCCTACTGTACCTTGGGGGTATGGGGATGGGCGGGGCCTAGGGTCCCTTAGGTGCTATGGCGAGGGGCGGGGCCTTGTGTCCCTTAGGGGCTATGGGGAGGGGCGGGACCTAGGGTCTGTATAGACTGGGGGGGCGGGGCCTATGGTCCCTTTGGGGCTAAGGGGAGGGTCGGGCCTAGGGTCCATTAGGAGCTATGGGGGGGGGGGCCCGGGACCCTTGTGGACTATGGTGGGGCAGGGCCAAGGGTCCCTTATGGGCTATGAGGGGGGGCGGGGCCTAGGGTCACTTAGGGGCTATGCTGAGGGGCAGGGCCGTGAGTCCTTAGCGGCTATGGGAATGGCTGGGGCCTAGGGTCCCTTATGGGCTATGTGGAGGGGCTATGGGGAGCCTAGGGACCCTTAGGGGCTATGGCGAGGGGCGGGGACTTGGGTCCCTTTTGGACTATGGTGGGGCGGGGCCTGCTGTCCCTTATGTACTATGGTGGGGCGGGGCCTTGGGTCCGTTATGGACGATGGGGGGGCTAGGCCTAGCATTCCTTAGGGGCTATGGGGAGGGGGCGGAGCTAAGGTTGCCTTAGGGGCTACGGGGAGGGGCGAGTCCTAGGGTGCCTTAGGGGCTATGGGGGTCGGGGCCTAGGGTCCCTTAGGGGCTATGGGGAGGAGCGGGGCCAAGGGTCCCTTAGGGGCTATATGGAGGGGCGGGGCCTAGGGTCCCTTGGGGGCTATGGAGAGGGGCGGGGCCTAGGGTCCCTTAGGGGCTCCGGGGAGGGGCGGGGCCTAGCGTCCCTTAGGGGCTATATGGAGGGGCGGGGCCTAGCGTCCCATAGGGGTAAGGGGAGGGGCGGGCCTAGGGTGCTTTAGGGGCTATGGGGAGGGGCGGGGCCAAAGTCCCTTAGGGGCTATGGGGAGGGGCGGGGCCGAGGGTCTCCGAGGGGCTCTGGGGATGTGCGTGGCCTTGGGTCACTTAGGGGCTTCGGGGAGGAGCAGGGCCTAAAGTCCATAGGGTCTACTGGGAGGGCGGGGCCTAGGGTCCCTTAGGGAATATGACAGGGGGGCAGGGCCAAGGGTCCCTTAGGGGTAATGGGGAGGGATGGGGCCTAGGGACCCTAAGGGGCTATGGGGAGGGGCGGGGCCTAGGGTCCCTTAGTGGCTATGGGGATTGGCGAGGCCTAGGGTCCATAAGGGTCTATTTGGAGGGGCGGGGCTAGGGTCGTTTAGGGGCTATGGGGAGGGGCGGGGACTAGGGTCCATAACGGTCTCTGGGGAGAGAGGTGGGGCCTACGGTCCCTTAGGGGCTATGGGGAGGGGTGGAGCCTAGGGTGCCTTAAGGGCTATGGGGAGGGGCGGGGCCTAGGGTCCCTTAGAGTCTAACGGAGGGGCGGGGCCTAGGTTCCATGAGGGGCTAAGGGGAGGGTCGGGGCCTAGGGTCCATTAGGGACTATGGGGGGTGGCCTAGGTTCCCTTTGGCGCGATGGGGAGGGGCTTGGCCTATGGTCCCTAAGGGGCTATGGGAGGTGCGGGGCCTAGGGTCCCTTAGGGGCTATGGGCGGGCGGGGCCTAGCGTCTCTTATGGGATATGGGGAGGGGCGGGGGCCTAGGGTCCCTTAGGGACTATGGGTGGGCGGGGCCTAGCGTCTCTTATGGGATATGGGGAGGGGTGGGGCCTAGGGTCCCATAGGGGCTCAGGGGAGGGGTGGGGTGTAGTGTCCCATAGGGGCTATGGGGAGGGTGGGGTCTAGGGTCCCTTCGGGATTAAGCTGAGGGCGTGGCCTAGGGTCCCTTAGGGGATAAGGGGAGGGGCGGGACTAGGGTCCCTTAAGGGCTATGGAGAGGGGGCGGAGCCTAGGGTGCCTTAGGGGCTATGGGATGGCCAGAGCCTAGGGTGCCTTAGGGGCTATGGGAGGGGCAGGGCCTAGGGTCCCTTAGGGGCTATGGGAGGGGCGGGGCCTAGGGTCCCTTAGTGGCTATGGGGAGGGTCAGGGCCTAGGGGCCATTAGGGGCTATGGGGAGGGGCAGAGCCTAGGGTCCCTTATGGACTATGGTGTGGCGGGGCCTAGGTGCCTTTAGGGGCTATGGGGAGGGGCGGGGCCTAGTTTCCCTTAGGGGTTATGGGGAGGAGTGGGGCCTAGAGTCCTTTAGGGACTATGGGGAGGGGCGAGGCCTACGATCCCATGTAGTCTATGGGGAGGGGCAGGGCGTAGGGTCCCTGAGGGGCGATCGGGAGGGGGCGGGGCCTAGGGTCCTGTAGTGCCTATGTGCAGGGGTGGGACCCAGGGTGCCTTAGGGGCTATGGTGAGGGGCGGGGCCTGGGGTCCCGTACGTGCTATGGGGAGGGGCGGGGCCGAGGGTCCCTTAGGGGCTATTGGGGTGGGCGGGGCCTAGGGTCCCTTAAGGACTATGTGGGGGGCGGGGCCTAGAGTCCCTTATGGGCTATGGGGAGGGGCGGGGCCTAGGGTCCCTTAGGGGCTATGGGGAGGGGGCGGGGCCTAGGGTCCCTTACGTAATATGGGGAGGGGTGTGGCCGAGGGTCCCTTAAGGACTATGTGGGGGCGGGGCCTAGAGTCCCTTAGGGGCTATGGGGAGGGGCGGGGCCTATGGTCCCTTGGGGGCTATGGTGGGGCAGGGCCTAGGGTCACTTAGGTAATATGGGGAGGGGCGGGCCTAGCATCCCATAGGGGCTATGGGGAGGGGCGGGGCATAGGGTCCCTTAGGGACTATGGGGGAGGCGGGGCATTGGGTCCCTTAGGGACATGGGGGGGGCGGGGCCTTGGGTCCCTTAGAGGTTATGGGGAGGGACAGGGCCATCGGGTCGCTTAGGGCTAGGGGAGAGGGGCGGGGCCAGGCGTCCCTTAGGGGCTGTGTTGAGGGGCGGGGCCTAGCGTCCCTTTCTGGCTATGGGGTGGGGCGGGGCCTAGGGCCCCTTATGGGCTAAGGGGGGGGCGGGGCCTAGGGACCATTATGGGTTATTGGGAGGGGCGGGGCCTGGGGTCCCTTAGGGGCTATGGGGAGGGAGGGATCTAGCGTCCATGTGGTGAAGGCACATTCTGCCCAGATACTAGATCTGGCCCCAGCATGTGGATAGGTTTCCCCTCCTTCAGGAGGACGACAGTTACCAAGTATGGGCAGAATTCCAGCTTCACGCTTTCTATAGGCTGAAGCCAGTTGTCTATCAGAGTGCCCATTGGTCCAACCCCGCCTCGAGGAACCTGTAAATATTACCCCTGTTGGTAAACAAGTTGCCTCCTCTTTACTTTGCCTCTGTACTTGCTCGAGAGAGCAGCTCTCGAGCCACCGCCTCTGCCATTGAGCTTGTTGTTAGCTTCTCTCATCCAGGCACGCATACTGAAGCCTCTGCATCGGGAGAAGCACTTTGATGGTGAGCATCAGCCCAGAGGAGGACCTTCGCTGAGCCCGGGAAGCCAGCGTCGCTATAGCCGGTCATATCTGCAGGAGAGCCCATCGTGCTATGGGAGGACTGGACCAGCCCCGAGGGTAAGATCTGCCCAGTTGTCGGGGAGAAGGGACTATCTCAAGCGTCGCGCTGTTCCTGTAAGCCCAGGAAGGGAGAAGCCGCATTCTCTCTCTTAGGGACTATGGGGGTGAGTCCTAGGGGTCATAAGGGTCTATGGGGAGGGGCCGGGCCTAGGGTCCCTAGGGACTGGGGCGGCGGGGCCTACAATACAATACAATACAATACAATACAATACAATACAATACAATACAATACAATACAATACACCAGGTTGGAAGAGACCTTCAAGATCATCGCGTCCAACCCATCAACCAATCCAACCCACCCAATGACTAGTCCATGCAGCCAAGCACCCCATCAAGTCTTCTGAACACCTCCATGGGTAGGCCCATTCTATGGGCCTAGGGTCCCATAGGGGATAAGGGGAGGGGCGGGGCCTAGGGTCCATTAGGGGCTAGGGGGAGGGGGGGGGGGCGCCTAGTGTCCTTTGCATGCTATGGGGAGGGTGGGAGCGTAGGGTGGATTAGGGGTTATGGGGAGGGGCGGGGCCTAGGCTCCGTTGGGGGCTATGGGGAGGGGCGGGGCTTAGGGCTCCTCTCGGGCTATGGGGAGAGGCGGGGCCTAGAGTCCCTTAGGGCCTACGGGGAGGGGCGGGGCCTAGGGTCCCTTAAGGGCTATGGGAAGGGGCTGGGCCCAGGGTCCCTTAGGGGCTATGGAGAGGGGCCAGGCCTAGGGTGCCTTAGGGGCTATGGGGAGGGGTTGGGCCTAGGGACCCTTAAGGGCTATGGGGAGGGGTGGGGCCTAGGGTCCCTTAGGGACTACGGTGGGGCGGGGCCTAGGGTCCATTAGGGGCTATAGGGAGGGTGGGGCCGAGAGTTGCTTAGAGGCTATGGGGACAGGCGGGGCCTAGAGTCCCTTAGGGACTGGGGAGGGGCATAGCCTAAGGTCAATTATGTGCCATGGGGAGGGGCGGGGCCTAGGGTCCCTTAGTGGATATGGGGAGGGGCAGGGTCTAGGATCCTTAGGGGCTATGGGGAGGGGCGTGGCCTAGGGACCCTTAGATACAATACAATACACCAGGTTGGAAGAGACCGATGCTATGTGGAGGGGCGGAGCCTAGGGTCTATTAGGGACTATGGGGGCGGTGCCTAGCATCCATTAGGAGCTATGGGGAGGGGCGGAGCTTAGGGTGCCTTAGGGGATATGGGGGGGGGGGCGGGGCCTAGGGTCCTTTATGGACTATGGAGGGGCGGGGCCTAGTGTAAATTAGGGGCTATGGAGAGGGGCGGGGCCTAGGATCCCTTAGAGGTTATGGGGATGAGCAGGGCCTAAGGTCCCGTAGAAGCTATGGGGAGGGGCGGCGCCTAGGGTCCCTTCAGGGCTATGGCAAGGGGTGGGGCCTAGGATCCCTTAGGGGCTATGGGGAGCGGCAGGGCATAGGGTCCCTTAGAGGATATGGGGAGGGGCGGGGCCTAGGGTCCCTTAGGGGCTATGGGGAGCGGCAGGGCATAGGGTCCCTTAGAGGATATGGGGAGGGGCGGGGCCTAGGGTCCCTTAGGGGCTAGGAACAGGGGCGGGGCCTAGTGTCTTGTAGTGGCTATGGCGAGGGTCGGGACCTAGGGTCCCTTACGGAATATGGGGGGCGGGGCCTAGGGTCCCTTAGTGACTATGGGGGGCGGGGACTAGGGTCTTTTAGGGTCTATGGGGAGGGGCGTGGCCTAAGGTCCCTTAGAGGCTATGGGGAGGGGCGGAGCCTAGGGTCCCTTAGGGACTATGGGGGGTGGGGCCTAGGGTTACTTAGGGGCTATGGGGAGGGGGTGGGGCCTAGGGTCAATTAGGGACCATGGGGAGGGGCAGGGCATCGGGTCCCTTAGGGGCAATCGGGAGGGGTGGGGCATAGGGTCACTTAGCGTCTATGGGGAGGGGCAGGGCCTATGGTCTCTTAGGGGCTACGGGGAGGGGGCGGGGCCTAGGGACCCTCAGGGTCTATGGCAAGGGGCGGGGCCTAGGGTCACTAACATGGTATGGGGAGAGGTGGGGCTAGGGTACCATAGGGGCCACGGGGAGGGGCGGGGCAAGGGTCCCTAAGGGGTTATAGGGGAGGGCGGGGCCTAGGGTCCCTTAGATGCTATGGGGAGGGACGGGGCCTAGACTCCCTTAGGGACTATGGGGGGGCGGGGCCTAGGGCCCATGAGGTGCTATGGGGTGGGGGCGGGGTCTAGCATCCATTAGGGTATATGGGGAGGGGGCGGGTCCTAGGGTCTCTTTGGGGCTATTGGGAGGGGCAGGGCCTAGGGTCACTTAGCAGCTATGGGGCGGGGCCTAGTGACCCTTAGGGACTATGGAGGGGCTGGGCCTAGCGTCTCTTAGGGGCTATGGGGAGGGGCGGGGCCTCGGGTCCGTTAGGGCCTATGGGGGAGCGGGGCCTAGGGTCCCTTAGAGGCTAAGGGGAGGGGCATGTCCTAGGGTCCCTTAGGGCCACTGGCGGGCGGGGCCTAGGGCCCATTAGGGGCTATGGGGAGGAGCGGGGCCTAGGGTCCATTCGGGCCTATGGAGAGGGGTGGGGCCAAGGGTCCATTAGGGCCTATGGGGAGGGGCAGGGCCTAGGATCCCTTAGGGGCTATGGGGAGGGGTGGGGCCTAGGGTGCCTTTGGGATTATGGGGGGGCGGGGGCCTAAGGTCCGTTAGGGACTATGGGGAGGGGCGGACCCAAGGGTTCCTTAGAGGCTAAGGGGAGGGGCGGGGCTGAGGCTGCCTTAGTGGCTATGGGGAGGGACGGGGCCTAGGGTCCCTTAGATGCTGTGGGAGGGGGCGGGTCCTAGGGTCCCTTAGGGAGAATGGAGGGGTGGGGCCTAGGTTCTCTTAGGGGCTATGGGGTGGGGCGTGGCCTAGGGTCCCTTAGGGGCTATGGGGAGGGGCGGGGCCTGGGGTCTCTTAGAGACTATGGGGCGGGGCGGGGCCTCGGGTCCCTTTGGGGCTATGGGGAGGGGCGGGGCCTGGGGTCCCTTAGAGGCTATGGGGAGGGCCTGGGCCTATGGTCCCTAAGGGTTTACTGGGAGGGGCGGGGCCTAGGATCCCTTAGGGGCTAAGGGGAGGGGCGGGGCCTAGGGTCCTGTAGAGTCTATGGGGAGGGGCGGGGCATAGAGTCCCTTAGACACTATGGGGAGGGGAGGGGCCTAGGGTCCCTTAGATGCTCTGTGCAGGGGCGGGGCCCTGGGTCCTCTAGGGTCTATGGGGAAGGGCGGGGCCTAGGGTCCCTTAGGGGCTATGGGGAGGGGCGGGGCCTAGAGTCTCTTAGGGGCTATGGGAGGGCGAGGCCTAGCATCCCTTATGGGCAATGGGGAGGGACGGGCCCAGAGTACTTTAGGGGCTATGGGGAGGGCGGGGCCTAGGGTCACTTAGGGCCTTTGGGGAGGGGCGGGAACTAGGGCCATTAGGGGCGATGGTGAAGGGCGGGGCCTAGGGTCCCTTACGGTCTATGGGGGGCGAGGCCTAGGAACCATTAGGGGAGGGGAGGGGCGGGGCCAAGGTTCCCTTTGAGGGTATTGGGAGTGGCGGGGCCTAGGGTCCCATAGGGGCAAGGGGGAGGGGCAGGGCCTAGGGTCCCTTAGGTGCTATGGGGAGGGGCGAGGCCTAGAGTCCCTTAGAGGCAATGGGGAGGGCGGGGCCTAGCGTCCCTTAGGGGCTATGGCGAGGGGCGGGGCCTAGGGTCCCTTAGGGACTATGTGGGGGTGGGGCCTAGGGTCCCATAGAGACGATGGGGATGGGCGGGGCCTAGGGTTCCTTAGGGGCTATGGTAAGGGGCGGGGCCTATTGTGCCTTAGGGGCTATGGGGAGGGGCGGGGCCTATTGTCTCTTAGGTGCTATGGTGAGGGGGCGGGGCCTATTGTCCCTTAGGGGCTATGGGGAGGGGCGGGGCCCAGGGTCCTTTAGGGACTATGGGGAGGGGCGGAGCATTGGGTCCTTTAGGGGCTATGTGGAGGGGTGGGGCCTAGGGTCCCTTATGGACTATGGTAGGGCGGGGCCTAGGGTCCATTAGGGCCTATGGGGAGGGGCAGGGCCTAGGGTGCATTAGGGGCTATGGGGCTGTCTTCATTGATGATATGGATGAGGGGTTGAGTCAGTCATCAGCAAGTTTGCAGATTACACCAAGTTGGGAATAGATGTTAGTCAGCTAGAGGGTAGAAAGGCTCTGCAGAGGGACCTCGACCGACTGGACAGATGGGCACAGCGTAATGGCATGGCATTTAACAAGTCCAAGTGCCGGGTGCTGCACTTTGGCCACGGCAACCCCATGCAGAGCTACAGGCTGGGGTCAGAGTGGCTGGAGAGCTGCCAAACAGAGAGGGACCTGGGGGTGCTGATTGACAGCTGCCTGAACATGAGCCAGCAGTGTGCCCAGGTGGCCAAGAGGGCCAATGGCATCCTGGCCTGTATTAGGAACAGTGTGGCCAGCTGGAGCAGGGAGGTCATTGTGCCCCCTGTACTCTGCATTGGTTAGGCCACACCTTGAGTCCTGTGTCCAGTTCTGGGCCCCTCAGTTTAAGAAGGACATGGAGACACTTGAACGTGTCCAGAGAAGAGCAACGAGGCTGGGGAGAGGCCTTGAGCACAGCCCTATGAGGAGAGGCTGAGGGAGCTGGGGCTGTTTAGCCTGGAGAAGAGAAGGATCAGGGGTGACCTCATTGCCCTCTACAACTACCTGAAGGGTGGTAGTGGACAGGAGGGGGTTGGTCTCTTCTCCCAGGCAACCAGCACCAGAACAAGGGGACACAGTCTCAAGCTGTGCCAGGGGAGGTTTAGACTCGAGGTGAGGAAGAAGTTCTTCAGGGAGCGAGTCATTCGTCATTGGAATGTGCTGCCCGGGGAGGTGGTGGAGTCGCCGTCCCTGGAGGTGTTCAAGGGGAGACTGGACACGGCACTTGGTGCCATGGGCTAGTTGTGAGGTCTGTTGGGACAGGTTGGACTTGATGATCCTTGGGGTCTCTTCCAACCTTGGTGATACTGTGATACTGTGATACTGTGAGGGCGGGGGCCTAGGGTCCCTTTGGTGCTATGGGGAGGTGCGGGGCCTACGGTCCCTTGGGGGCTATGAGGAGGGGGCGGGGCCTAGCGTCCCTTGGGGGCTATGGGGAGGGGGCGGGGCCTAGTGTCCCTTAGGGGCTATGGCAAGGGGCGGGGCCTAGTGTCCCTTATGAAGTATGATGGGGCGGGGCCAGGGTCCATTAGGGGCTATGGGGAGGGGCGGGGCCTAGGGTCCATTAGAGCTTATGGGGAGGGGCGGGGCCTAGGATCCATGAGGGGCAATGGGGAGGGGCGGGGCCTAGGGTCCCTTAGGGGCTATGGGAGGGGCGGGGCCTAGGGTCCTTTAGGGACTATGGGGAGGGGTGGGGCCTAGGGTGCTTTGGGGGTTATGGGGAGGGGCGGGGCCTAGGGTCCCATAGATTCTTTGGGGAGGGGCGGGGTCTTGCGTCCCCTAGGGACGAAGTGGAGAGTCGGAGCCTCGGGTGCCTTAAGGTATATGGGGAGGGGCGGGGCTTAGGGTCCCTTAGGGACAATGGGGGGTCGGGGCCTAGTGTCCATGAGGGGCTATGGGGAGGGGCGGGCCCTATGGTCCCTTAGGGGCTATGATGAGGGGCGGGGCCTAGGGTCCCTTAGGGACTATGGGGAGGGGCGGGGCCTGGGGTATATTAGGGGCTATATTGAGGGGCGGAGCCTACGGTCCCTTAGGGGCTATGGGGAGGGGCAGGGCCTGCTGTCCCTTAGGGGCTATGGGGAGGGGCAGGGCCTGCTGTCCCTTAGGGGATATGGGGAGGGGCGGGGCCTAATATCCCTTAGGGACTATTGGGAGGGGCGTGGCCTACGGTCCCTCTAGGGGCTACTTTGAGGGGTGGGGCCTATGTTCCCTTTTGTGCTATGGGGAGGGGCGGGGCCTAGGGTCCATTAGGGGCTATAGGAAGGGGCGGGTCCTAGGCTCCCTTAGAGGTTATGGGGAGGGGCGGGGCCTAGGGTCCATTAGAGGTTATGGGGATGGGCGGGGCCTAGCATCCATGAGGGGCAATGGGGAGGGGCAGGGCCTAGGGTCCATTAAAGGCTAAGGGGAGGGGCGGGGCCTAGGGTCCCTTAGGGACTATGGGGAGGGGCGGGGCCTAGGGTCACTTAGGGGCTATGGGAGGGGCGGGGCCTAGGGTCCTTTAGGGACTATGGGGAGGGGTGGGGCCTAGGGTGCCTTAGGGGCTATGGGGAGGGGGCGGGGCCTAGGGTCCTTTAGGGGCTATGGGGAGGGGCAGGGCCTAGGGTCCCTTAGGGGCTATGGGAGGGGCGGGGCCTAGTGTCCTTTAGGGTCAATGGGGAGGGGTGGGGCCTAGGGTCCCTTAGGGGCTATGGGGAGGGGCGGGCCCCAGGGTCCCTTAGCGGCTATGGGGAGGGGTGGGGGCTATGGTCCATTAGGGGCTATGGGGAGGGGCGGAGCCTAGGGTTCCTTGGATGCTATGGCGAGGGGCGGTGCCTAGGGTCCCTTATGGACTACGGTGAGGTGGGGCCTATTGTCCCTTAGGGGCTATGGGGAGGGGCGGAGCCTAGGGTCCCTTCGGGGCTAAGGGTAGGGGTGGGGCCTAGGGTCCCTTAGGGGCTATGGCGAGGGGCGGGGCCTAGTGTCCCTTAGGGTCTATGGCAAGGGGCGGGGTCTTGCGTCCCCTAGGGACGAAGTGGAGGGGCAGAGCCTCAGGTGCCTTAAGGTATATGGGGAGGGGCGGGGCTTAGGGTTCCTTAGGGACAATGGGGATCGGGGCGTAGTGTTCATGAGGGGCGATGGGGAGGGGCGGGGCCTAGGGTCCATTAGAGGTTATGGGGAGGGGGCGGGGCCTAGGATCCATGAGGGGCAATGGGGAGGGGCGGGGCCTAGGGTCCCTTAGGGGCTATGGGAGGGGCGGGGCCTAGGGTCCTTTAGGGACTATGGGGAGGGGTGGGGCCTAGGGTGCTTTGGGGGTTATGGGGAGGGGCGGGGCCTAGGGTCCCATAGATTCTTTGGGGAGGGGCGGGGTCTTGCGTTCCCTAGGGACGAAGTGGAGAGTCGGAGCCTCGGGTGCCTTAAGGTATATGGGGAGGGGCGGGGCTTAGGGTCCCTTAGGGACAATGGGGGTCGGGGCCTAGTGTCCATGAGGGGCTATGGGGAGGGGCGGGCCCTATGGTCCCTTAGGGGCTATGATGAGGGGCGGGGCCTAGGGTCCCTTAGGGACTATGGGGAGGGGCGGGGCCTGGGGTATATTAGGGCCTATATTGAGGGGCGGAGCCTACGGTCCCTTAGGGGCTATGGGGAGGTGCGGGGCCTATGTTCCCTTTTGTGCTATGGGGAGGGGCGGGGCCTAGGGTCCATTAGGGGCTATAGGAAGGGGCGGGTCCTAGGCTCCCTTAGAGGTTATGGGGAGGGGCGGGGCCAAGGGTCCATTAGAGGTTATGGGGATGGGCGGGGCCTAGAATCCATGAGGGGCAATGGGGAGGGGCGGGGCCTAGGGTCCCTTAAAGGCTATGGGGAGGGGCGGGGCCTAGAGTCCTTTCGGGGCTACGGGGGGGGCGGGGCCTAGGGTCCTTAGTGACTAAGGGGGGCAGGGCCTAGGGGCCATTAGAGGCTACAGGGAGGGGCGGGGCCTTGGGTGCCCCTGTGCCTAAGGGAAGGGGCGGGGCCTAGGGTCCCTTAGGGGCCATGGGGAGGGGCGGTGCCTAGGGTCACTTAGGGGATATGGGGATGGGCGGGGTGTAGGGTCCCTTAAAGGCTATGGGGAGGGGTGGGGCCTAGGGTCCACTGTGGACTATGGTGGGGCGGGGCCTAGGGTCCCTTAGGGGCTATGGGGAGGGGCGGGGCCTAGGGTTCCTTAGGGTCTATGGGGAGGGGCAGGGCCTAGGGTCCCTTTGGGGCCATGGGGGGCGGGGCCTAGGGTCCCTTAGGGGCTATGGCGAGGGGCGGGGCCTATGGTACCTTAGAGGTTATATGGAGGGGTGGGGCCTAGCGTCCATTAGGGGCTATGGGGAGGGGCGGGGCCTAGTGTCCCTTATGTATTAGGGGGAGGGGTGGGTTCTGTAGTTGCTAAGGATCTACGTGGAGGGGCGGAGCCTAGGGTCCATTAGGGCCTATGGGGAGGGGCGGGGCCTAGGGTCCCTTAGGGGCTATGGGGAGGGGCTTGGCCTAGGGTGCCTTAAAGGCTATGGGGAGGGGGCGAGGCCTAGGGTCCCTTAAAGGCTATGGGGAGGGGCGAGGCCTAGGGTCCCTTAAAGGCTATGGGGAGGGGCGGGACCTAGTGTGCCTCAGGGGCTATGGGGAGGGGCGGGGCTTAGGGTCCCTTAGCGACTATGGGGGGAGGGGCCTAGGGGCCATTAAGGGCTATGGGAAGGGGCGTGGCCTAATGTCCCTTAGGGGTTATGGGGAGGGGCGGGGTCTACGGTCCCTTAGGGACTATGGGGAGGGCTGGGGCCTAGGGTCTCATAGAGGCTATAGCGAGGGGCGGGGCCTATTGTACCTTAGAGGCTATACATAGGGGCGGGGCCTAGGGTCCCTTAGGGATTATGGGGAGGGGTGGGGCCTGGAGTTGCTAAGGATCTACGTGGAGGGGCGGGGCCTAGGGTCCATTAGGGCCTATGGGGAGGGGGCGGGGCCTGGAGTTGCTAAGGATCTACGTGGAGGGGCGGGGCCTAGGGTCCATTAGGGCCTATGGGGAGGGGCGGGGCCTAGGGTGACGCAGGGGCTATGGGGAGGGGTGGGGCCAAGTGTCCTTTAAGGGTTAGGGGGAGGGGCGGGGCCTAGGGTCTCTTAGATGCTATAGGGAGGCGCGGGGTCTAGGGCCCCTTGGGGGCTAAGGGGTGGGGCATAGATGTGGGGTGGGGCCCCGATAAAAGAGGGCGTAGCCTGCGAGGAGGGGCAGGGCTTCATGAAGTGTCCAGGGCTGCGATGGGGCAGGGTCTATGGGGGACAGACCTGCGTGCAGTTTCTTTAGCTGGGGGTGGGGTTTGATTTGAGGGGTGGGGCGAGTGGGCAGTGGGAGGGGCTTGGGGCCTATAGGGAGGAGGAAGGGGAGGATTGGGAGGGTCTAAGAAACAGTGGGTCTGGGGTGGGGGGCTCTTATGGGGGGAGAGTCCTATAGGAACTGGGGGTGGGGGGCTACAGGGGACTCACTGAGGGGGGTCTATGGGGCTTGGTTGGGGGGAAGGCTGGGGTGCCTGGGATGGGCTATAGGTGACTGGGGGATATAAGAGGGGTGGGGGCGAGGTCTATTGGGCAGGGTGGGAAAGGGGCTATAGGGGGGACTCTGGAGGGGTCTATGGGGGAACTGGGGGGACTGAGGGGGCTCTAGATGACTGGGGGCGCTATGGGGCAGGGGCCTCTGGGGGGCTATAGGTGACTGGGGAAGGGGCTATGAGGCGGACTCTGGGGGGGTCTAAGGGGCAGAGGGGCTCTGGTGGGTTCTATGGGGGGAGGGCTGGGGGGGTCTGGGGCAGTGGGGGTTGGGGGGCTATAGGTGACTGGGGAAGGGGCTATGAGGCGGACTCTGGGGGGGTCTAAGGGGCAGAGGGGCTCTGGTGGGTTCTATGGGGGGGAGGGGCTGGGGGGGGTCTGGGGCAGTGGGGGTTGGGGGGCTATAGGTGACTGGGGAAGGGGCTATAGTGTGGGGGTCTGAGGCTCGTGGAAATGGGCGTCTGGGAGGGGTGGTCTAGGTAATGGGGAAGTGTCCAACCCCCCGTGGGAGGCGCGTCCACACGAAGGGGCGTGGCCTCCCCGCCCCACCCCGCTTGGCCCCGCCCATTGCAGCATCCTGCTCCCACCCAAGGCTCTGCCTCCTCTCCCCCCCCCCTTATTTTTTCCCTCCTTATTCCTCCCTCCCAAGAACCCCCCAAAAAAAACCCCACCGGGGGGGTGGGGCAAAGGGAGGGGCGTGACCTGGGGGCGTCGCCGAGGGGTGTGGCTAAAGGGCGTGGCTGCGGGAGGGGCTCTTTGAACGCCCCCTCCCCCTCATCTGAGCATCGCCAGGCTCGGAGGCGGCTGCGGCTCCACACCCTGAGGTAGGGGGAGGAAAAAATAGGGGGGTGGGGGGCGGGGATCATTGCGGGGGGGGAGGGGGCGGGCATCAATGAGGGGGGCTCAATGAGGAGGGGTGGTCAATGAGGAGGGAATGAAAAGAGCTGGGGGTGGGCCCGGGGGAGGGTGATTTTAAGGGGGGGGGTTAATTGAGGAGGGGGGAAATTGGGGGGGAGCATCTAAAGGGGAAGGAATTAGGGCGGGGGGGAACGCCCCCCATATTTTGGGCCCCCTCCCTCCCCCCGGGTTTAATTTAGTGGGGGGGGGGGTGTCAGGATCCAGGCCTGATTCAATTGAGGGGGGCAGAGAAACCCCCGGGTTATGGGGGAAGGGGGGGAGGGCCACTATCCGCTCCCCTCCCCTTCAAATGGGAGGGGCAACCCCCCAGACCCTCATTATCAGGGGGGGGGGGGGAGGCAAGATTCACCCAATTCGGGGGGTGGGTGGGGAATATCTTAATTGGGGTATTTGAGAGGGGGAATGGACCCGATTTTTGGGGGGGGGGGGAGCTTAAACTGGGGTATTGGGAGGGGCCTCATATGGGGTAATTGGGGGGGGGCAAAACATGGGCCCAGATTGGGGGGGGGGAGGCCCGCCTAAATTGGGGGTGGGGCTTGGACCCAATTTGAGATATTGGGGGGGGGAAGCGCTCGATTGGGATAATTGGGGGGGGGGGCATATTGAGGGGAGGGGTCTCCACGACTCTTTGTCCTCTCTTATTTTATGGGGGGGTGGGGAAGGTTTTGCCTCATTTCCGAGTTGGGATTTTTGGGGGGGGGGGGGGGGGACTGGTGAGGAGGGGTCCCCTGATTATTTTTGGGGTCGCCCCCCCAGATGAAGGGTGACCCCCCCGTGAGCAGCACCATGAGCGTGGGGCAGGCTCGGAAGTTGGTAGAGCAGCTGAAGATTGAGGCCAGCACCGGAAGGATCAAGGTGGGAGGAGGGGGGGGACAGGGGGGCGGGGGGCGGGGGGAGCACCCCAAAGGCTTTTGGGGGGGGGGCGCTGCTTATATCTACTTCCCCCGCGGTAAATGCAGCGGGGGCAGGGGGTGAGGGTCAGGAGGGAAATGGAGGGAGGGGGAAGGATGGAGAGGGAGGAAGGGAGGAGGGGAGGGGGCGTTTGGGGGGGGGGGGGGGGCACTTGAGGGGATCAATTTGGGGGGGTTCCCGGGGGGGGCGTTTGGGGGGAGGCACTTGAGGGGATCATTTTGTGAGGGGGGTGTTCCCGGGGGGGGTCGCTTTGGGGGGTCGTTTTCGGGGGGTCGCTCTGGGGGAGGTCATTTGGGGAGGGGTCGTTTGGGGGGGGGGGGTCGTTGTCGGGGGAGCACTGGAAGGGATCAATTTGGGGGGTTCTTAGGGGGGTTAATTTGGGGGGTGTCTTTTGGGGGGTCGTTTTCGGGGGCAATCTGCGGGAGATCATTTGGGGAAGGGTCGTTTTGGGGGCACTTGAAGGGATCAATTTGGGGGGGGGGTCCCGGGGGGGTCGTTTTCGGGGGGTCACTCTGTGGGGGGTGTGTCATTTGGGGAGGGGTCGTTTAGGAGGGACACTTGAGGAGATCAAGGGTCTTTGGGGAGGGTCGTTTTCGGGGGGGGCACTCTGGGGGGTCATTTGGGGAGGGGTCGTTTGGGGGGCACTTGAGGGGATCAATTTGGGGGTTTCCAGGGGGTTAGTTTGGGGGGGTCGTTTTCGGGGGGTCATTTGAGGAGGGGTCATTTGAGGAGGGATCGTTTGAGGAGGGGTCATTTTGGGGGGTCGTTTTCGGGGGCGGTCACTCTGGGAGGGGTCTTTGGGGGGGGCACTTGAAGGGATCAATTTGAGGGGGGTCCAGGGGGGTTAATTTGAGGGGGGTCTTTTGGGGGAGGGGTCGTTTTGGGGGGGTCTTTTTGGGGGATCGTTTTCGGGGGGGATCATTTGGGGAGGGGGACACTTGAGGGGCTCAGTTTGGGGGGTTTCCTGGGGGGGTAGCTTTAGGGGGGGTCAATTGGGGAGAGCCATTTGGGGGGGTCCACGCCTGGATTGGGGGCGAGGGTGCCCCACTTTGGGGCGGGGAGGGGCTTAATTAATTGGGGGAGGGGGTCTCTTAATTGGGGAAGGGTCTCTTAATTGGAGGAGGGAGGGGAGCAGCTCTTGGAGTGGATTCCCTTCAGCAGCTTCCTCAACCTTGGGGGAGGTCTCCGACTTCGGGGATGGGTTAATCAATTTGGGGTGGGGTTAATCAATTTGGGGAGAGGGTCTCTTAATTGGGGAGGGGTCTCTTAATTAGGCAGGGTCCTTTAATTGGGGGAGGGAGGGGAGCAGCTCTTTGAGTGACTTCCAGTTCAGCTCGAGGAGCTTCCCTCAGCTTCGAGGGAGGTCTCCTGACTTCGGGGCTGGGTTTAATTAATTGGAGGTGGGGGGTAGTAATTAATTGGGGTCCTGTAATTAACTGAGAGGGGTTAATTAATTGGGGAGGGGTCTCTTAATTGGGGAGGGTCCCAATTTGGAGGGGGGGGGCACCACTTTGAGTGGCTTCAGTTCAACTAGAGCAGCTTCCCTCAGCCTCGATGGAGGTCTCCTGACTTCGGGGCGGGGTTAATTGATTTGGGTGCGCGTTAATTAATTGGGGAGGGGTTAATTAACTTGGGGAGGGGTCTCCTTGGCCCAGGTGTCGAAGGCAGCCGCGGACCTGCTGTCGTACTGCGATGCCCACGCCTGTGAGGATCCTCTCATCACCCCCGTGCCCACCTCCGAGAACCCCTTCCGGGAGAAGAAGTTTTTCTGTGCCCTCCTTTGAAGCCCCCAGCCCCAAATTTGAGGAGGGGGCTGCAAGGTGTGGGGGGTGGTCCCTAAAGTACCCAGGGGGACCCTCTCCCGCCCCCCCACCCCCCCAAAAATATCTGGGTGGGGGTCCCCCAAAACGAATGGAGAAGGGAGCAGGAGTCGACCCCAGCCCCGAAGTGCGCTCAGGATGATGTGGAAGGAGGTGGCTCCCCACCCCCCCCCCCCCCCCGTTAGGGGCGTCCCCACCCCCTAATTAAGGACCCTCAGCCCCTAATTAAGGACCCCCTGCTAATTTGGAGTCCTCTTTGTAATTAGGGACCCTCCCCCCATTAAGTAAGGAGGGGTCACCCCCAATTACAGCCCCCTCCCCCCCCGAGAAGCCTCACAGAGACCAATAAACTGAGCACAGCACTGGGAGCCGAGGTGAGGGTGGTTAATTGGGGGGGGTAATTAATTAGGGGGTTAAGTGTGGGGGATTAATGGGGGGGTTAATTGGGAGGAATTGGAGGGGTGAATTGGGAAGGGAATTAATTAGGGAGGGGTTAATTGGGGCAATTAATTGGGGAGGGGTTAGTTGGGGGTGTAATGAATCCCAGTTGGGGATGGTTAATTGGGAAGATAATTAATTGGGGGTTAATGGGGGAATGGGAGGGGGTTAATTGGGAGGGGAATTAATTAGAGGAGGGGTTAATTGGGGTGTAATGAATGGGGGATGGTTAATGCGGGGTAATGAAGGCGGTAGTTAATTGGGGAAGATAATTGAGGGGTTAATTGAGGAGAATTAATTGGGGGCTAACGGGGGGAATTGGAGGGGGTTAATTGGGAGGGCAATTAATTAGGGAGAGGTGAATTGGGGGAGTAATGAAGGGGTGATTAATTAGGAGGGCAATTAATTGGGGGAATTAAGGGGGTGATTTGATTGGGGGTTAATTAGAGGTGATTGGTTGGGGGTAATTAATTAGGGGCGATTTAGGGGGTTAATGATTGGGGGGGTTAATGGGGTAGGATAAGTGGGGGTTCAGTAATTAATGAGGGTTAATTAACTAAGGGCAGTCCCTTAGGCACTGAATAGCATCAGGGCTAATGGGGGGCGGGGAGTGATAATTAACGTGTGCGGGGGGTGGGTTAATTAGGGGGCTCCCCTGAAGCCCCATGAGACCTCCCCCGAGCCATCATGGCGGCACCCACAGCGGCTTCAGGCGGGCGCCGTCGCGTTGCCTGCGCGCTGCGCCCGCCCGCCGCCTCCAGCAGGCGTTGCCCTCTCCCAACATGGCGGCTCCCGGGACGGCTTCACCCGGGCGCCGCCATGTTGTCGGAGCATGCGCGCTGCCTTCCCAGCCACCCCAAAATGGCGCGCGCGCTGCCCGCTCACAAACCGGCGCCGGGGGCGGGGAGGGAAGAGCCGGCGGCTCGCGGGGACATGGGGTTGGGGGGGTGTGCAGTGGGAAAGGGGCCGGCACCGGGGGTCGTTCTGGTGCAGGGGGCACCGCCGCTCCCCGGGCGTGCTGCCGAGATGGCGGCGGTGGGTGCCGCGCGCACCGCGGCCATGGCCACCGGGCCTAGGGGGCTCTCGGAGCCTCTCACCTTGCGCCCACAACCAGGCCCAGGTCTCTGCCCCATAACTACCAGGCCTAGGCCCCGGCCCCGTGTCTAGGCGGCAGGGCCCGCGGCTGGGCCTCAGGCTCCATAATACCAAACGCGGCTTCCCCCGTGGCCCTCCAGCTCCAGCCCTGTCCCCTAGGCCCCCCCCCGCGCGCTGTCATTGGCCGAGGCCAGCGGCTAGGGCGGGCCTCCCCGCGCGGCCGCGCGGGGCGGGGCCAGGCGGCGGGGAGGGGGCTGCGCCTGGGCGCCGGAAGCGCTTCCGGCGGGCGGAGTTGACCCGGAAGCGCTGCGCGGGGCGGGGCTGCGGCGGACGATGGCGGCGGAGGAGCCTCAGCAGAAGCCGGAGCCGCTCAGCGCGGACGCAGATGGTACCCAGCGGCACCCCCCCCCCCCGCCGCGACTCCCGGCCCTCACCCAGGGGCCTGCAGCCGCCCGCGGGAGCCCTGGGCCAGGACCCTCCCGGAGGGGCCCAGGACCACCCCCCCCCCCCCCCCAGGACTCCCCGCGCTCCCCGGCCCCCCAGGACCCCAACAACCTTCTTCCCCCCGCCCCCCAGGACCCCTCGGACCCTCCCTAGTATCTCCCAGTAACCCCCAGTGCCCCCCAGTACCCCCTCAGGCCCCCCCAGAGTCCTCCCACAGCCTCCCAGTGCTGTCCAGAGCTGCTCTCTGTACCCCCCAGTCCCCCCACCCACCCCCCCCGAGCCCTTCCATAGCCCTCCCTAGTCCCTCCCGGGTACCCCTCGGTACCGTCCAGCCCCCCTCCCGGTGCGTCCCAGTGACCCCAGTGCCCCCCCAGGGGTGAACTGCTTGGCCTACGACGAGGCCATCATGGCCCAGCAGGACAGGATCCAGCAGGAGGTGAGGGACTGGCAGCTGGGGGTCCCCAGTTGGGCGCTGGGAGCTGGGGGGGTCCCTGTAGGGGTCCCCAGGCCTCTCCCAGTGGGGCCATGGGAGCTGGGGGGGTCCCTGTGGGGCAGTGGGAGCTGGGGGGGGTCCCCAGTTGGGTGCTGGGAGGTGTGTGGGGGGTCCCCAGTTGGGTCCTAACAGCCAGGAGGAGTCCCTGCAGGGGTCCCCAGGCCTCCCCCGGTGGGGCCATGGGAACTGGGGGGTCCCTGCAGGGGTCCCCAGGCCCCCCGGTGGGGCCATGGGAACTGGGGGGGTGCAGGGGGTGCTGGGGGGGTCACAGTGGGGCAGTTGGAGCTGGGGCGTGGCAGTGGGCACCGGGGGGCTCCCTGGGGGCAGTGGGCACTAGGGGGTGCCAGTGGGTGCGGGGGGTGCCAGTGGGTGCGGGGGTGCCGGTGGGCACTGGGGGCACAGGGTGCAGGGGGTGGTGGGCACAGGGTTACCCATGGGGCAGGGGGTGCCGGTGGGCACTGGGGGGTTACCCATGGGCGCAGGGGGTGCCTGTGGGCACTGGGGGTTACCCATGGGCGCAGGGGGTGCCGGTGGGCACTGGGGGGGTTACCCATGGGCGCAGGGGGTGCCGGTGGGCACTGGGGGTTACCCATGGGCGCAGGGGTGCCGGTGGGCACTGGGGGTTACCCATGGGCGCAGGGGGTGCCGGTGGGCACTGGGGGTTACCCATGGGCGCAGGGGTGCCGGTGGGCACTGGGGGTTACCCATGGGCGCAGGGGGTGCCTGTGGGCACTGGGGGTTACCCATGGGCGCAGGGGTGCCGGTGGGCACTGGGGGTTACCCATGGGCGCAGGGGTGCCGGTGGGCACTGGCGGGTTACCCATGGGCGCAGGGGGTGCCGGTGGGCACTGGGGGGTTACCCATGGGCGCAGGGGGTGCCGGTGGGCACGGGGGTGCCCGTGTCAGGCAGCTGAGGGCAGGGCACAGATCGCAGGGCAGACGCCGCTGGTGTCGGAGCGCCTGGACCTGGCGGTGCTGTACCAGGAGTATGCCCAGGACGACCTCATCTACCAGCAGAAGATACAGGTGGGCACTGCCGGGCACCAGGGGGGCACTGCCGGGCACCAGGGGCACTGCCAGGTACAGGGGCACCAGGGGCACTGCTGTGGACTGAGTTCCCCGCTGGCCTGTACTGGCCCTTAGTACCTCTTACTGCTCCTTACTGGTCCTTACTAGCCCTTACTGGCTGTTACTGGTCTTCATTGGCCCTTACTGGTCCTTGTTGGCCCGTGCTAGCCTGTACTGGTCCTTACTGGCCCTTACTGGTCCTTGTTGGCCCGTGCTAGCCTGTACTGGTCCTTACTGGCCCTTATTGGTCCTTGTTGGCCCGTACTAGCCTGTACTGGTCCTTACTGGCCTTTTCTGGCTCTTATTGGCCCTTACTGGTCCTTACTGGTCCTTGTTGGCCCGTACTAGCCTGTACTGGTTCTTACTGGCCTTTTCTGGCTCTTACTTCCCCTTAGTAGCTCTTACTGATCCTTGTTGGCCCATGCTGGCTCTTACTGGTCCTTGCTAGCCCTTACTAGCTCTTAATAGTCCTTACTGGCTCTTACTAGTCCTTATTGGCCCGTATTAGCCCTTTCTGGCCCTTTCTGGCCCTTTCTGGCCCTTTCTGGCCCTTTCTGGCCCTTTCTGGCCCTTTCTGGCCCTTTCTGGCCCTTTCTGGCTCTTACTGGCTGCTGGTGGTCCCTGGTGGGTGCCTGGAGGGCGCTGGTGGCAGCTGGAGGCCGCTGGTGGGCGCCGGTGGTGACTGGTGGCGCTGGTGCCCCCTGGCGGCGAGCAGGCGCTGCTGCAGAAGTACTCTCACATCCGCAAGACTCGGCCCGACGGGAACTGCTTCTACAGAGCCTTCGGCTTCGCGCACCTGGAGGCGCTGCTGGAGGACACCCAGGAGCTGCAGCGGTGACCCCCGGGCCCCCCCGAACCCCCCCACCCCCCGGGCCCCCCGAACCCCCCCCACCCCCCCGGGCCCCCCAACCCCCCCCACCCCCCCGGGCCCCCCCCAACCCCTGAGCACCCCTGAACCACACCCACCCCCTGGGAACCCCTGAATCCCACCCACCCCCTTCAGCCTGCCTGATCCCCCCCAAATCCCACCGACCTCCCTGGGCCCCCCAAAACCCGCCCCACCCACCCCCAGCCCCCTGAGCCCCCCAAATCCCACCGACCCCCGCCCCCCCCCGCCCCCTCCCCGCCCCCTCCCCGCCCCCCAAATTCCACACACACACCCCCAGGACCCCCCCAAAGCCACTGACCCCCCCAGGGCTCCTGCTCTGGCCTTGCCCTGACCCCCCAGCCCCCCAAAGCCCCCCTGACCCCCCCTAAGCCTCTTAGGAACCCCTCCCACAGTTTTGGGGTCCCCCCCCAGACCCTTGAGGACCCTCTGAGACCCCCTTGGGACCCTCTGTGCCCCCCCAGCCCCCCTGGGACCCCTCCCCAGCCCCTTAGGGACCCCCTGGGACCCCTTGGGTCTCCCCTCTGCACCCCCTGAACCCCTCTGTACTCCCTTAAGCCTCTCTGGGACCCCTCCCCAGCTCCTTAGGGACCCCCTGGGACCTCTTGAGTCTCCCTCTGTGCCCCCCAGACCCCTTAGGGACCCCTCCCCAGCTCCTTAGGGACCCCCTGGGACCTCTTGAGTCTCCCTCTGTGCCCCCCCCAGACCCCTTAGGGACCCCTCCCCAGCTCCTTAGGGACCCCCTGGGACCTCTTGGGGCACACAGATGGGCACAGGGGGCACACAGATGGGCACAGAGTGGCACACACATGGGCACAGACTGGCACACTGGCACACAGGGGGCACAGCCCCGCTCCACCGCTCCAGCAGCTCCATCAGCTGGCACACACGGGCACAGCGGGGTCAGGGAGCACACAGATGGGCACAGGGGGCACACAGATGGGCACAGAGTGGCACACAGATGGGCACAGCCCCCGCTCCACCGGCTCCAGCAGCTGGCACACACGGGCACAGCAGAGTCAGGGGGCACACAGATGGGCACAGGGGGGTTGGGTTGCAGGCGGTGCCAGGCGGTTCCAGGCGGTGCCAGCGCTCACCGTGTTGTGGGAAGTCCTCGATGGTAGACTCGGGTGAAGCCCTGAGCCACCAGCTCCTCCTTGCTGCGGGCTGACACCTCCTTGAACCTGGGGGCAGACACCAGGGGTCCCCAGCCGCCCGGGGGGCACCCCAAAACCCTGGGGGGCCCTAAGGGGCTGGGGAGGGCTGCCAGAGGGGGCTGGGGGGGCACAGAGGGGGTTTGGGGGACACAGAGGGGGGACCCAAGGGTCTCAGGGGGACCCTAAGGGGCTGGGGAGGCGTCCCGGAGGGGTCTGGGGGGGCACAGGAGGAGCAGAGGGAGACCCAAGGGGTCCCAGGGGGTCCCTGAGGGGCTGGGGAGGGGTCCCAGAGGGGTTCTGGGGGGCGCATGAGGGAGACCCAAGGGGTCCCAGGGGGTCCCTGAGGGGCTGGGGAGGGGTCCCAGAGGGGTTCTGGGGGCGCAGAGGGAGACCCAAGGGGTCCCCAGGGGTCCCTGAGGGGCTGGGAGGGGTCCCAGAGGGGTTCTGGGGGGGCGCAGAGGGAGACCCAAGGGGTCCCAGGGGTCCCAGGGGCTGGGGAGGGGGTCCCGAGGGGTCTGGGGGGGGCACAGGAGGAGCAGAGGGAGACCAAGGGGGTCCCAAGAGGTCCCTAAGGAGCTGGGGAGGGGTCCCTAAGGGGTCTGGGGGGGCACAGGAGGAGCAGAGGGAGACCCAAGGGTCCCAAGAGGTCCCTAAGGAGCTGGGGAGGGGTCCCTAAGGGGTCTGGGGGGGCACAGAGGGAGACTCAAGAGGTCCCAGGGGTCCCTAAGGAGCTGGGGAGGGGTCCCTAAGGGGTCTGGGGGGCACAGAGGGAGACTCAAGAGGTCCCAGGGGTCCCTAAGGAGCTGGGGAGGGGTCCCTAAGGGGTCTGGGGGGCACAGAGGGGAGACTCAAGAGGTCCCGGGGGTCCCTAAGGAGCTGGGGAGGGGTCCCAGAGAGGCTTAAGGGAGTACAGAGGGGTTCAGGGGGTGCAGAGAGGGAGACCCAAGGGTCCCAGGAGTCCCTAAGGGGCTGGGGAGGGGGTCCCAGGGGGGCTGGGGGGCACAGAGGGGTCCCAAGGGGTCTCAGAGGGTCCTCAAGGGTCTGGGGGGGGACCCCAAAACTGTGGGAGGGGTTCCTAAGAGGCTTAGGGGGGTCAGGGGGGCTTTGGGGGGCTGGGGGGGGTCAGGGCAAGGCCAGAGCAGGAGCCCTGGGGGGGTCAGTGGCTTTGGGGGGGTCCTGGGGGTGTGTGTGTGGAATTTGGGGGGGCGGGAGGGGGCGGGGAGGGGGCGGGGAGGGGGCGGGGTCGGTGGGATTTGGGGGGCTCAGGGGGGCTGGGGGTGGGTGGGGCGGGTTTTGGGGGGCCCAGGGAGGTCGGTGGGATTTGGGGGGATCAGGCAGGCTGAAGGGGGTGGGTGGGATTCAGGGGTTCCCAGGGGGTGGGTGTGGTTCAGGGGTGCTCAGGGGGTTGGGGGGGCCGGGGGGTGGGGGGGGTTGGGGGGGCCCGGGGGGTGGGGGGGTTCGGGGGCCCGGGGGGTGGGGGGTTCGGGGGGCCCGGGGTCACCGCTGCAGCTCCTGGGTGTCCTCCAGCAGCGCCTCCAGGTGCGCGGCCGAAGGCTCTGTAGAAGCAGTTCCCGTCGGGCCGAGTCTTGCGGATGTGAGAGTACTTCTGCAGCAGCGCCTGCTCGCCGCCAGGGGGCACCAGCGCCACCAGTCACCACCGGCGCCCACCAGCGGCCTCCAGCTGCCACCAGCGCCCTCCAGGCACCCACCAGGGACCACCAGCAGCCAGTAAAGAGCCAGTAAGGGCCAGAAAGGGCCAGAAAGGGCCAGAAAGGGCCAGAAAGGGCCAGAAAGGGCCAGAAAGGGCCAGAAAGGGCCAGTGAAAGGGCCAGAAGAGACCCAGAAAGGGCTAATACGGGCCAATAAGGACTAGTAAGAGCCAGTAAGGACTATTAAGAGCTAGTAAGGGCTAGCAAGGACCAGTAAGAGCCAGCATGGGCCAACAAGGATCAGTAAGAGCTACTAAGGGAAGTAAGAGCCAGAAAAGGCCAGTAAGAACCAGTACAGGGCCACGGCCAACAAGGACCAGTAAGGACCAGTAAGGGCCAATAAGAGCCAGAAAAGGCCAGTAAGGACCAGTACAGGCTGGTACGGGCCAACAAGGACCAATAAGGGCCAGTAAGGACCAGTACAGGCTAGCACGGGCCAACAAGGACCAGTAAGGGCCAGTAAGGACCAGTACAGGCTAGCACGGGCCAACAAGGACCAGTAAGGGCCAATGAAGACCAGTAACAGCCAGTAAGGGCTAGTAAGGACCAGTAAGGAGCAGTAAGAGGTACTAAGGGCCAGTACAGGCCAGCGGGGAACTCCAGTCCACAGCAGTGCCCCCTGGTGCCCCTGTACCTGGCAGTGCCCCCCTGGTGCCCGGCAGTGCCCCCTGGTGCCCGGCAGTGCCCACCTGTATCTTCTGCTGGTAGATGAGGTCGTCCCTGGGCATACTCCTGGTACAGCACCGCCAGGTCCAGGCGCTCCGACACCAGCGGCGTCTGCCCTGCGATCTGTGCCCTGCCCTCAGCTGCCTGACACGGGCACCCCCCGTGCCCACCGGCACCCCCTGCGCCCATGGGTAACCCCCAGTGCCCACCGGCACCCCCTGCGCCCATGGGTAACCCGCCAGTGCCCACCGGCACCCTGCGCCCATGGGTAACCCCCAGTGCCCACCGGCACCCCCTGCGCCCATGGGTAACCCCCCCAGTGCCCACAGGCACCCCCTGCGCCCATGGGTAACCCCAGTGCCCACCGGCACCCCTGCGCCCATGGGTAACCCCCAGTGCCCACCGGCACCCCCTGCGCCCATGGGTAACCCCCAGTGCCCACCGGCACCCCTGCGCCCATGGGTAACCCCCCAGTGCCCACCGGCACCCCCTGCGCCCATGGGTAACCCCCAGTGCCCACCGGCACCCCCTGCGCCCATGGGTAACCCCCCAGTGCCCACAGGCACCCCTGCGCCCATGGGTAACCCCCAGTGCCCACCGGCACCCCCTGCGCCCATGGGTAACCCCAGTGCCCACAGGCACCCCCTGCGCCCATGGGTAACCCCCAGTGCCCACCGGCACCCTGTGCACCCACCGGCACCCCGCACCCACTGGCACCCCCTAGTGCCCACTGCCCCCAGGGAGCCCCCGGTGCCCACTGCCACGCCCCAGCTCCAACTGCCCCACTGTGACCCCCCAGCACCCCTGCACCCCCCAGTTCCCATGGCCCCACCGGGGAGGCCTGTTCCCATGGGACCCCTGCAGGGACTCCTCCTGGCTGTTAGGACCCAACTGGGGACCCCCACACACCTCCCAGCACCCAACTGGGGACCCCCCCCAGCTCCCACTGCCCCACAGGGACCCCCCCAGCTCCCATGGCCCCACTGGGAGAGGCCTGGGGACCCCTACAGGGACCCCCCAGCTCCCAGCGCCCAACTGGGGACCCCCAGCTGCCAGTCCCTCACCTCCTGCTGGATCCTGTCCTGCTGGGCCATGATGGCCTCGTCGTAGGCCAAGCAGTTCACCCCTGGGGGGCACTGGGGTCACTGGGACGCACCGGGAGGGGGGGCTGGACGGTACCGAGGGGTACCCGGGAGGGACTAGGGAGGGCTATGGAAGGGCTCGGGGGGTGGGGTGGGGGGACTGGGGGGTACAGAGAGCAGCTCTGGACAGCACTGGGAGGCTGTGGGAGGACTCTGGGGGGCCTGAGGGGGTACTGGGGGGCACTGGGGGTTACTGGGAGATACTAGGGAGGGTCCGAGGGGTCCTGGGGGGCGGGGGGAAGAAGGTTGTTGGGGTCCTGGGGGGCCGGGGAGCGCGGGGAGTCCTGGGGGGAGGGGGTGGTCCTGGGCCCCTCCGGGAGGGTCCTGGCCCAGGGCTCCCGCGGGCGGCTGCAGGCCCCTGGGTGAGGGCCGGGAGTCGCGGCGGGGGGGGGGGTGCCGCCGCTGGGTACCATCTGCGTCCGCGCTGAGCGGCTCCGGCTTCTGCTGAGGCTCCTCCGCCGCCATCGTCCGCCGCAGCCCCGCCCCGCGCAGCGCTTCCGGGTCAACTCCCGCCCCGCCGGAAGCGCTTCCGGCGCCCAGGCGCAGCCCCCTCCCCGCCGCCTGGCCCCGCCCCGCGCGGCCGCGCGGGAGGCCCCGCCCCTAGCCGCTGGCCTCGGCCAATGACAGCGCGCGGGGGCGGGGCCTAGGGGACAGGGCTGGAGCTGGAGGGCCACGGGGAAGCCGCGTTTGGTATTATGGAGCCTGAGGCCCAGCCGCGGGCCCTGCCGCCTAGACACGGGGCCGGGGCCTAGGCCTGGTAGTTATGGGGCAGAGACCTGGGCCTGGTTGTGGGGCGCAAGGTGAGAGGCTCCGAGAGCCCCCTAGGCCCGGTGGCCATGGCCGCGGTGCGCGCGGCACCCACCGCCGCCATCTCGGCAGCACGCCCGGGGAGCGGCGGTGCCCCCCTGCACCAGAACGACCCCCGGTGCCGGCCCCTTTCCCCACTGCACACCCCCCCAACCCCATGTCCCCGCGAGCCGCCGGCTCTTCCTCCCCGCCCCCGGCGCCGGTTTGTGAGCGGGCAGCGCGCGCCGCCATTTTGGGGTGGCTGGGAAGGCAGCGCGCATGCTCCGACAACATGGCGGCGCCCGGGTGAAGCCGTCCCGGGAGCCGCCATGTTGGGAGAGGGCAACGCCTGCTGGAGGCGGCGGGCGGGCGCAGCGCGCAGGCAACGCGACGGCGCCCGCCTGAAGCCGCTGTGGGTGCCGCCATGATGGCTCGGGGGGAGGTCTCATGGGGCTTCAGGGGGAGCCCCTAATTAACCCACCCCCCCCCGCACACGTTAATTATCACTCCCCCGCCCCCCATTAGCCCTGATGCTATTCAGTGCCTAAGGGACTGCCCTTAGTTAATTAACCCTCATTAATTACTGAACCCCCACTTATCCTACCCCATTAACCCCCCAATCATTAACCCCCTAAATCGCCCCTAATTAATTACCCCCAACCAATCACCTCTAATTAACCCCCAATCAAATCACCCCCTTAATTCCCCCAATTAATTGCCCTCCTAATTAATCACCCCCTTCATTACTCCCCCAATTCACCTCTCCCTAATTAATTGCCCTCCCAATTAACCCCCTCCAATTCCCCCCGTTAGCCCCCAATTAATTCTCCTCAATTAACCCCTCAATTATCTTCCCCAATTAACTACCGCCTTCATTACCCCGCATTAACCATCCCCCATTCATTACACCCCCAATTAACCCCTCCTCTAATTAATTCCCCTCCCAATTAACCCCCTCCCATTCCCCCATTAACCCCCAATTAATTATCTTCCCAATTAACCATCCCCAACTGGGATTCATTACACCCCCAACTAACCCCTCCCCAATTAATTGCCCCAATTAACCCCTCCCCTAATTAATTCCTTCCCAATTCACCCCCTCCAATTCCTCCCAATTAACCCCCCCATTAATCCCCACACTTAACCCCCCTAATTAATTACCCCCCCAATTAACCACCCTCACCTCGGCTCCCAGTGCTGTGCTCAGTTTATTGGTCTCTGTGAGGCTTCGGGGGGGGGGGGGGGGGGGGGCTGTAATTGGGGGTGACCCCTCCTTACTTAATGGGGGGGAGGGTCCCTAATTACAAAGAGGACTCCAAATTAGCAGGGGGGTCCTTAATTAGGGGCTGAGGGTCCTTAATTAGGGGGTGGGGACGCCCCTAACAGGGGGGGGGGGCAGGGTGGGAGCCACCTCCTTCCACATCATCCTGGAGCGCACTTCGGGGCTGGGGTCGACTCCTGCTCCCTTCTCCATTCGTTTTGGGGGACCCCCACCCAGATATTTTTGGGGGGGTGGGGGGCGGGAGAGGGTCCCCCCTGGGTACTTTAGGGACCACCCCCCACACCTTGCAGCCCCCTCCTCAAATTTGGGGCTGGGGGCTTCAAAGGAGGGCACAGAAAAACTTCTTCTCCCGGAAGGGGTTCTCGGAGGTGGGCACGGGGGTGATGAGAGGATCCTCACAGGCGTGGGCATCGCAGTACGACAGCAGGTCCGCGGCTGCCTTCGACACCTGGGCCAAGGAGACCCCTCCCAAGTTAATTAACCCCTCCCCCAATTAATTAACGCGCACCCAAATCAATTAACCCCGCCCCGAAGTCAGGAGACCTCCATCGAGGCTGAGGGAAGCTGCTCTAGTTGAACTGAAGCCACTCAAAGTGGTGCCCCCCTCCAAATTGGGACCCTCCCCAATTAAGAGACCCCTCCCCAATTAATTAACCCCTCTCCAGTTAATTACAGGACCCCAATTAATTACTACCCCCACCTCCAATTAATTAAACCCAGCCCCGAAGTCAGGAGACCTCCCTCGAAGCTGAGGGAAGCTCCTCGAGCTGAACTGAAGTCACTCAAAGAGCTGCTCCCCTCCCTCCCCCAATTAAAGGACCCTGCCTAATTAAGAGACCCCTCCCCAATTAAGAGACCCTCTCCCCAAATTGATTAACCCCACCCCAAATTGATTAACCCATCCCCGAAGTCGGGAGACCTCCCCCAAGGTTGAGGGAAGCTGCTGAAGGGAATCCACTCCAAGAGCTGCTCCCCTCCCTCCTCCAATTAAGAGACCCTTCCCCAATTAAGAGACCCCCTCCCCAATTAATTAAGCCCCTCCCCGCCCCAAAGTGGGGCACCCTCGCCCCCAATCCAGGCGTGGACCCCCCCCCAAATGGCTCTCCCCAATTGACCCCCTAAAGCTACCCCCCCAGGAAACCCCCAAACTGAGCCCCTCAAGTGTCCCCCCTCCCCAAATGATCCCCCCGAAAACGATCCCCCAAAAGACCCCCAAAACGACCCCTCCCCAAAAGACCCCCTCAAATTAACCCCCCTGGACCCCCCCTCAAATTGATCCCTTCAAGTGCCCCCCCAAAGACCCCTCCCAGAGTGACCGCCCCCGAAAACGACCCCCAAAATGACCCCTCCTCAAACGATCCCTCCTCAAATGACCCCTCCTCAAATGACCCCCGAAAACGACCCCCCCCAAACTAACCCCCTGGAAACCCCCAAATTGATCCCCTCAAGTGCCCCCCCAAACGACCCCTCCCCAAATGACCCCCCCAGAGTGCCCCCCCCCGAAAACGACCCCTCCCCAAAAGACCCTTGATCTCCTCAAGTGTCCCTCCTAAACGACCCCTCCCCAAATGACACACCCCCCACAGAGTGACCCCCCGAAAACGACCCCCCCGGGACCCCCCCCCCCCAAATTGATCCCTTCAAGTGCCCCCCAAAACGACCCTTCCCCAAATGATCTCCCGCAGATTGCCCCCGAAAACGACCCCCCCAAAAGACACCCCCCAAATTAACCCCCTAAGAACCCCCCCCCAAATTGATCCCTTCCAGTGCTCCCCCGACAACGACCCCCCCAAACGACCCCTCCCCAAATGACCTCCCCCAGAGCGACCCCCCGAAAACGACCCCCCCCAAAGCGACCCCCCCCCGGGAACACCCCCCTCACAAAATGATCCCCTCAAGTGCCTCCCCCCCCAAACGCCCCCCCCGGGAACCCCCCCCAAATTGATCCCCTCAAGTGCCCCCCCCCCCCAAACGCCCCCTCCCCTCCTCCCTTCCTCCCTCTCCATCCTTCCCCCTCCCTCCATTTCCTCCTGACCCTCACCCCCCTGCCCCCGCTGCATTTACCGCGGGGGGGAAGTAGATATAAGCAGCGCCCCCCCCCCCAAAAGCCTTTGGGGTGCTCCCCCGCCCCCCGCCCCCCTGTCCCCCCCCTCCCACCTTGATCCTTCCGGTGCTGGCCTCAATCTTCAGCTGCTCTACCAACTTCCGAGCCTGCCCCACGCTCATGGTGCTGCTCACGGGGGGTCACCCTTCATCTGGGGGGGCGACCCAAAAATAATCAGGGGGACCCCTCCTCACCAGCCCCCCCCCCCTAAAAATCCCAACTCGGAAATGAGGCAAAACCTTCCCCACCCCCCATAAAATAAGAGAGGACAAAGGATCGTGGAGACCCCTCCCCTCAATATGCCCCCCCCCCCCCCAATTACCCCAATCGAGCGCTTCCCCCCCCAATATCTCAAATTGGGTCCAAGCCCCACCCCCAATTTAGGGCGGGCCTCCCCCCCCCCAATCTGGGCCCATGTTTTGCCCCCCCCCCCCAATTACCCCATATGAGGCCCCTCCCAATACCCCAGTTTAAGCTCCCCCCCCCCCCCCCCAAAATCGGGTCCATTCCCCCTCTCAAATACCCCAATTAAGATATTCCCCCCCACCCCCGAATTGGGTGAATCTTGCCTCCCCCCCCGCCCCTGATAATGAGGGTCTGGGGGGGTTGCCCCTCCCCATTTGAAGGGGGAGGGGAGTGGATAGTGGCCCTCCCCCCCTTCCCCCATAACCCGGGGGTTTCTCTGCCCCCCTCAATTGAATCAGGCCTGGATCCTGACACCCCCCCACTAAATTAAACCCGGGGGAGGGAGGGGGGGCACAAAATATGGGGGGGCGTTCCCCCCGCCCTAATTCCTTCCCCCTTTAGATGCTCCCCCCCCAATTTCCCCCTCCTCAATTAACCCCCCCCTTAAAATCACCCTCCCCCGGGCCCACCCCCAGCTCTTTTCATTCCCTCCTCATTGACCACCCCTCCTCATTGAGCCCCCTCATTGATGCCCGCCCCCTCCCCCCCCCGCAATGATCCCCGCCCCACCCCCCCTATTTTTTCCTCCCCCTACCTCAGGGTGCGGAGCCGCAGCCGCCTCCGAGCCTGGCGATGCTCAGATGAGGGGGAGGGGGCGTTCAAAGAGCCCCTCCCGCAGCCACGCCCTTTAGCCACACCCCCTCGGCGACGCCCCCAGGTCACGCCCCTCCCTTTGCCCCACCCCCCGGTGGGGTTTTTTTTGGGGGGGGGTTCTTGGGAGGGGAGGAATAAGGAGGGAAAAAAATAAGGGGGGGGAGAGGGAGGCAGAGCCTTGGGTGGGAGCAGGGATGCTGCAATGGGCGGGGCCAAGCGGGGTGGGGCGGGGGAGGCCACGCCCCTTCGTGTGGACGCGCCTCCCACGGGGGGTTGGACACTTCCCCATTACCTAGACCACCCCTCCCAGACGCCCATTTCCACGAGCCTCAGACCCCCCCACACTATAGCCCCCTCCCCAGTCACCTATAGCCCCCCCAACCCCCACTGCCCCAGACCCCCCCAGCCCTCCCCCCCTAGAACCCACCAGAGCCCCTCTGCCCCTTAGACCCCCCCAGAGTCCGCCTCATAGCCCCTTCCGCAGTCACCTATAGCCCCCCAACCCCCACTGCCCCAGACCCCCCCAGCCCTCCCCCCCATAGAACCCACCAGAGCCCCTCTGCCCCTTAGACCCCCCCAGAGTCCGCCTCATAGCCCCTTCCCCAGTCACCTATAGCCCCCCCACCCCCCACTGCCCCAGACCCCCCCCAGCCCTCCCCCCCCATAGAACCCACCAGAGCCCCTCTGCCCCTTAGACCCCCCCCAGAGTCCGCCTCATAGCCCCTTCCCCAGTCACCTATAGCCCCCCCAGAGGCCCCTGCCCCATAGCGCCCCCAGTCATCTAGAGCCCCCTCAGTCCCCCCAGTTCCCCCCATAGACCCCTCCAGAGTCCCCCCTATAGCCCCTTTCCCACCCTGCCCAATAGACCTCGCCCCCCACCCCTCTTATACCCCCCAGTCACCTATAGCCCATCCCAGGCACCCCAGCCTTCCCCCCAACCAAGCCCCATAGACCCCCTCAGTGAGTCCCCTGTAGCCCCCCACCCCCAGTTCCTATAGGACTCTCCCCCCATAAGAGCCCCCCCCACCCCAGACCCACTGTTTCTTAGACCCTCCCAATCCTCCCCTTCCTCCTCCCTATAGGCCCCAAGCCCCTCCCACTGCCCACTCGCCCCACCCCTCAAACCCCACCCCCAGCTAAAGAAACTGCACGCAGGTCTGTCCCCCATAGACCCTGCCCCATCGCAGCCCTGGACACTTCATGAAGCCCTGCCCCCTCCTCGCAGGCTACGCCCTCTTTTATCGGGGCCCCACCCCACATCTATGCCCCACCCCTTAGCCCCCAAGGAGCCCTAGACCCCGCGCCTCCCTATAGCATCTAAGAGACCCTAGGCCCCGCCCCTCCCCCTAACCCTTAAAGGACACTTGGCCCCGCCCCTCCCCACAGCCCCTGCGTCACCCTAGGCCCCGCCCCTCCCCATAGCCCCTGCGTCACCCTAGGCCCCGCCCCTCCCCATAGGCCCTAAGGGACCCTAGGCCCCGCCCATCCCCATAGCCTTTAAGGGACCCTAGGCCCCGCCCCTCCCCATAGCCCCTAAGGGACCCTAGGCCCCGCCCCTCCACATAGATCCTTAGCAACTACAGAACCCACCCCTCCCCTAATACATAAGGGACACTAGGCCCCGCCCCTCCCCATAGCCCCTAATGGACGCTAGGCCCCACCCCTCCATATAACCTCTAAGGTACCATAGGCCCCGCCCCTCGCCATAGCCCCTAAGGGACCCTAGGCCCCACCCCCCATGGCCCCAGAGGGACCCTAGGCCCTGCCCCTCCCCATAGACCCTAAGGAACCCTAGGCCCCGCCCCTCCCCATAGCCCCTAAGGGACCCTAGGCCCCGCCCCACCATAGTCCACAGTGGAGCCTAGGCCCCGCCCCTCCCCATAGCCTTTAAGGGACCCTAGACCCCGCCCATCCCCATATCCCCTAAGTGACCCTAGGCACCGCCCCTCCCCATGGCCCCTAAGGGACCCTAGGCCCCGCCCCCTTCCCTTAGCCCCTAAGGCACCTTAGGCCCCGCCCCTCCCTGTAGCCCCTAATGGCCCCTAGGCCCTGCCCCCCTTAGTCACTAAGGACCCTAGGCCCCGCCCCCTCCCCGTAGCCCCGAAAGGACACTAGGCCCTGCCCCTCCCCATAGCCTTTAAGGGACCCTAGGCCCCGCCCCTCCCCGTAGCCCCGAAAGGACACTAGGCCCCGCCCCTCCCCATAGCCTTTAAGGGACCCTAGGCCCCACCCCTCCCCATAGCCCCTCATGGACACGACGCCTGATCCCCATTGTCCCTAAGGAACCCTAAGCCCCGCCCCCTCCCCATATACCTTAAGGCACCTGAGGCTCCGCCCTCCAGTTCGTCCCTAGGGGACGCAAGACCCCGCCCCTCCCCAAAGAATCTAAGGGACCCTAGGCCCCGCCCCTCCCCATAAACCCCAAAGCACCCTACACCGCGCCCTCATATAATCCCTAAGGGGCCGTAGGCCCCACCTCTCCCCTTAGCATCTAAGTGACCCTAGGCCCCGCCCCTCGCCATAGCCCCTAAGGGACCCTAGGCCCCACCCCTACCCTTAGCCCCGAAGGGACCCTAGGCTCCGCCCCCTCCCAATAGCCCCTAAGGGACAATAGGCCCCACCTCACCGTGGTCCATAAGGGACCCTAGGCTCCGCCCCTCCCCATAGCCCCTAATGGACCATAGCCCCCACCCCTCCCCATAGCCGCTAAGGGACCCTGGGGCCCGCCCTCCCATAGCCCCTAAGGGACCCTAGTCCCCACCCCTCCCCATTGACCCTAAAGGACACTAGGCCCCGCCCCTCCCCATATACCTTAAGGCACCCGAGGCTCCGACTCTCCACTTCGTCCCTAGGGGACGCAAGACCCCGCCCCTCCCCAAAGAATCTATGGGACCCTAGGCCCCGCCCCTCCCCATAACCCCCAAAGCACCCTAGGCCCCACCCCTCCCCATAGTCCCTAATGGACCCTAGGCCTCGCCCCTCCCATAGCCCCTAAGGGACCCTAGGCCCCACCCCTCCCCATAGTCCCTAAAGGACCCTAGGCCCCGCCCCCTCCCCATAGCCTTTAAGGGACCCTAGGCCCCGCCCCTCCCCATTGCCCCTCATGGATCATAGGCCCCGCCCCTCCCCATAACCTCTAATGGACCCTAGGCCCCGCCCCTCCCCATAGCCCCTAATGGACCCTAGGCCCCACCCCTCCCATAGCCCCTAAGGGACACTAGGCCCCGCCCCTTGCCATAGCCACTAAGGGACACTAGGCCCCGCCCCTCCCCATAGCCCCCAAGGGACCCTAGGCCCCGCCCCTCCCCATAGCCCCTAAGGGACACTAGGCCCCGCCCCTTGCCATAGCCCCTAAGAGACCCTAGGCCCTGCCCCTCCCCATAGACCCAAAGGAACCCTAGGCCCCGCCCCCTCCCCATAGCCCCTAAGGGACCCTAGGCCCCGCCCCACCATAGTCCACAGTGGACCCTAGGCCCCGCCCCTCCCCATAGCCTTTAAGGGACCCTAGGCCCCGCCCCTCCCCATAGCCCCTAGAGGACCCTAGGCCCCGCCCCTCCCCATAGCCCCTAAGGGACCCTAGGCCCCGCCCCTCCCCATAGCCCCTAGAGGACCCTAGGCCCCGCCCCTCCCCATAGCCCCTAGAGGACCCTAGGCCCCACCCCTCCCCATAGCCCCTAGAGGACCCTAGGCCCCGCCCCTCCCCATAGCCCCTAAGGGACCCTAGGCCCCACCCCTCCCCATAGCCCCTAGAGGACCCTAGGCCCCGCCCCTCCCCATAGCCCCTAGAGGACCCTAGGCCCCACCCCTCCCCATAGCCCCTAGAGGACCCTAGGCCCCGCCCCTCCCCATAGCCCCTAAGGGACCCTAGGCCCCACCCCTCCCCATAGTCCCTAAAGGACCCTAGGCCCCGCCCCTCCCCATAGCCTTTAAGGGACCCTAGGCCCCGGCCCTCCCCGTTGCCCCTCATGGATCCTAGGCCCCGCCCATCCCCATAACCTCTAATGGAGCCTAGTCCCCGCCCCTCCCCATAGCCACTAAGGGACCGTAGGCTCCGCCCCTCCCCATAACAGCGAAGGGACCCTAGGCCCCGCCCCTCCCCATAGCCCCATGAGGGACCATAGGCCCCGCCCCTCGCCGTAGCCCGAAAGGGACCCTAGGCCCCGCCCCCCCATAGTCCCTAATGGACCCTAGGCCCCACCCCTCCCCATAGCCCCTAAGGGACCCTACGCCCCGCCCCTGCACATAGCCCGTACGGGACCCTTGGCCCTGCCCCACCATAACCCATGAGGTACCCGAGGCCCCGCCCCTCCCCATAGCCCCTAATGGACGCTAGGCTCCACCCCTCCCCATGGCCCTTAAGGGGCGCTAGGCCCTGCCCCTGCATAGTGCCTAATGGACCCTAGGCCCCGCCCCTCCCCATAGCCCCTAATGGACCCTAGGCCCCACCCCTCCCCATAGCCCCTAATGGTCCCTAGGCCCCGCCCCTTGCCATAGCCCCTAAGGGACACTAGGCCCCGCCCCCTCCCCATAGCCCCCAAGGGACCCTAGGCCCCGCACCTCCCTATAGCACCAAAGGGACCCTAGGCCCCGCCCCTCACAGTATCACAGTATCACCAAGGTTGGAAGAGACCCCAAGGATCATCAAGTCCAACCTGTCCCAACAGACCTCACAACTAGCCCATGGCACCAAGTGCCGTGTCCAATCTCCCCTTGAACACCTCCAGGGACGGCGACTCCACCACCTCCCCGGGCAGCACATTCCAATGACGAATGACTCGCTCCCTGAAGAACTTCTTCCTCACCTCGAGTCTAAACCTCTCCTGGCACAGCTTGAGACTGTGTCCCCTTGTTCTGGTGCTGGTTGCCTGGGAGAAGAGACCAACCCCCTCCTGTCCACTACCACCCTTCAGGTAGTTGTAGAGGGCAATGAGGTCACCCCTGATCCTTCTCTTCTCCAGGCTAAACAGCCCCAGCTCCCTCAGCCTCTCCTCACAGGGCTGTGCTCAAGGCCTCTCCCCAGCCTTGTTGCTCTTCTCTGGACACGTTCAAGTGTCTCCATGTCCTTCTTAAACTGAGGGGCCCAGAACTGGACACAGGACTCAAGGTGTGGCCTAACCAATGCAGAGTACAGGGGCACAATGACCTCCCTGCTCCTGCTAGCCACACTATTCCTAATACAGGCCAGGATGCCATTGGCCCTCTTGGCCACCTGGGCACACTGCTGGCTCATGTTCAGGCAGCTGTCAATCAGCACCCCCAGGTCCCTCTCTGTTTGGCAGCTCTCCAGCCACTCTGACCCCAGCCTGTAGCTCTGCATGGGGTTGCCGTGGCCAAAGTGCAGCACCCGGCACTTGGGCTTGTTAAATGCCATGCCATTACGCTGTGCCCATCTGTCCAGTCGGTCGAGGTCCCTCTGCAGAGCCTTTCTACCCTCTAGCTGACTATTCCCAACTATTCCCAACTTGGTGTCATCTGCAAACTTGCTGATGACTGACTCAACCCCTCATCCATATCATCAATGAAGATGTTAAAGAGGATGGGGCCCAGCACTGATCCCTGGGGACGCCACTGGTGACTGGCCGCCAGCTGGATGTGGCACCATTCACCACCACTCTCTGGGCTCGGCCCTCCAGCCAGTTCCTAACCCAGCACAGAGTGTTGCTGTCCAAACCACGAGCTGACAACTTAGCCAGCAGTTTGCTGTGGGGGATGGTGTCAAAGGCTTTGCTGAAGTCCAGGTAGACTCCATCCACAGGCCTCCCCACGTCCACCAGGCAGTCACCTGATCATAGAAGGAGATCAGGTTGGAGAGGCAGGACCTGCCCTTCCTGAATCCATGTTGGCTGGACCTGAGCCCTTGGCCATCCTGCAGGTGTGCAGTTATTGCCGCCAGGATAATCTGTTCCATCACTTTCCCTGGCACTGAGGTCAGGCTGACTGGCCTGTAGTTTCCGGGTTCCTCCGTCTGTCCCTTCTTGTGGATGGGGACCACACTGGCCAGTTTCCAGTCATCTGGGACCTCTCCAGTGAGCCAGGACTGGAGGAAAATGATGGAGAGCGGCTTGGCAGCTCATCTGCAGCTCTCTCAGCACCCTAGGATGGATCCCATCCGGCCCCATGGACTTGTGGGTGTCCAAGTGCCTCAGCAGGTCCCGAACTAATTCCTCATGGATTTCTGGGGCATTACACTGCTCCCCAACCCTACTACCCAGCTCAGGAGGCCACTCGTCCTGGACTCCTACTTTGCTGTTAAACATCAAGGCAAAGAAGGTGTTCAGGACCTCAGCCTGTTCCTAGGCCCCGCCCCTCCCCGCAGCCCCGAAAGGACACTAGGCCCCTCCCACCATAGTACATAAGGGATCCTAGGCCCCACCCCTCCGCATAGCCTGTAAGGGACCCTAGGACCAGCCCCAAAATAGTCCATAAGGGACCCAATGCCCCGCCCCCTCCCCATAGTCCCTAAAGTACCCTAGGGCCCGCCCCTCCCCATAGCCCCAAAGCACCCTAGGCCCCACTCCTCCCCATAGCCCCTAAAATAACCTACGCCCCGCCCCTCTGCATGACCTCTAAGGACCCTAGGGCCCGCCCCTCCCCATAGGCCCTAAAGGACCCTGGGCCCCGCCCATCCCCATAGACACGAATGGACCCCAGACACCGCACCTCCCCTTAGGCCCTAAGGGACCCAAGACCCCGCCCCTTCCCATAGCCCCTAATGCACCCTAGGCCCTGCCCCTCCCCATAGGCCCTAATGGAACCTAGGCCCCGCCCTACCATAGTCCATAAGGGACCCTAGGCCCCACCCCTCCACATAGCCCCTAATGGACCCAATGCTCCGCCCCTCCCCATAGTCCCTAAAGGACCCTGGGCCCCGCCCCTCCCCATAGCCCCTAAGGGACAATAGGCCCCGCCCCTTACCATAGCCCCTAAGGAACCCTAGGCCCCGCCCATCCCCATCGTCTCTATGGGACCCTAGGCCCCACCCCCACATAGTCCCTAAGGGACCCTAGGCCCGCCCCCTCGCCATAGCCCCTAAGGGACGCTAGGCCCCGCCCCTCCCCATTGCCTCTAAGGGACTCTAGGCCTCGCGCCTCCCCATAGCACTTAAGGGACCCTAGGCCCCGCCCCTCCCCCCTTGCCCCTATGGGACCCTAGGCCCCGCCACTCCCAATACCCTCAAAGGGAACCTGGGCCCCGCCCCTCCCCATTGAACCTAATGGTTCCTAGGCCTCGCCCCCATAGACCGTAAGGGACCCTAGGCCCCGCCCTTCACCATCGCCCCTAATGGCCCTAGTTCCCGCCCCCTCCCCAAAGGCCCTAAGTGACCCTAGGCCCCGCCCCTCCCCATAGCCCCTAAAGTACTCTGGGCCCCGTCCCTCCCCATTGCCCATAAGGGATGCTAGGCCTCGCCCTCCCATAGCCCCTAAGAGACTCTAGGCCCCGCCCCTCCCCATAGCCCCTAAGGGACCCTAGGCCCCGCCCTTCCCCATAGACCCTACAGGACCCAGGGCCCCGCCCCCTGCACAGAGCATCTAAGGGACCCTAGGCCCCTCCCCTCCCCATAGTGTCTAAGGGACTCTATGCCCCGCCCCTCCCCATAGACTCTACAGGACCCTAGGCCCCGCTCCCTCCCCATAGCCCCTAAGGGATCCTAGGCCCCGCCCTCCCAGTAAACCCTTAGGGACCATAGGCCCAGGCCCTCCCCATAGCCTCTAAGGGACCCCAGGCCCCGCCCTCCCCATAGCCCCAAAGGGACCTGAGGCCCCGCCCCGTAGTCTCTAAGAGACCCCAGGCCCCGCCCCTCCCCCTAGCCCCTAAGGGACCCTAGGCCACGCCCCACCCCATAGCCCCTAAGAGAACCTAGGCCCCACCCCTCCATTCTCCCTAAGGGACCCTAGGACCCGCCCCCTCCCACAGCATCTAAGGGACCCTAGGCCCCGTCCCTCCCCATAGCCCCTAAGGCAGCCTCAGCCCCGCCCCTCCCCTTAGCCTCTAAGGAACCCTTGGGCCCGCCCCTCCCCATAGTCCCTAACGGACCTTAGGCCCTGCCCCCCATAATCCCAAAGGCACCCTAGGCCCCACCCCTCCCCATAGCCCCTAAGGGACCCTAGGCCCTGCCCCTCCCCCATAGGCCCTAATGGACCCTTGGCCCCACCCCTCCCCATAGGCCCGAATGGACCCTAGGCCCCGCTCCTCCCCATAGCCCCTAATGGGCCCTAGGCCCCGCCCGCCGGTGGCCCTAAGGGACCCTAGGACATGCCCCTCCCTTAGCCTCTAAGGGACCCTAGGCCCCGCTCCCCCATAGGCCCTAACGGACCCTAGGCCCCGCCCCTCCCCATAGCCCCTAAGAGACGCTAGGCCCTGCCCCTCCCCATAGACTCTAATTGACCCTAGGCCCCACCCCCTCCCCATAGCCCCTAAGTAACCCTAGGCCCCACCCCCCCATAGTCCCTAAGGGACCCTAGGCTCCGCCCCTCCCCATAGCCTCTAAGGGACCTTAGGCCCCGCCCCCATATTCCCTAAGGGACCCTACGTCCCGCCCCTCGCCATAGCCACTACAAGACACTAGGCCCCGCCCCTGTTCCTAGCCCCTAAGGGACCCTAGGACCCGCCCCTCCCCCCATATCCTCTAAGGGACCCTATGCCCTGCCGCTCCCCATAGCCCCTAAGGGACCCTAGGCCCCGCCCCTCCCCATATCCTCTAAGGGACCCTATGCCCTGCTGCTCCCCATAGCCCCTAAGGGATCCTAGGCCCCACCCCCTTGCCATAGCCCTGAAGGGACCCTAGGCGCCGCCCCTCCCCATAGCTTCTACGGGACCTTAGGCCCCGCTCATCCCCATAACCTCTAAGGGATCCTAGGCCCCGCCCCTCTCCATAGCCCCTAATTTACACTAGGCCCCGCCCCTCCGTAGTCCATAAGGGACCCTAGGCCCCGCCCCCTCCCCATATCCCCTAAGGCACCCTAAGCTCCGCCCCTCCCCATAGCTCCTAATGGATGCTAGGCACCGCCCCCCCATAGTCCCTAATAGACCCTAGGCTCCGCCCCTCACATAGCATCATTTAGGAAGGATGTTGACTTGCTGAACGTGTCCAGAGAAGGGCAACAAAGCTGGTGAGGGGTTTGGAACACAAGCCCTATGAGGAAAGGCTGAGGGAGCTGGGGTTGCTTAGCCTGAGAAGAGGAGACTGAGGGGTGACCTTATTGCTCTCTACAACTACCTGAAGGGAGGTTGTAGCCAGGCAGAGGTTGGCCTCTTCTCCCAGGCATCCAGCACCAGAACAAGAGGACACAGTCTCAGGCTGTGCCAGGGCAGGTTTAGGCTGGATGTTAGGAAGAAGTTCTACACGGAGAGAGTGATTGCCCATTGGAATCGGCTGCCCGTGGAGGTGGTGGAGTCACCTTCACTGGAGGTGTTCAGGAGAAGACTTGATGGGGTGCTTGGCTGTATGGTCTAGTTGTTGGGTGGGTTGGATTGTTTGATGGGTTGGACGCGGCGATCTTGAAGGTCTCTTCCAACCTGGTGTATTGTATTGTATCTAAGGGTCCCTAGGCCACGCCCCTCCCCATAGCCCCTAAGGATCCTAGACCCTGCCCCTCCCCATATCCACTAAGGGACCCTAGGGCCCGCCCCTCCCCATGGCACATAATTGACCTTAGGCTATGCCCCTCCCCAGTCCCTAAGGGACTCTAGGCCCCGCCTGTCCCCATAGCCTCTAAGCAACTCTCGGCCCCGCCCCTCCCTATAGCCCCTAATGGACCCTAGGCCCGCCCCACCGTAGTCCCTAAGGGACCCTAGGCCCCACCCCTCCCCATAGCCCTTAAGGGTCCCTAGGCCCCACCCCTCCCCATAGCCCCTAAGGCACCCTAGGCCTGGCCCCTCTCCATAGCCCCTTAGGGACCCTGGGCCCAGCCCCTTCCCATAGCCCTTAAGGGACCCTAGGCCCCGCCCCTCC
>JAWKAJ010000107.1:0-43055 GCA_033816785.1 Picus viridis | reverse complement strand
CCTTCCTCCAGCTGGCCTCTGCCAGCCTCCTGCAGCTGGGCCAGGAGACAGACAGAGCGCGGGTGAGGAACCGAGACTCCGTCGCCCTGCTGCTGCAGCTGGTGAGCCCGGGGGTGGGGGGTGGGCAGCGGGGTGCTCTTAGGGGCCCCCGGGTGGGCTGTGGAGTGGGTAGAGCCCCTGGGTGGGCCGCTGGGTGCCCCCAGCGTGGGCACGACCCAGTCGCGTGTCGCTGCCGGCCCCCAGCCCTCTGCGGGGCCGCTGCCGTCCCCGGGGCTGCAGCCTGCTTGGGCTGCTCTGCTTGGGGATGGGTTTGGGGGTGTGGGGGTGGGGGTGGGCAGCTCCATCTCTGACATCCCCCGGGGCAGAGGCTGGCCGGCCTTGCCCAGGTGGGTGCCAAGGCACCCAGCCCCCGGGATTGGCATTCAGGGAGCGCCGGGGCCCGGCTGCAAAGCAATTTAAATGCAAATGTCTCGATCCGGAGCTGGGGCAGCGGCGAGGGGCGCAGGGGAGGGGGCGGCGAGCTCCCGGCGCTGGGCGACCTTCTTCTCCTCTCTTCGCCAAGGTGGGGAGGGGGAACAGAGGGAGGTGTGGGAGGGGTCGCTGACCCTGTGGTGTCCCCCCCCTCCTCCACTCCCACCCCCAGATCGTGGCCGAATCCTCCTTCCTGACGCTGGACATGCTGGAGAGCTGCTTCCCCTACGTGCTGCTGCGCAACGCCTACCGGGAGGTGTGCCGGGAGAACCTGCTCGCCAGGGCCCCCCAGCACTGAGCACCGCACGCCAGGCCCCCCCCCCCCCGCACCCAAAGCCTTCCATCAGGACCCTCCTCCCCCCGCCAAGGCTCTCCCTCGACCCCCACCAGGATGTCCCCATTCCGGCCCTCACTAAAGCGCTTCTGCCCCCCGACGGCTGCGCTCGACTCGGAGCTCGGGGCTGGGGGGGGTGAGGGGTTGGGGAGGGGGGGGGGCTCGGAGGGGCAACGTTTGGGCGCTCGGCTCCGGTGTCCTCAGCTGAAATAACCTCCAGGGGCTTGAATCTCCCGAGGGGGCTCCAGGAGGATCTGGGGGGGGGGGGGGGGGCAGGGGTGGGGGAAGGCTGCGAGGCCAAGGGGCCAGGACCCAGCCCCGCGCCTCGGTTTCTCCGCTCCGGCCTGGGCCCGGGGCGGGGAGGGGGGACGGGAAAGTGACAACTCCGCGGCGCCCCCACCTCAATTTCGTGCCTCCCTCTTGCTTTTCCTGGCCCAGCCCCACCTCCCAGCCCCCTTCCTCTTGCCGATTCCCCTCCCGTGCGGCATCCCCGGGGCCGTTCCCGGGGCGCGGGCAGAGGCGGCCGTTGCCATTCCGCTCACGCCGCTGCTCCGGGATGAGTCACCGGCCCCGCTGGGAGCTGCGCTTGGGGGCTGGGGCTGGGGGGGTTGGGGGCTGGGGAGAGGGCCCACAGCGGCTGCTCTAGACCCCTACCCTCCTGCGCCATCTCCTTCCATCCTCCCCCATCTCCTTCCATCCTCCCCTCCATCTCCTTCCATCCTCCCCCCATCTCTTTCCTCCCTCTCCCCCCATCTCCTTCCATCCTGCCCCCCATCTCTTTCCTCCCTCTCCCCCCATCTCCTTCCATCCTGCCCCCCATCTCTTTCCTCCCTCTCCCCCCATCTCCTTCCATCCTGCCCCCCATCTCTTTCCTCCCTCTCCCCCATCTCCTTCCATCCTGCCCCCCATCTCTTTCCTCCCTCTCCCCCATCTCCTTCCATCCTGCCCCCCATCTCTTTCCTCCCTCTCCCCCATCTCCTTCCATCCTCCTGTTCCATCTCCTTCCATCCTCCCCCCATTTCCTTCCATCCTTCCCCCTTCCTTCCTCCCTCTCCTCCCCATCTCCTTCCTCCCTCTCCCCCACATCTCCTTCCTCCCTCTCTTCCCCCCATCTCCTTCTTCCCTCTCTTCCCCCCCCATCTCCTTCTTCCCTCTCTTCCCCCCCCATCTCCTTCTTCCCTCTCTTCCCCCCCCCATCTCCTTCCTCCCTCTCTCCCCCCCAAGCCAGAGCCCACCCCTCGGTGTGGGGGGTGTGGGGGGCTTTCTGGGGAGGGGCGACCGAAGGCAGTGACCAAACCCGGGGAGGAGACGGAGAGAGACCGAAGCTGGAGGCTCCTCCGGCCGCCGCTTAATCGCTTTATTAACTCATCCGGGGCCGGGGTCGGGGGGAGGAAGGAGGCAAAAAAAATCCCTCTGGAGCGGATTGAACTCCTGCAGCGCTGCTCCCCCCCCCCAATAAAGAGAGGGAGAGGGAGGGGGGCCCTGAACACCCCCAAACGATCTCTGCGAGCTGACTCCAGCTCCCTGCGCGCAGCTATTTTGGCGCTCATCAATCACGATCCAGCGCTAACGAGCTCCCCGCCTTTGTCTCTCGCATCCCTGCCCACGGCCTCTCCCCTCCCCCCCCAATTGGTGCCCACCCCCAGCCTGGCACCCTGGGGTGTGTCTTTCCCCCTCCCTCCCCCCGCCCCCGCCCCCTTTGTTGGAATCTAAGCCCCTCGGAAAGTTTAGAGCCCCCAGCAAAGGTCCCCCAGCGAGACGCAGGAGCTGCGACCCCCCCCTTACGGACACCCTGCTGACCCCTGGGTGGGGGGGGGGGAGCCCTGGTGGAGCTCCCCTGCCCCCAGCAAGGCGAGGAACTCCCGTGGGAGGGGGCACGACCCCCGCCCCTCACCCCCAGCCCCAGGGGTGGCAGCCGGGGCGAAGGTCAGGAGGGCCCTGGCTGAGCTACTGGGGGGGCACAAAGTGGGGGGCGGGGGAGCTCAGGGATGGTACCTCAAGGTGTGTGCGTTGGGGGGGGGGTCTCACCTGTCCCCCCCCCCGCCCCAATTTCCCATCCCCCCCCAGCTGCCGGGGCCGTGGGTGCTGAGCACACCTCCAGCCCTTACGTAAAGGGATCCTTAATGTTCCCCCGGGGGCTGCTCCGGGCGTGGGAGGCAGCGGGGGGGCTGCCGTGTGTGTGTCCCCCCCCTTTTCCCCTCTCCCCCCTCCCAGCTCTCTGGGACCCCCCCCAATATGCTGGCACCCCAATATCCTCCCCCCTCCCCAAGTCTGTGCCAGGAGCTCCCCGCCCCCAGCCCTGACACCTTGAGGTTACCTGGTGGGACATGGGTGGGATTTGAGGGGGGGGGTCGCAGAGGGGGATTTGGGGAGGAGGGGGGGGTACAGGGGAGGGATTTGGGGGGGGGGCTTCTAAATGCCTCCCCCCCCCCGGGTTTGGGTAGGTCCTACAATAAATAGAGGGGGAGGGGGCGTCGGGAGGGCACAGTCCCTGGGGTGTGACAAATGGGGGGGGGGGGCCTGGGAAATGGGGGGGGTCACGGTGCCCCCGCCCCCCGAAAACCCCATTAGTTGGAGTTGACCTCCTGTGTGGCTTCGGGGGGCGGGGGGGGCTGAGCTGGGGGTCCCAAACCCAGTCCCCCCCCAAGCCCCGTGGGGGTCCTGGGGTTCTGACCCCCCCCACCCCCCCAATCCTATAGGGGCCTTGGGGTCCAACCTTAGAGCCCCGCAGGAGTCCTGGGGTCCCGTGTCCCCCCGAGACCTTGGGGGTTGCCCCCACATAGGACTCCTGGGGTGCAGCCCCTCCAGGGGGCTCGGGGTATCCCCCCCCCCGCCCCAGCGCTCCTGGGGATCCTTCCTCGCCCAGAGCCCTCATGGGGGTCCCGGGGCGCCCAGCCCCCCACCGGTACCGGGCTTGAACGGGGCGCTGGGACTGGGCGGCCCCCGGTTGGCGGCCCCCGCCCCTCCCCCCCCCCCCCGGCCCCGGTTCCCTCCGCCCCTCCCAGCCCCTCCCGCCGGTGCCGGCTCGGGGAAAGTTGCGGCGAGCCCCGGGCGGCGGAGGCAGAACCGGCAGGAGCGGGGGACGGCGGCTCGGGTTGCACCGGGCCGGGGCGGGAGACGGCGGCACCGGCGGCAGCGAGGGCGCGGCGGCACCGGTTGCACCGGCGGGGACGGCGGCACCGGTTGCACCGGCGGGAGCGAAGCGCGGCAGCGGCGCTGGGGCTCGGCTGCAACGGCAGCACCGGAGCACGGCGGTACCGGCAGCGCCGGCGCTTCCCGGCCGAGCATCCCCGGGTAGGAGTGCGCAGCATCCCCGGTGTGTTTCGCCTCCCGCCGCCGCCGCACGCCGGTGCCCGCATCCCCCGGTTCTCCTCCTTCCCGGTTCTCCTCCTTCCCGGTTCTCCTCCTTCCCGGTGCTACCTTCCCGCTTCTCTCCATCCCCGCTTTTCCCCCTCCGCCGTTCTCTCCCCCCGGTGCTTCCCTCATCCCGGTCCCCCCCCCCCCCCCCCCATCCCGTTGCTCCCACCCCCGGTGCCCGGGATGCCATCTTAGCTCCGCCGCCCGGGCCGGTGCCGCCTGCGCAGCCGCCGCTTCCCGGGGCCGGGAGGTTTCGCTGACGGGGAGATCGCGATGTCGCCGCCAGGGCTGCGGGGCGGTACCGGCGGTCGCTCGGCCTCGGCCCGCGGGGTCCCCGGCGCTCGGTTGCCGGTGCCGGGGCTGAAGCCGAAGCTGATCCCCGCCGCAGGAGCGATGGAGCCGCCGCGGAGCCTCCCGGGGCTGGAGCCCGACCGTGAGGGGCTGGAGCCGGAACCGGAGCCGGAGCCGGCCGGGGGCTGCCCTTCGCCGCTGGAGATCAAATCCGCCCCCAGCAAACGCATCTGGGTCAAGCTGCGAGCGCTGTGAGTGACCCCCGGGCGGCGACCCCCCCCTCCCCTCCCCCCGGGCGGCGACCCCCTCTCCCCTCCCCCCGGGCGGCGACCCCCTCCCCCTCCCCCCGGGCACCTGCAGACCAGGACCCCTGCACCCCCAACCTGGGACCCGCCCCCCACGCCCCCAACCTGGGACCCCTCAGCTGCAAGTTGGCACCCTCCAAACTGAGCCCCCCCCCCCCCCCAGTGCCCACCCAGGACCCTCAAACCCACCCGTGACCCCCCACACCCCCCCCCCGTAAACTGGGACCCCCAAACCCGAGACTCCCCTCCCCCGAATCAAGACACCCTCCCCCCAGACTGGGGGGGGGCACACAACTGGGGGTCCCCCTCCCCTTTAAGCGGGGACCCCCAAACGGAGCCTCCTCCTCCAGCCCCCGGTGAGGGTCCCAAAGCCAAGAGCCCCAAACTGGGACCACCTGGAGCCCACCTGAGCCTCCCCCCCCTACCCAGCCACTCCCCCCCCCCCCCCCCGAAGCTACCCTTTGGGGACCCCCCCTGAACCTCCTCTATGAATCGCCCCCTGCCCTGTGCCCCCCTGCCCTGTGCCCCCCACCCTGTGCCCCCTTTGGGGACCCCCCAGAACCTCCTCTATGAATCCTCCCCCTGTGCCCCCCACCCTGTGCCCCCTTTGGGGACCCCCCTGAACCTCCTCTATGAATCCCCCCCCTGTGCCCCCCGCCCTGTGCCCCCCACCCTGTGCCCCCTTTGGGGCCCTCCCCCGCCCTGTGCCCCCCACTCGTGGCCCCTCGCTGAGCCCCCTCCCCATGTAGGACCCTCCCCCTCCCCCTCCCCCCCCCCGTGGCGGTGCCCCCCTGCAGCCCTCCTCCCCACCTCGGGTGCCCCCGGGGTGCCACCCACTCCCTCGTGGGCTCGCACGTGCGCTGGTGCCCCCTCGCCCGCCCCTGGCACCGGCGGCGTGGGCGCGCGGGCGGCTCACGTGCGCGGGGCCCACCCACGCCACTGGCAGCGGGGGCGGGCGCAGGGGTGCCCGGGGCAGGGGTGCCAGGGCGGTGTGCCAGGGGCAGGGGTGCCTGAGGAGAGTGCCCACGCGTGTGCCAGGGGCAGAGGTGTCTGTGGTGCCCACACGTGTGCCAGGCCTGGGGGTGTGCACACGTGTGTGCCAGGGGCAGGGGTGTCTGTGGTGCCCATGCGTGTGCCAGGGGCAGGGTGTCTGTGGTGCCCACACGTGTGCCAGGCCTGGGGGTGTGCCCATGCGTGTGCCAGGGGCAGGGGTGTCTGTGGTGCCCATGCGTGTGCCAGGGGCAGGGTGTCTGTGGTGCCCACACGTGTGCCAGGCCTGGCGGTGTGCACACGTGTGTGCCAGGGGCAGAGGTGTCTGTGGTGCCCACACGTGTGCCAGGCTTGGGGGTGTGCACACGTGTGTGCCTGGTGCAGGGTGTCTGTGGTGCCCATGCATGTGCCAAGGGCAGGAGTGTCTGTGGTGCCCAGGGTCAGGGGTGTCTGTGGTGCCCATGTGTGTGCCAGGCCTGGGGGTGTGCCCATGAGTGTGCCAGGGGCAGGGGTGTCTGTGGTGCCCAATAGTGTGCCAGGGGCAGGGGTGTCTGTGGTGCCCATGTGTGTGCCAGGGGACATGTGTGTGTGCCAGGGGCTGCCACCTGCCACGCTTCTGCCACCCTCCTTACCCTCTGTGGTCTGGCAGGGCCCTGCTGGTGCCAGTCTGTGCCACCCCCCCACACACACTGCCCAAGGACAGCAGGACCCCAGCTGGGGACAGTGCCAGGGTCCCTGCGGGGGGGCACAGGGAAGGGGGCACAGGGGGCAGGATCCTGAGCCCCCATGCTTGGTGCCCTGAGTGGTGCCATTGTCCCTGAGGGGCAGCATCCCGCAGCTGGCACTGGCTTTGGACCTGGCATCAGAAGTCCTGCTGCCGTGGTGCCCGCTGCCCCTGGTGCCAGGCTCCCTGTTGTCACTGTGCCCAGCGGCCCTGGTGAGGTGGTGCTCGCTGCCCCTGGTGCTGTGGTGCCCACTGCCCCTGGTGCCAGGCTCCTTGTTGTCACTGTGCCCAGCAGCCCTGGTGACTTGGTGCCCAGAGGTCCTGGTACTGTGATGCCCGGGGTCCTGGTGCCGAGGTGCTGGGGTGCCCGGTGGCCCCGGTGCCAGGGTGGCAGGTGGTGAGCGGGTGCTCGCTGGCCTTGGGGTGCCCGGGGGTCCTGGCACTGTGATGCCCGGGGGTCCCGTTGCTGGGATGCCCGGGGGCCTGACACTGTAATGCCCGGGGGTCCTGATGAAGTGGTGCCAGCTGGCCCTGGTGCTGGGGTGCCCAGGGGTCCTGGCACTGTGATGCCCGGGAGTCCTGGTGAGGTGGTGCCAGCCGGCCCTGGTGCTGGGGTGCCCGGGGTCCTGGTACTGTGATTCCCGGGGTGCCAGTGCTGGGGTGCCCAGGGGTGCCCAGGGGTCCCAGTGCTGGGTTGCCCGGGGGTCCTGGCATTGTGATGCCCGGGGGTCCTGGTGCTGGGGTGCCCGGGGGTCCTGGTACTGTGATTCCCGGGGTGCCAGTGCTGGGGTGCCCAGGGGTGCCCAGGGGTCCCAGTGCTGGGTTGCCCGGGGGTCCTGGCATTGTGATGCCCGGGGGTCCTGGTGCTGGGGTGCCCGGGGGTGCTGGCGCTGTGATGCCCGGGGGTGCTGGCGCTGTGATGCCCGGGGGTGCTGGCGCTGTGATGCCCGGGGGTCCCGTTGCTGGGATGCCCGGGGGGCCTGACACTGTAATGCCCGGGGGTCCTGGTGAGGTGGTGCCAGCTGGCCCTGGTGCTGGGGTGCCCGGGGGTCGCTGGCATTGTGATGCCCGGGAGTCGCTGGCATTGTGATGCCCGGGGTCCTGGTGCTGGGGTGCCCGGGGGTGCTGGCACTGTGATGCCCGGGGGTCCCGTTGCCGAGGTGCGGGGGTGCCCGGAGGTCCCATTGCCGTGATGCTGGGGTGCCCGGGGGTCCTGGCATTGTGATGCCCGGGGGTCCCGTTGCCGAGACGCTGAGGTGCCCGGGGGTGCTGGCACTGTGATGGCCCGAGGGTCCTGGTGCTGGGGCGCCCGGGGGTCCCGTTGCCGAGGTGCGGGGGTGGCCGGGGGTGCCCGGGGGTGCTGGCACTGTGATGCCCGGGGGTCCCGGTACTGTGATGCCCGGGGGTCCCGTTGCCGAGGTGCGGGGGTGGCCGGGGGTGCCCGGGGGTGCTGGTACTGTGATGCCCGGGGGTCCCGTTGCCGAGGTGCGGGGGTGGCCGGGGTGCCCGGGGTGCTGGTACTGTGATGCCCGGGGGTCCCGTTGCCGAGGTGCGGGGGTGGCCGGGGGTGCCCGGGGGTGCTGGCACTGTGATGCCCGGGGGTGCTGGCACTGTGATGCCCGGGGGTCCCGGTACTGTGATGCCCGGGGGTCCCGTTGCCGAGGTGCGGGGGTGGCCGGGGGTGCCCGGGGGTGCTGGTACTGTGATGCCCGGGGGTCCCGTTGCCGAGGTGCGGGGTGGCCGGGGGTGGCCGGTGCCCGGCGGTGCCCGGCGGTGAGCGGTGCCCGCCGGCAGGCTGCGGTTCCTGGTGAAGCAGCTGGAGAGCGGAGAGGTGAACCTGGAGGAGCTGAAGCGGCAGCTGCAGTGCGCAGCGTCCCTGCTGGAGGCGGCCTGCATCGACGAGACCAGGTGCGGGCACCCGCCCGGGCACCCGCCCGGGCACCCGGCCGCTGGGGGCAGGGGGGAAACGGGGGGGATGATGGTGCCCGCCCTGATGGTGCCCGCCCCGGGGTTGGCATCAAAAGAGGCACCAAGGTGGTGGTGGTGGTGGTGGTGGAGGTGAGAGGATGATGATGGTGGTGCCCGCCCTGGGGTTGGCATCGAAGGAGGCAGTGGAGTTAGGGGTGGGGGTGATGGTGGTGCCCGCCCCGATGGTGCCCGCCCTGATGGTGCCCACGCTGGGGGTTGGCACTAAAGGAGGCGCCAAGGTGGAGATGTGGGGGGGGGGGGGTGATGATGGTGGTGCCCGCCCTGGGGGTTGGCATCGAAAGAGGCACCAAGGTGGTGGTGGTGGAGGTGACGGGGTGGGGGGTGATGATGGTGCCCGCCCTGATGGTGCCCGCCCTGGGGGTTGGCATCGAAAGAGGCACCAAGGTGGTGGTGGTGGAGGTGACGGGGTGGGGGGTGATGATGGTGCCCGCCCTGATGGTGCCCGCCCTGGGGGTTGGCATCAATGGAGGAACCCAGTTGCTGGGGGGAGGTGGGGGGAGGGGGCAGAGGGTGATGATGGTGCCCACCCTGGGGGGTTGGCTCTAAAGGTGGCGCCAAGGTGTTGCTGTTGGTAGTGGTGCCCACCCTGATGGCGCCTGCCCGGGGGTTGGCACCAACAGTGGCACCGTGGTGGTGGTTGGGGGGGTGGTGTGGGGGCTGATGCCCACCCTGGGGGCTGGCACCAACGGTGGCACCGTGGTGGGGGTGGTGGCGGTGCCCATCCTGACGATGCCCACCCTGGGGGGTTGGCACTAAAGGGGGCGCCAAGGTGTTGCCGTTGGTAGTGGTGCCCACCCTGATGGCACCTGCCCGGGGGGGCTGGCACCGTGGCGGTGGCGGGCGGGTGGGGGCGATGCCCGCGGCGGTGCCCGCGCCGATGCCCGCGGCGGTGCCCCGCAGGCAGATGCTGGAGACGGAGGACGAGCTGCGGGCGCTGGGCTCGGACGCGGCGGTGCCCGCGGAGGTCAGGGACTGGCTGGCAGCCACCTTCAGCCAGCAGGCGCGTGCCAAGGGGCGCCGGGCAGAGGAGAAGCCCAAGTTCCGCAGCATCGTCCACGCCGTGCAGGCTGGCATCTTCGTGGAGAGGTAGGTGCCAGGGGGGGCACCGCCCCGGAGCGCGCCCTGCCCGCGGCCCCCGGGGGGGGAGGAAGCGTGGGCACCGCCGGGCACGGGCGGGCGCCAGGCTGCCTGGGACGTGCCCTGTGCCCTGGGTGGGTGCCTGGTGCCCAGCTCTGACCCTGGCACCCAGCTGGGTGCCCATCTGCCTGGGATGTGCCCTGCACCCTGGGTGGGTTCCCGGTGCCCAGCTGTGGCCCTGGCACCCAGCTGGATGCCCATCTGCCTGGGATATTCCCTGTGCCCTGGGTGGGTCCCTGGTGCCCGGGTGGGTGCCTGGTGCCCAGCTCTGGCCCTGGCACCCAAGTGGGTCCCCAAGCACCTGGGATATTCCCTGCACCCCGGTGGGTGCCCGGTGCCCGGCTCTGACCCTGGCACCCAGCTGGGTACACATCTAACCTGGGATGTGCCCTGCACCCCGGGTGGGTCCCTGGTGCCCAGCTGTGTCCCTGGCACCCAAGTGCGTCCCCAAGCACCTGGGCCATGCTCTTCACCCTGGGTGGGTGCCCGGGTGGTGCCCGGCTGGGCGCCCGGTGCCCAGCTGTGGCCCTGGCACCCCGGGGTGCCCCTTGCAGGATGTTCCGCAGAGCCTTCACGCCGGTGGGGCCAAGCTACTCCAGCTCCGTCCTCAGCTGCCTGAAGGTACCCAGGGCTGGGGGCACCCCCGTGCCCACCCCCGTGGCCCCCCCCCGCTGGCACCCTGCCCCGGCCTGGCACCGCCTGACCTCGCTGGGCATGGCTGGTATTCACTGGGCTTCAGTGGGCATCCCTGGGCATGGCTGGGGGTTGCAGGGCTTTGGTGGGCATGGCTGGGCATGGCTGAGCATTTCTGGGCACCGCTGGGGGAGGTTGTCTGGCACAGCCTGGCATCCCTGGGCATCGCCTGGCATCCCTGGGCATAGCCTGGCATGGCTGAGCATTTCTGGGCACCGCTGGGGGAGGTTGTCTGGCACAGCCTGGCATCCCTGGGCATCGCCTGGCATCCCTGGGCATGGCTGAGCATTTCTGGGCACCACCGGGGGGCATTGCCTGGCATCCTTGGGCATCGCCTGGCGTCCCTGGGCACAGCCTGGCACGGCTGGCTCCCCTCCCGGGAGCGGCTGCGGGCATCGCTTCCCTCTCGCTTCCCTTTCCGCATCCCTTGGGCTCGCTCCCGGGCGCCTCCCGGGGCGGGGGGGGGGTGGGGGTGGTGGGGGTGGGGGTGGTGGGGGTCGGGGCCGGCGGGCACCGTGCCCACCCCTCGCCGCGCCCCCGGCAGAGCCTGGACCTGTGGAGCTTCGACGTCTTCGCCCTGCAGAGGGCCAGCGAGGAGCGCGCGTTGCGGACGCTCGTGCAGGAGCTCTTCAGCCGCCACAACCTCAGCAGCCGCTTCAAGGTGCTGCCCCCTGCCGGCCGCGGCCCGCGCTGCCGCCCCGCGCTGCCGCCCCGCGCTGCCGCCCCCGGCGCCGCCCCCGCTGCCACCCCGCGCTGTCACCCCCAGCGCCGCCCCCGCTGCCGCCCCGCGCTGCCGCCCCCCGCTGCCGCCCCCGCTGCCACACCCCAGCGCCGACCCCCGCTGCCGCCCCGCGCTGCCACCCCGCGCTGCCGCCCCCAGCGCCGCCCCCGCCGCCGCCCCCGCCGCCGCCCCCGCTGCCGCCCCCGCTGCCGCCCCCGCTGCCGCCCCCGGCGCCGCCCCCGGCGCCGCCCCCGGCGCCGCCCCCGCTGCCGCCCCCGCTGCCACCCCGCGCTGCCGCCCCAGCGCCGACCCCCGCTGCCACCCCGCGCTGCCACCCCGCGCTGCCGCCCCCCAGCGCCGCCCCCGCTGCCACCCCGCGCTGCCGCCCCGCGCTGCCGCCCCCCGCTGCCACCCCCGGCGCCGCCCCCGCTGCCACCCCGCGCTGCCGCCCCCAGCGCCGCCCCCGCTGCCACCCCCAGCGCCGCCCCCCAGTGCCCACCCCCCACTGCCACCCCGCGCTGCCACCCTGCCCTACCACCCCCCTGCTGGCCCCCCCCAGTGCCCACGCCCCTGCTGGCCCCCCCCCCGGTGCCACCCTGCGCTTGCCACCCCTACTGCTACCCCCCGTGCCCACCCCACACTGCCCACCCCCCGCCCCGGGTGCCACCCTGCCCTGCCACACCCCCCCCCCAGTGCCACCCTGTGCTGCCCCCCCGCTACCACTCCCCTGTGCCCACCCCACACTGCCACCCCCGGTGACACCCCGCACTGCCCACACCCGCTGCCACCCCCTCGTGCCACTTTCCACTGCCCCCCCCGCCCCCCACGGTGCCACCCTGTGCTACTCCCTCCCCCCCTCCCCAGTGCCCACCCCACACTGCCACCCCCGGTGTCACCCTGCCCTGCCACTCCACCCTTCCACTCCTCCACTGCCACCCCCTGGTGCCACTCTCCACTGCCACCCTGCCCTGCTGTTCCCCCCCCCCGGTGCCACCCCCCGGTGCCATCCCCTGGTGCCACTCGCCACTGCCACCCCCTGGTGACACCCTGCGCTGCCCCCCCCACTGCCACCCTCCGCTTCCACCCTGCGCTGCCACCCCTGGTACCACCCTGCGCTGCTGCCTGGTGGCACGGTGCCCAGGCGTCCTGGTGACTCAGTGCCCATTGGCCCTGGTGGCATGGTGCCAGGGGTCCTGGCAATGTGGTTCCTGGTGGCATGGTGCCCAGAGGTCCTGGCCGTGTGATGCCTGTTGGCCCTGGTGGCATGGTGCCAGGGGTCCTGGTGGCATGATGCCCAGGGCTCCTGGTGCCATGGTTCCTGGTGGCCCTGGTGCCATGGTGCCAGGGTTCCTGGTGACTCATTGCCCATTGGCCCCGGTCATTGCCCATTGGCCCAGGGGTCCTGGTGGCATGGTGCCCAGAGGTCCCGGTGACTCGCTGCCCAGGGGTCCTGGTGGCATACTGCCAGGGGTCCTGATGGCATTGTGCCAGGGGTCCTGGTAGCATGGTTCCTGGTGGCATGGTGCCCGGGGATCGTGGTGCCATGGTGCCAGGGTTCCTGGCGACTCCTTGCCCATTGGCCCTGGTGGCATGGTGCCCAGAGGTCCTGGTGGCATGGTGCCAGGGGTCCTGGTGGCATGATGTCCATCGGCCCCGGTGACTCGGTGCCCATTGGCCCTGGTGGCATGGTGCCCAGAGGTCCTGGTGGCATGATGCCAGGGGTCCTGGTGACTCATTGCCCGTTGGCCCTGGTGGCACGGTGCCCAGGGCTCCTGGTGCCACGGTTGGCACGGTGCTGGGGTGCCCGGGCCGGGGGGGGTGGATCCCGGCGGCGTGCCGCCCGTGGGCGTCGGGGGGGGGGGGGTGGGGTGTGTGGGGGCGATGTGGCTGCCCCCTGACCCCGGGCTCGGGCCCCCGCGCCCCGCAGATCCCCGGCGCTTCCCTCAGCGGCCTGCTGGAGGCGCTCGAGGTGGGCTACGGCAAGTTCCGCAACCCCTACCACAACCAGCTCCACGCCGCCGACGTCACCCAGACCGTGCACTGCTTCCTGCTGCGCACCGGCATGCTGGTACGGCCCCGCGGGGGCTGGCATCGCCCCTGGCATCGCCCCCGGCCGCCCGCCCGCCCTGCCCCTCCCGTGCCCTCCCCCCCCCCCCCCCGCAGCGCTGCCAGCGTGGAGGGAGGGCGAAGGGAGGAGGGGGCTGTGGGGTGTGGGTGTGTGTGCCCCCCGGTGGGGTGGGCACGGCTGGCACCGTGCCAAGGCGGCCCTGCAGGCTGGCGCCTGGCACACGCGGTGGGGCGAGGGGGGGGGGGGGGGGGGGAGGTGCCAAAGGGCGGCCGCGGAGGCTGCCTCGGCGCTCCCCCCTCCCCCCACCCCTCCACCCCGGGGCTGTGCCCACCCTGATGCCCGCCCGTGCCCCCTCCTGTGCCCAGCACTACCTGACGGAGATCGAGGTCCTGGCCATCATCTTCGCCGCTGCCATCCACGACTACGAGCACACTGGCACCACCAACAGCTTCCACATCCAGACCAAGTGAGGGCAGCGGGCACGGGCGCGGGCACGGGCAGGGCACGGTGCTGGGGGCCTGCCACAGAGGAGGGGGCCTGGCCTGGCATGGGCAGAGTGGCACAGTGGTGGTGGTGTGCCATAGAGGAGGGGGCATGGCATGGCTTGGCATGGGCAGCGTGGCACAGTGGTGGTGGTGTGCCATAGAGGGGGGGGCATGGCATGGCTTGGCATGGGCAGCGTGGCACAGTGGTGGTGGTGTGCCATAGAGGGGGGCATGGCATGGCTTGGCATGGGCAGCGTGGCACAGTGGTGGTGGTGTGCCATAGAGGAGGTGGCATGGCATGGCACAGTGGTGGTGGTGTGCCATAGAGGAGGTGGCATGGCATGGCACAGTGGTGGTGGTGTGCCATAGAGGAGGGGGCATGGCGTGGCTTGGCATGGGCAGCGTGGCACAGTGCTGGTGTGCCATAGAGGAGGGGGCATTCCCTGGCATGGCATGGGCAGCGTGGCACAGTGCTGGGGGCGTGGAAGGGCACGGCTCTGGCACCTGTTGGGGGCACGCATGGGGACGCTGTGGGGCATGGAAAGGGTTGGGTGGCACCCTGGGGTCCCCCAGGGCACGCACACAGGGCGGGGGTACAGGTGTGCTGGCACCATGGGGGGCACTTGGTGGCACTGATATGGGCAGGGCATAGATGTGCTGGCACCTTGGGGGCACTGATATGGGCAGGGTATAGATGTGCTGGCACCTTGGTGGCACTGATATGGGCAGGGTATAGGTGTGCTGGCACCTTGGTAGCACTGATATGGGCAGGGTATAGATGTGCTGGCACCTTGGTGGCACTGATATGGGCAGGGTATAGGTGTGCTGGCACCTTGGTGGCACTGATATGGGCAGGGCATGGATGTGCTGGCACCTTGGTGGCACTTGGTGGCACTGATATGGGCAGGGCATGGATGTGCTGGCACCTTGGTGGCACTGATATGGGCAGGGCATAGATGTGCTGGCACCTTGGTGGCACTGATATGGACAGGGCATGGATGTGCTGGCACCTTGGTGGCACTGATATGGGCAGGGTATAGGTGTGCTGGCACCTTGGTGGCACTGATATGGGCAGGGCATGGATGTGCTGGCACCTTGGGGGCGCTTGGTGGCACTGATATGGGCAGGGCATGGATGTGCTGGCACCTTGGGGGCGCTTGGTGGCACTGATATGGGCAGGGCATGGATGTGCTGGCACCTTGGTGGCACTGATATGGGCAGGGCATGGATGTGCTGGCACCTTGGGGGCACTGATATGGGCAGGGCATGGATGTGCTGGCACCTTGGTGGCTCTGATATGGGCAGGGTATAGGTGTGCTGGCACCCTGAGGGCACTGCTGGCACCCTGGGGACAGTTGGTGCCACCGATATGGGCAGGGGATAGATGCGCTGGCACCTCGGGGGCGCCGCTGGCACGCTGGGGTCCCCCTCGGCGCCGCCGCTGCGGCCGCGGCGCAGCGCCGCCGTCGCCGGCGGCGGCCGGCAGGGGGCGCTCGTTGCGCGGCCACCTCTCCGAGGCCGCTCCGTGCGTGTGCCCCTCCCGCCGTGCCCAGGTCGGACTGTGCCATCCTCTACAACGACCGCTCGGTGCTGGAGAACCACCACATCAGCGCCGTGTTCCGCGTGATGCAGGACGAGGAGCTCAACATCTTCAGCAACCTCACCAAGGACGAGTTCGTGTAAGCTTCCCCGCCCCCGCCCCCGGGGGTCCCTGCCCCTCCCACCCTGCCCCTCCAACCCCCTCCCGGGGGTCCCTGACCCCCCTCCCTGCCCCTCCACCTTTCCCCGGGGGTCCCTGCCCTTCTGTCCCTCCTCCAGAGGTCTCTGATCCTCCCTCCCTGCCCTTCCATCCCTCCCCCCGGGGTCCCTGCCCTTCATCCTCCCCCTCCATTCCTCCCCCTCCATCCCTGCCCTTCGTCCTCCCCCTCCATCCCTCCCCGGGGGTCCCTGCCCTTCATCCTCCCCCTCCATTCCTCTCCTGAGGGTCCTTGCCCCTCGTTCCTGCCCCTCCATCCCTCCCCCCGGGGTCCCTGCCCTTCATCTCTGCCCCTCCGTCCTCCCCTTGGGGGACTCAGCCCCTCCATCCCTCCCCCGGGGGTCCCTGCCCTTCATCCTCCCCCTCCATCCCTCCCCCGGGGGTCCCTGTCCTTCATCCTCCCCCTCCATCCCTCTCCCGGGGGTCCCTGCCCTTCATCCTTCCCCTCCATTCCTCTCCTGAGGGTCCCTGCCCCTCGTTCCTGCCCCTCCATCCCTCCCCCGGGGTCCCTGCCCTTCATCCTCCCCCTCCTTCCCTCCCCCTCCATCCCTGCCCTTCATCCTCCCCCTCCATTCCTCTCCTGAGGGTCCCTGCCCCTCGTTCCTGCCCCTCCATCCCTCCCCCGGGGGTCCTGCCCTTCATCTCTGCCCCTCCGTCCTCCCCTTGGGGGACTCAGCCCCACCATCCCTCCCCCCGGGGGTCCCTGCCCTTCATCCTCCCCTTCCATTCCTCCCCGGGGGTCCCTGCCCTCCGTCCTCCCCCAGGGGTCCCTGCCCTTCATCTCTGCCCCTCTGTCCTCCCCTTGGGGAACTCAGCCCCTCCATCCCTCCCCCTCCATCCCTGCCCTTCATCCTCCCCCTCCATTCCTCTCCTGGGGGTCCCTACCCCTCCTTCCTGCCCCCTCCATCCCTCCCCCGCGGGTCCCTACCCTTTGTCCCTGCCCTTCCACCCCTCTCCCTCGGGGGAGGGGGGGTCCCTATTCCTTCGTCCCTCCTCCCCTCGGGCCCTCCCCGCCGGGGGCCGTCTTCCCCCCTCCCCCGCGCAGGCCCCCGGGGCCCTGAGTCGCCTTTGCCTCCCCTCGCCGGGGCGCAGGGAGCTGCGGGCGCTGGTGATCGAGACGGTGCTGGCCACCGACATGTCCTGCCACTTCCAGCAGGTCAAGGCCATGAAGACCTCCCTGCAGCAGCTGGAGAGGTGAGCCGGGGGGAGGGCCGCAGGGAGGTCGGGGGGGGGGGTGGGGGGGGTGTGTGTCCGGGGTGGGGGTCCTGAGGGAACCCAACCCTGCCCTCCGGCCAGGATCGACAAGGCCAAGGTGCTGTCGCTGCTGCTGCACGCCGCCGACATCTCCCACCCCACCAAGCAGTGGGCGCTGCACAGCCGCTGGACCAAGGCGCTGATGGAGGAGTTCTTCCGGCAGGTAGTCAAAGGGGGAGGGGGACCCCCCCCCTCAGGACCACCACCCCCCACACCCCTCCCACCCCCTCCTTTGGCGGGGGACACGCTCAGCCTCGCCTTGCCTTCGCCAGGGGGACAAAGAGGCCGAGCTGGGGCTGCCCTTCTCCCCCTCTGCGACAGGACCTCCACCCTGGTGGCGCAGTCCCAGATCGGTGAGCGGCGGGGGGGGGGCTCTCCCCCTCCCCACTCCTCCCCCTTGCCCCCGGCGGTGCTCCCCTCCCTCACCCCCCCCCACCCCCCCCCCGCCGTGTGCCCGGCGGCTCTGTGCCCCTCTCTCCACCCCCTCCCCCCCCAGGCTTCATCGACTTCATCGTGGAGCCAACCTTCTCGGTGCTGACCGACGTGGCTGAGAGGATGGTGCTGCCCCCGCCCGAGGATGGCACCAAAGCCAAGGGCAACCCCCTGCCCGCCCAGCAGCAGCCCAGGTGGGCCTCAGTTTCCCCTTCCCACCCCCCCCCAAACGAGGAAGAGGTGCAGTGGCTCAGTTCCGGGGTGGGGAGGGGGTGGGCTGGGAGGGGGGCATCGGTGGCTCTGCCCCCCTCCCTCTCCTCTCCCTCTCCTCTCCCTCTCCTCTCCCTCTCCTCTCCCTCTCCTCTCCCTCTTCCTCTCCTTCTCCTCTCCCTCTCCTCTCCCTCTCCTCTCCCTCTCCTCTCCCTCTTCCTCTCCTTCTCCTCTCCTTCTCCTCTCCCTCTTCCTCTCCCTCTTCCTCTCCCTCTTCCTCTCCCTCTTCCTCTCCCTCTTCCTCTCCCTCTTCCTCTCCCTCTTCCTCTCCCTCTTCCTCTCCCTCTTCCTCTCCTTCTCCTCTCCTTCTCCTCTCCCTCTCCTCTCCCTCTTCCTCTCCTTCTCCTCTCCTTCTCCTTCTCCTCTCCCCTCCCCTCCTCCTCCCTCTCCTCCTCCTCTCCTTCTCCTCTCCTCCTCCTCCTCTCCCTCTCCTCCTCTCCTTCTCCTCTCCCTCTCCTCTCCCCTCCCCTCCTCCTCCTCTCCTCCTCCTCTCCTTCTCCTCTCCCTCTCCCTCCTCTCCCTCTCCTCCTCTCCTTCTCCTCTCCCTCTCCTCTCCCTCTCCTCTCCCTCTCCTCTCCCTCTCCTCTCCCTCTCCTCTCCCTCTCCTCTCCCTCTTCCTCTCCCTCTTCCTCTCCCTCTTCCTCTCCCTCTTCCTCTCCCTCTCCTCTCCCTCTTCCTCTCCCTCTTCCTCTCCCTCTTCCTCTCCTTCTCCTCTCCTCCTCTCCTCCTCCTCTCCTTCTCCTCTCCTCCTCCTCCTCTCCTCCTCTCCTCCTCCTCCTCTCCTTCTCCTCCTCTCCTTCTCCTCCTCTCCCTCTCCTCCTCTCCCTCTCCTCCTCTCCCTCTCCTCCTCTCCCTCTCCCTCTCCTCTCCTTCTGCTTCTCCTCTCCCCTCCCCCTCCCCTCCCCTTCCCCCCTCCCTCTCCCCCCCCTCCCCCTCCCTCTGCTCCTCCCCCGCTGCCAGCCGTGCCCCGGGTGCCCGCAGCAGCTCGCAGTGGAGGCAGCAGTCCCTGGAGGACCCCCTGGAGCTGGGGGAGGTGAAGGCTGCCCTGGAAGGCTTCCGCTCCACCTGGACCAAGCACCTCCAGGAGAACAAACAGAAGTGGAAGGAGAGGGCGGCCAGCGGTAGGTGGCGACCCCCCCCGGCCCCTCGGGGGACCGCCCCCGGGGCGGGGCCGGGCCGGGGGGTCGGGCCGGGCCGGGGACCCTTGCGCCGGTCCGAGGATAAGGGGCGGGAGGGGGTGTTGTGTGTGCTGGGCTGGGCGACCACCCAGGAGAGAGGGTGCTGAGCCCCCCCCCGGGGGTGGCTGAGGTGACCCCCCCTGCCCCCCCCCCCGCGCCAGGCATCACCAACCAGGCGTCCATCGAGGAGCTCTCCCCCGGCGAGGAGCAGCCCCCCCCCGCCGACAGGCACAACGGCGACGTCGACTAGCACCGGGAGGTGGGCACCGGGAAGAGGGGGCGGGGGGCAAACCGAGGTGGGGGGGGAGGCGGTTGGTGGCACCTCGGTGACCGTGCCCCTCCCCCTCCCCCCGGCGCCAGGTCCCAGCGACTCCGTCCCGCCCACAGTCATCCAGCTCAGCACCGTTCGCAGGGAAGGAGCCGCCCCGGGGTGGCGAGGAGGGGGGACGACCGCGCCGCCACCCCCCCCCTCACCCTCTTTGGCAGCCCCTCGCCCCCCCCACCCCCTCCCCTTCCCCACCCCCCCACCCCCTCCCATCCCAGCCCGGCCGGCTCCAGCCGAGCCGCGACGGCTTGGGGCCACGGGGGAGGGGGAGGGACGGGGGGGGGGGGACGGACACGGCGACCCCGAACCTCTCTCACTGCCACGCCGGCGGCTGCCCGCCCCCCCGCCCCCCGCCCCCGGGGTCTGTCCTCATGGGTTTTTAACGAAGCTTCTTCATGCCCCCCCCCCCCCCCCCCCGGGGGGGGAAGCTGGGTGCTCGGGGAGGGGGGGGCGGCGCAGGGACAGTGATGGTGGCGCTGGGGACGGCAGGGGGCTGGGGGGGGGGGGCACCTCAAGGGTCACCCTGGTTCCCTCTGCTCCGGGGGAGAGAGGTGGGGGGGGGTGTGTCTGCGGCCACAGCGGGAGGGGCGGTCCCGCTGAGCCCCCCCCCGTGCTGTCCCCAGCCCAGCCCAAGCCTCCCTGTCCCGGGATAAGTGTCTCTGTGTCCCCCCATGGCTTGGGGACATGTCCCCTTGGGGGGCTTGTGTCCCCCGCCCCCCCCCCCCGGCCCCAAGAGGGCACCTCCGAGCCCCCTTCGGGGGTCCTGGCCCTCGGGGTGGGGGCAAGGTTGGGGAGGGGGGGAGCAGGGCGGGGATGGGAGCAGTGGTGGGGAGGGCAGGATCGGGCCCTGGCGTGGTGGTGCCAGCACCCCCCCGGTGCCAGCGCACCCCCAGTCCTGGCGGGGGGTGGGGGGGTGGGGGTCCGGTTTCCCCCAGCACCCTCTGGCTCCAGCATGTCCCTGGCGACCCCTCCCTGCTTCCTCCGGCCCTGCGGTGCCCCCCCCCCGGCATCCTGGCTCCAGGCATTGCTCCGGCCCCCTCCAGCCCCTTCCGGACCCCCCCCCAGCCCGCTCCCGGCCGCCCCCAGCCCGCTCCTGGCTCCGGGAGCAGCTCCCAGGCTGCAGCCTCCCAGCTCCGGTTCGCTTCCAGCCTCCCCCCCTGCCCCCCCCCCCGCCCCCCTCCCCTGCCCTGCCTGGAGCCCTCCTCCAGCCCCTCCGGGGACCCTGGAGCCCCCTCCCCACGCTCCCTGCACCCCCAGCTCCCGGCATCCCCCGCAGCATCCCCCGGCTCCGGCCCTTCCCACACCCACCCCCCCCCCCCCTTGCCCCCTCCTCCCCCCCCAACTCTTTGTACTTTTCTACCCCAGGTTGTATCCTTCCCCTCCCCCCCCACCCCCCACGCGACCCTCCCGCCCCCTCCCCCCCCCCCGCCGTGTCCCTATGTTCCCCCCCCGTGTGTGTGTGTCCCCCCCCCACGCATGTGAAGCGTCGCCGCTAATGAGCAATTAATAAACCGTCACCAACCTCCTCCCCCCCCCGCGCCCCCTCCTCCTCCTCCTCCTCCTCCTCCTCGACCCAATTGGGGGTGGGGGGTGGGGGGAGGGGTGCTTGGGACTTCCTCCACGCCCCCCCCCGGGAGTGGCACAGCCGGGGTAGGGGTGTGGGGGGGGGGCTGATGTCCGTCGTGTGTCCCCCCCCCCCCCCAGCTCCAGCACCCAAAAAGGGGTCCCCAAGACTCGCCCCCCCCCCCCCCCCCCCGCCCCGAGGCTCGAAGACAAGGAGGAGGCAGCGAATGGGGGGTGGGGGGAGGCAAAGGGGTCCCTTTAATAGGGGCTGAGGCGCTGGGGGAGGGGGTCCCCAAGCCTCTCACACCTCGTGGGGGGAGGGGAAGGGGTGAGGCGGGGGGGGGGGGGGAGCCCTGCATGCGAATCACGTGCAAAGTGCGTGGGGGTGTCGTGTGTGGGCCCCCTCCCCCTTTTTTCCCCCCTCCCTTCCCCCCCCCCCCCCGGTGTCCCTGTGTCCCATCTGGTGACACGCGGGGGGGAGGGGGGGCTGCGTGTCCTTGAGGGCGGGGCGGGGGTGGGGGGCTGGTGACAGTGAGGAAGACCCTGGGGACACCCCACCCCCCCAGGGTAGCAGTGAGGTGCCCCCCCAGTGCCCCCTGCCCTGGGGCCAGGCAGCTCGAGTTTGTCACTGTCCCCACAGCCACCCCCGGGGGGTTGGGGGCGACGGGGGGGGGGGGGGGGGGTCGGGGGCAGCTGCCCGTGCCTGCCGGTGGCCCCCCCCCCTCCCTTCCGCCCTCCCCCCCACGCGAGGAGCCAAAATCTTCAGGTAAAAAACAAAGATCCTCTCCTGTGGCCTTTGGGGTCGTGTGTGTCCCCCCCCGCGGCGGTGTCCCCCCCCCCCCCGGCGGTGTCCCCCACCCCCTGCTGGCACCTGGGGACAAAAGGGACACCGCTGCGGGGGGGTGGGTGGTGAAGACCCCACCCCAGCCCTGTTTTAGCTCCAGCCGCAGCCACCCCCCACCCCCCCACCCCCCCACCCAGTGCCCCAGAAGCCCCCTCAGGGTGTCCCAGTGCCCCCCCCAGTGCCCCCCCAGTGCCCCAATGCTGTGTCCCAGTGCCCCCTTTGGGTCCCAGTACCCCCCCTTCGGGTCCCAGTGCCCCCCCAGTGCCCCAATGCTGGGTCCCAGTGCCCCCCTTTGGGTCCCAGTGGCCCCCCCAGTGCCCCAGAAGCCCCCTCAGGGTGTCCCAGTGCCCCCCAGTGCCCCAGTGCTGTGTCCTAGTGCCCCAATATCCCACTTCGGGTGTCCCAGTGCCCCCCTAGTGTCCCCCCAGTGCCTCAATGCTGTGTTCCAGTGTCCCAGTGGCCCCCAGTGTCCCAATGCAGTGCCCCAGTGCCCCCCAGTGCCCCAATGCAGTGCCCCAGTGCCCCCCAGTGCCCCAATGCTGTGTTCCAGTGCCCTCCAGTGCCCCAATGCAGTGCCCCAGTGTCCCAGTGCCCCGCTTCGGGTATCCCAGTGCCCCCTCAGTGCCCCCTCCCAGTGCCCCAATGCTGTGTCCCGGTGTCCCAGTGCCCCCCCCAGTGCCCCCCCAGTGCTTCAGTGCAGTGTCCCAGTGTCCCAGTGCCCCCCCCAGTGCCCCCCCAGTGCTTCAGTGCTGTGTCCCAGTGTCCCAGTGCCCCGCTTCAGGCATCCCAGTGCCCCCCCAGTGCCCCAATGCTGTGTCCCAGTGTCCCAGTGCCCCGCTTTGGGCATCCCAGTGCCCCCCCAGTGCCCCCTCCCAGTGCCCCAATGCTGTGTCCCAGTGTCCCAATGCCCCCCCAGTGCCCCCTCCCAGTGCCCCAATGCTGTGTCCCGGTGTCCCAGTGCCCCCCAGTGCCCCAATGCTGTGTCCCGGTGTCCCAGTGCCTGTCCCAGTGCCCCCGCCGTGCCCCCCGGCACTCACCTACTGGCGGCCGGCAGCACCCTGGCCAGTGCCCGGCGGCGCCGCTCTGTGAGTCCCCTCCCGCTCCCGGCTCCGCCGCCCGTCCCCGGGGGTCCCTGCGGGCGCCGTGGGGCAGAGGCTGAGCCCCAGGACCCCCCTCCCCCCAACCCCGGCCCCCCTTCCAACTATCGAGCCGCCCCCTCCCCCCGCCCACGACTCACCGTCACCCGGGCCGGGGCCAGCTTCGTGCGTGGCCAGCGGGCAGGTGCCCCCAGGGCTGTGGCTGTGCTGCGCGTCCCCGCGGCGGCAGTGGCCGCGGCCACGCTCCCGGCGCCCGCCGGCTGCCTCCTCCTTCTCCTCCTCCTCTTCCTCCTCCTCCTCCTCCTCCTCCCCCTCGCCCTGTGCCTGCTTGCAGAGGTGATGCTCCACCATCATCTGCAGCTCTGCCGGGGGGGGGGCACGATGGGGACACGCGGGGACTGTCCCCACGCTCCCGGTGACACCACGGGGGGGGGGAGGGAGGGGGCGGCGGGGCGGGGGGGGAGCCTTCGGCCCCGCCTCGGGTGGCAGCTGCCAAGCCTGGACCCCCTGGGTGCCCCTTTCCACACACCCCCCCCCACCCCCCCAAAATGGGGGTCCGAGGCCAGCGTGGGGTCAGCTGTGGTGCCAAGGGGGCTGTCCCCACGCCCAGCCCCCCACTCTCTGCCCCCTCCCCTCCCTTCCCCCCCCCCCCCAAGTACCTTTCATGGTGGGGGTGGTGCGAGAAACCTTCTTCCTCTGCCTGGGGGACATGGCCAGGCCTGACTGGGAGGGCGGGAGGGGGGGGGGGTGGGGTGAGCAAGGGGGCGCTGGGGGCACCCCGAAGATCTGGGGGAGGGGAATCCCCTTTAGCCCCCTCCCCTCCCCCCCCGTGGCGTCACCTACCTTCAGCAGGGGGTTGGGCAGCCGATCCTCGTCGATCTCTGGGGGGGGGACACACGACAGACACGAGAAGGAGCAGGGGACAGAGCAGGTGCCCCCCGCCCCCCCCCCCCCCGCCCAGCCCCTCCCCCACGTCCCCCAGCACCCACCTGGGGACGATTGGTCGCTGCTCAGCACCAGGTTGGCAGGGGTCGGTCGACGCCTCCGGATCTGGGGTGGGATGGGATGGGATGGGGGGGGGGGGGTGGTGCGTGGATGGTCACGAGTGGCTCAGGACCCATCGCCACCCCCCCCCCCGCTCCGAACCTCTCCCCCCGCCTCCTCCATGGCCCAGCCAGCCCCCAGCCCCGCCCCCCCCCCCCCCCGCGACCTCGTCCCCTCCCCAGAGCGGGGGCCGGACGCAGGTGGCTTTGCCATCAGCACCTCCCGGGCCGGCCCTGAGGGCGAGCGGCGGCTGAGAGCCCCCCCCCCCCCCCCCGCGCCCCCAGGGGACCCCTCGGCGAGGACATCGGAGGTGGCGACACCGCCCTGGCGACACCGCCGGGGCCCTGCCCTTCCTCCCCGGGCACAGAACGTCCTTGGCCAAGGTCACTGGAGCGCTCTGGGCCCCCCCCCCGGCTGCCTCGGGGGGGGGGGGGATGTGGTCCCGCTGGGGCATTGGGTGGCATCGCGCCCCCCCCCCCCCCCTTTGTCCCCTTTCCCTCCTGACCCACTGACTGAGTTGCTTCCCAAACCCGGTTTTCCCCAGGCAGGATTCCCTAATGAGCCGGGATGCCTAATGAGATGCTAATGAGGAGACGGGGGAGGGGGGGTGGTGGTGGGGGAGCCCCCTCCTTCCTCCCTCCCCCCCCCCACTATCTCCTCCGTGTCGGCCGCGTTGCCATGGAAACCCCCGAGATGGATTTGAGACGGAGCTCGGAGGGAGCCGGGGAGCGCCGGGGAGCGCCCCCCTCCCCCGCCACGGATCCGGCGCCAAGCCCCCCAGCCCCGGGCTCGGGAGCTAAGCCCCCCACCCCCACCCCCCCCCCGGCTGGATGTGACCCCAGAGACGGCCTGAAGGCTGTGGGGCAGGGCTGTGCCCCCCCCCCCCCGCCGCCCCCCGGGAATGGGGATGGGATGGGAGGGGAGGGGAAGGGAGGGGAAGGGATGGGAGGGGATGGGAAGGGGAGGGGAGGGGGACGCTGGTGCCACCCCTCCTCAAGGTGACCCAGGTGGAGCTGAGCCCCCCGAGCTGCGCTGAGCCAGGGCTGGGTGGGGTGGGGGACAGCTGGGGCTGTTGGGGGGGGTCCCTGCTCCAGCGCCCTGGGGAGGATGCTTTGATCCTTTCCTCCCCCCTTCCTCCTTCTCTCCATCCTCTCCTCCATCCCTGCTCTCCTGCATCCTCTCCTCCGTGGCTCCATCCTTCCCCCCCCATGCATCCTTCTCCCCCCCCCATGCATCCTTCCCCATATCCCTCCCTCTGTCCCTGCATCCTTCCCTCCCTCCGTGCGTCCTTCCCTCCCTCCCTGCCTGCATCCTTCCCTCCCTCCCCTCTCCCCTCCCTCTGTCCCTGTCTCCCCCCCCCTCCCTCCCTCCCTCCCTCCCTCCTCCCCCTCCCTCCCGGCTCCCCGGAGCTGCCTCTCTCCTCTCGCTGCTATTTTTAGCTCCCATCTCCACCATCGATTAAGCAGCGGCAGGGCCGGAGCCCGGCCCGGCAGCTGCGGAGGGGATCAGCGGCCCCGGGGAGGGGATCCGCGGCCCCCGGGGAGGGGCTCCGGGGTGGGAACAGCACCAGGGACAGCAGTGGGACCGGGCGGGGTGGGCACAGCACTAGGGATCGGAACAGGATCAGGGTCCAGAGCGGGGCCGGGGAGCAGAAAGGGGGCACGGATGGGCACCGGATGGGTCCAGCTGATCTCAGCATGAAGGAGGGGAAACCCCCCCCCCTCCATCTCCCCCCCCCCCCCTTGCCCGGCCAGGCTGCCCCCCCCCGGGGCTTGGGGACAGGCAGCGCTCAGGGTGGCCTTGGGGACGTGGGCAGAGCCGCAGGACGAAGCTCTGGGCCAGGCCTGGCACCCGGGGTGGCACCCGGGATGCTCTTGGCGGAGTCGGGGGGTCAAGGAGCCGCAGGAGCCGCGGGGACAAAGGGGTCTGGGGCAGGGCCGGGGGGCGGGGGGGGGGCAAGGCCCTGGGGCAGGGGTGGGGCTGGGGCACGTTTGGGCACAGCCCTGCAGGCCAGGGGGCGCCGTGCCCCAGCCTGGCAGGGGGCTGAGCCTCCATGAGCCCCCCCCCCCCGTGGGGGTGTGTGTGTGTGTGTGGGACGACCCCACATGAGGTCAGGCACCGCCCGGAAGAAAGGAGCTGCAAAGGCAGGGAGGGGACAGCGGCTGGCCGGGGGGGGCACACCCTGCCACACCGCCCAGCGCTGCCACCTCGGGGGTCCAGCAGCTGCCAAGCCACAGCTGAATCCCCTCCCCCACCCCCTCCCCTGCCCCGACCCCGGGAAGGGGAATCTGAGGCAGGGGACGAGCAGGGGACGACCCTCCCCCGCCCAGGGCAGCCTCAGCGGCCGGCTGGGACAGCAGGTGGGGACATTGCCACCTCAGCTCCTCCCTGGCACCCAGAGGGGTGCCAAGGGGCTGGTACCCCCCCCCCCAGACACCCCCCCCCCCCGCGGCCCTCCCCGGCTCTGGGCCTCGCTCCAGGCAGGGGGCCACGCTGCAAATGAGCCGTGGGGCAGCCCCAGATGGTGCGTGGCAGTGTTTGGCGACAGCCAGACGCTCGCCCTGGGGTGGCACTCACTCGCCCCCGCGCCCCTGGCACGCTGGAGCTCCTCACTCACAGCCCCCCCCCCCCCCAAGCGACCGGGTCCCCAGCCTGGGAGGGAGGAGGGGGGGGGCACACACGGCTAGGGCCCCCCACGCCCCTCGCTCGCCGCCTCTCTCAGCATCCTCAAGCCCCCTGCAGAGCTTCCCACGCCTGGCGACGACAAGGGACAGCAGCGTGCCCCCTCCTCCCCCCCCCCCCCCCGAGCCCTCTTGTCCCCTGCGGCCCCCCCCCAGGGGTGTGGGGGGTGTGGGGGGGGGGGGCACAGCCAGAGTGGGGTGAAATGGGCAGGGAGCGAGGGCAGGGTGCCCGAGGGGGGGGCCCTGACCTGTCCCCAGGCCAGGTCAGCCCGTGCCAGCGGCTGGTCCGGGACCTGCCCCAGTGAGCACAAGGGTTGAGCAAGGGCTGGAGGGCCCCGGGGGGGGGGGGGCAGGGTGGGGCCATAAGCCTTCCACCCACCCCGGGACAGCCCCGTGCCACGGCTGTGAGCCAGCACATGGCCCTGACGCCGCCGCCTCGGTCCCCGGTGCCCCCCGGTGCCCACGGCCCCCTCCCCCCCCGCTCCCAGCGCCGTCCCCAGCCTGCCCCCCGGGACAGGCGGCCACGGAGGGTCTGGGGGCGCCGGGGTGGGCAGCGGGGGCCGCTCCGCGTGGGGGGCGGGGGTGGTGTGGCACCGTGGGTGTCCCCACTCCCCGGTGGCTGCACCCACCTGTCGGTGCCCGGACACGTCACGGCCGGCCCCCTGCCGCCCACGGCCACACGCCCCGACCCCACGCAGCCCGCGGTGCCGCCGCCGCGCCCCCGACACCTCGGGGGGGTGTCCCTTCGGGGCTGCTCGGTGATCCCCCCTCCGCGGGGGGTCCTGTGCCCCGTTGCCGGTGCCCTCGTCGTGCCCTTCCCGTGGCCGCCCCCGCCCCATATCTCCTTCCCCGGTGCTCCGTAGGACCCTTCCCCACCCCCGGTTCCTCCCAGGTTTCCCCCCCCGGCTCCTCCTGCCGCACAGCTCCGGTGTCGTGTGTCCCCCCCCCCGCGGTGCTCGGTGCCCTCCCCCACCTGCTCGGCCGCCTCCGGGTCGAGATGCGGCTCCAGCAGCGGCACCGTGAACTGAATCTTCCGGGGGCTGTTGGGCTCCATGGCGGCTCCGGTGGCGGCTCCGGTGGCGGCTCCCGGCGGCTCCCGGCCCTGCCCGGGCCGCCCCGCCCCGGCCTGGACACGCCCCTGCCCCGCCCAGCCCCGGCCCCGCCCCAGTCCCCGTGTCACCCGCCCACCCCTCCCCTCCCCCCGGTCCCCCGGTCTCAGGTCCCCGGTCCCCGGTCCCCGCCCGGGGTGCGCGGGGGTGAGGGAGGCTGGGACGGACTCAGGGACGTGGGGACGGACAGATGGACACAGGGGGTGGGCCCCGGGACGGACAAGAGGACGCAGGGACAGACTTCGGGAGCCAGGGACGGACGCAAGGACAGACCCCCGGGGCACGCTGGAGGCTGTGGCGGGGATGGACACAGGGACAGAGATGGGGACAGAGGGAAGGACGGACAGACAGACAGCCCCGGGGGGGTGGGGGGGGGCACGACGACGACAAAGGGGCAGGCGCGCGGGGCCCAAGGACGGAGCGCGGGACAACGGGGGCCGGCACGTGGGTGGCCCAGGGACGGACGGACAGACAGACAGCCAAGCCCAGCCCCGGGACGGACAGACAGACAGACAGCGGGACGAGGCACGTGGGTGGCGCAGGGACGGACAGCAGGACAGAGGGCCCTGGGGACACGTGGGGTGGGGTGGAGGGAGGGCAAGGGGGGGGCACAGGTGGGTGGCCGGCAGGACGGACGGACAGACAGCCGCGGGGACGAGACGCACGTGCGCGCTCACGTGCGGCACGCAGCCACCGCCGGGGGGGGGCGGGGGGGGGGGGGGGGGCAGTGCCAGGGGCAAAGTCCAGCAGCGCCCTGTGGGCACCGGGCAGGGGCTGGCACCGGGCAGGGGCTGGCATCGATCGGCCCCCACGGGGCTCGGGGGGACGGGGGGGCCAAGGGGCAGGGACACCTCACCCCACACCCCCCCAGCCCAGGAGGTGGCCCCGAGGCCCTTTGTCTGTCTGTCTGTCTGTCTGTCCTGACAAGGCCACAACCGCAGGCCGGGGAGGTGGGGGCGGGGTTGGGTGTCTGGGGGGGGGGGGGGGGTCTCGGGGGGTTTGGCCTCCGTGGCCTCAGGGAGGTGGTGGTGGGCCGGGGGGGGAGGGGGGGGGACGGGACACGGACACATCGGCTGTGGATGGACAGAGGGACAGGATGGCCACCAGGGCACCCTGGGGGGGGGTGTCTGGGGGGGGGGGGGTTCCCACTTGTGTCAGGAGCTCCCAACTCCCTCTCCCCGGCCCCCGGGGTTCCTCCAAACCCTCCCCTGCCTGCTCGGCCTTGGGGCAAGGTGGGGAGACCCCCGGGGGCGGCGGAGGGGGGTGGGGGTTGGGGGGGGACGACGAGGGGACCACCCACCACCCCCGCCCCGCAGCAGCCGCAGTGGCCATCACTTATTCATGCCGGAGGGGGGGGGGGGGGGGGGGGCGCCTGGCGCTGCCGCCGGGATCCGGCAGAGGGAATTCGCTAAAGTAGGTCAGGCCGGGGGGAAGGAAAAGGGGGTGGGGGGCGGAGGCTGGGGCTGCCTGAGCCTGGGCGGGGCTGGGGCGGGGGGGGCCGGGGGTGGGGGCGGTGGTGTCTCCGTGGAGGGGTGGTCGGGGGGGGGGGGGTGTGTGTGTGCACGACTCTGGCCCCGGGAGGGGGCTCCTAGGGGTGAAATGGCAGCGGGAACGCCCCACGCCCCCCCCCCCAGCCCCCTCCCCCCACATCATCCCCATGAGCTCGACCCCCTCCCCCCCCCTCCCCGCCCCCCAGCCCCTCGCCCTACTCCTCCCAGGGTTTAATCCTGCCCGATCCTGGCCTCCCCTGCGGGATCTCCTTTCTCCCTTCCTTTGCCTTCGGGCTCCCCTGGGCGGGGGGCCCAGAGCAAACACACCCCGGCCCCCAGGGCTGGTGAGCCGGGGGGGGGGGGGGGGGGTGTCCCTGAGGACCAGCAAAGCCCTTCCCGGCTTCCCTCCAGCACCAGCCCGCAGCCGGCTGGCAGCTCCTTGGCCTGCTCCGGGCCGGGGGGGGGGGGTGTGTGTGTGTCTGGGGGTCCGTGCCCCTCCCCAGCCATCCCTGCTGGGGATCCCACCTCGGGGGGGTCAGGATGAGGCCCTGCTCCGAGGGCGATGCCGAGCGGGGGTGGTGCGGAGCAAGGGAGCTGTCCCAGCGGGGGAAACCTCTGTGTGCCCCCCCGGCCCCGGCCGGGCTGAAGGGACACTTAGGGCTGGGTCCTGGGGGTCCTCCCCAGCCGTCCCTGCTGGATCTGAGGGTGCTGGATCCCCCTCCGGGGGCAGGATGAGGCCCTGCGGAGAGCAGCTCCGTCCCGGGACAGCTCCATCCCGGGACAGCTCCACCTCGGGACAGCTCCACCTCGGGACAGCTCCATCCCAGCTCCATCCCGGGACAGCTCCATCCCGGACAGCTCCATCCCGGGACAGCTCCCGGACAGCTCTACAGCAGCTCCACCTCTATCCCGGGACAGCTCCATCCCGGGACAGCTCCACCCCGGGACAGCTCCACCTCCAGCTCCACCCCGGGACAGCTCCATCCCGGGACAGCTCCATCCAGCTCCACCCCGGGACAGCTCCATCCCGGGACAGCTCCACCCCGAGACAGCTCTATCCCGGGACAGCTCCACCCCGGGGCAGCTCCATCCCGGGACAGCTCCACCTCCCGGACAGCTCTATCCACCTCGGGACCCGCTCCATCCCGGGACAGCTCTATCCCGGGACAGCTCCACCCCGGGACAGCTCCACCCCGGGACAGCTCCATCCCGGGACAGCTCCATCCCGGGACAGCTCCACCCCGGGACAGCTCCATCCCGGGACAGCTCCACCCCGGGACAGCTCTATCCCGGGACAGCTCCACCCCGGGGCAGCTCTATCCCGGGACAGCTCCATCCCGGGACAGCTCCATCCCGGGGCAGCTCCATCCCGGGACAGCTCCACCCCGGGACAGCTCCATCCCGGGACAGCTCCACCCCGGGACAGCTCCATCCCGGGACAGCTCCATCCCGGGACAGCTCCATCCCGGGACAGCTCCATCCCGGGACAGCTCCACCCCGGGACAGCTCCATCCCGGGACAGCTCCACCCCGGGACAGCTCCATCCCGGGACAGCTCCATCCCGGGACAGCTCTATCCCGGGACAGCTCCTGGAGGGGGCTGGGAGGTGCGAAGCAAAGCATCTTCCTCCTCCCCAGCCACCTCCTCCTCCTCCTCCTTCACCTCCTTGGTGCCAACCTGGTGCCAACCTCCAAGTGGGCTTCAGCACCTTGAGATGCCCTCACTGGGGGGGTGGGTGGGCGGTGCGCACCCCAGGAGTCGCCCCGGTGCCCTCCTGCCGTGCCAGAAGTGACCCCCGCCCCGAGTCACGGGGGGGGGGGGCTGTGGCTGCCCCTGCCCGCGCCGGGGGAGGGGGGCGCTCCTGGCACCCCCCCGGGGCCTGGCAGCGGATGTGTGCCAGGCTCGGAGGTTTCGAGGCCGATTTGTTCGATTTCCTCCTCCAAGCAGCTGAAGTTTCCTTCCCCCCTCCTAACCCCCCCCCCCCCGGTGACGGCAGAGGCCTCAGGGGGCTGGGGGGAGGGGGGCCCTGGGCGGGGGGTGGGGACAGGGCCGCAGCCGATGGCCCCCGGCGGGAAGCAGGCAGCGCTCGGTGGGCTGGTGAGAGCTGGAGCCCCCCGCCCCCACCCCGCAGCCCCGCTCGGGCAGGGGCCGGGGGGGGCAGGGGGCAGAGGTGGCAGGGGCAGGGGTGGGGGTGTCAGGGGCCGTGCGGGGGGTGTCAGGGGCCGGGGGGCGTGTCAGGGGCCGGGGGGCTGTCAGGGGCCGGGGGGGGGGTATCAGGGGCCGGGGGGTGTCAGGGGCCGGGGGGGGGGTGTCAGGGGCCGGGGGGCTGTCAGGGGCCGGGGGGTGTCAGGGGCCGGGGGGGGCTGTCAGGGGCCGGGGGGTGTCAGGGGCCGGGGGGGGTGTCAGGGGCCGGGGGGCTGTCAGGGGCCGGTGCGGGGGGGCAGGGCCGTGGTGCGGCTCTGCCTTATCTCAGCCCCCGCAGCTCTTCCGTTCGCTCTGACAGCTCCATCCCTGCCCCCCAACCCCCCCCCACGCCTCCAACCCCCCCCCCCCCCCACGCACTCCTTTGGCACAGCGGGCGCCGGCTGGCACCCAGAGGGTCGCCATGGGGAGGGGGTGTCCCAGCCCCGCCCCGCCCCTTCCCGGGGGGCCCTCCAGCGCTCCCGGCCCGCGGGCAGGAGGCGGAGGCGCTGGAGCCTTCCTCCCGCCTGTCCCATTGTCCTCCTCTCCCCCCCCTCCTCCCCCCCCGTCTAGGCAGCCCCCGGCCCCCTCGGGGTGGGGGCCATGGAGGGGGGCCGGAGCTGAGCCCCTCGTCACGGGCGAGGCGCCGGGCGTGGGCCAGGCAGAGTCGCCGCTGGAGGGCTCCGGGGCTGCGGGGGAGGAGGAGGGAGGAGGAGGAGGAGGAGGAGGAGGAGGAGGAAGCAGCAGCGGCCGCTGCCCTGCAGGACGCCCCCGAGCGGCAGCCGCCCCCCGCACGAAGGCTTCCTCGAAGGTCTGAGGAGGGGGGGGACACGCACCCCAAGGGGCAGGGGGCTTGGGGAAGGGGGGGGGAGATGCACCCCAAGGGGAAGGGGCCGTGGGGAGGGGGTGTCCCCCCCCCCGCTGGCTCACCCCATGGCTCTGTGTCCCCCCCCACCCCCGCAGGGAGCTGCTGCAGCAAGATAGAGACCTGGCTGCAGGAGTGCAGGTGAGCCCCGGGGGGGCGCTGTGCTGACCCCGGGGGGGGGCTCTGATAACCACGGGGGGGGCTCTCTGCTGACCCCGGGGGTGCTCTCTGCTGACCCCGGGGGGGGCTCTCTGATAACCCCGATGGGGGCTCTCTGATAACCTCGGGGGCTCTCTGCTGTCCCCGGGGGGCTCTCTGCTGACCCCGGGGGGCTCTCTGATAACCCCGATGGGGGCTCTCTGATAACCTCGGGGGGGCTCTCTGATAACCTCCGGGGGGGCTCTCTGCTGTCCCCGTCTGTGCTGACCCCGGGGGGCGTTGGTGTCACCGCGGGGGCACACACGCTGGCCCTGGGGTGATGCCCAGCGCTTGACCCTCCCTCGGCTGGCACTGGGCGGGGGCATGCCTGGCACGCCCCCCCCCCCCCCCGCCCGCTGAGGGTCCTGGCTGTGCCAGGCGCTGGGGCTGCCAGCTTGGGCGGGGGTCCCATGCCCAGCGTCGCAGATGCCACCGGGAGGCCCCCCGGCTGGGCTGGGAGCCTCAGCACCACGCTGGGCACCACCAGGGCCTCCTGGGGGGGGGTGGGGGGGGCTCCTTCCTGCCCCCGCTGCAGCCAGCTGGGTGCCTTCTCCGTGCCCGCTCCGTGCCCGCTCCGTGCCCGCTCCGTGTCCGCTCCGTGCCCACCCCGTGCCCGCTCCGTCCCCACTCCGTGCCCACTCCGTCCCCACTCCGTCCCCGCTCCGTGCCCACTCCGTCCCCACTCCGTCCCTGCTCCGTGCCCACTCCGTGCCTGCTCCGTCCCTGCTCCGTGCCCGCTCCGTGCCCGCTCCGTCCCCACTCCGTGCCCACTCCGTCCCCGCTCCGTGCCTGCTCCGTGCCCGCTCCGTGCCCGCTCCGTCCCCACTCCGTCCCCGCTCCGTGCCCACTCCGTCCCCACTCCGTCCCTGCTCCGTGCCCACTCCGTGCCTGCTCCGTCCCTGCTCCGTGCCCGCTCCGTGCCCGCTCCGTCCCCACTCCGTCCCCACTCCGTCCCCGCTCCGTGCCTGCTCCGTGCCCGCTCCGTGCCCGCTCCGTCCCTGCTCCGTGCCCACTCCGTGCCCGCTCCGTCCCCACTCCGTCCCCACTCCGTGCCCGCTCATGCCCGCTCCGTCCCCACTCCGTTCCCACTCCGTCCCTGCTCTGTGCCCGCTCCGTCCCCGCTCCGTGCCTGCTCCGTGCCCGCTCCGTGCCCGCTCCGTCCCTGCTCCGTGCCCACTCCGTGCCCGCTCCGTCTCCACTCCGTCCCCGCTCCGTGCCCACTCCGTCCCCACTCCGTGCCCGCTATATGCCCGCTCCGTCCCTGCTCCGTGCCCGCTCCGTGCCCGCTCCGTCCCCACTCCGTCCCTGCTCCGTGCCCACTCCGTGCCTGCTCCGTCCCTGCTCCGTGCCCGCTCCGTGCCCGCTCCGTCCCCACTCCGTGCCCACTCCGTCCCCGCTCCGTGCCCGCTCTGTGCCCGCTCCGTCCCTGCTCCGTGCCCGCTCCGTGCCCGCTCCGTCCCCACTCCGTGCCCACTCCGTCCCCACTCCGTGCCCACTCCGTCCCCACCCCGTGCCCGCTCCGTCCCCACTCCGTCCCCACTCCGTCCCTGCTCTGTGCCCGCTCCCCGCCCACTCCGTCCCCGCTCCGTCCCTACTCCGTGCCCACTCCGTCCCCACCCCGTGCCCGCTCCGTGCCCGCTCCGTGCCCGCTGGCTGTCACCGGCACCTCCCGGGGTGGGCACAGGGGCCGGGGGGGGTGGGGTGGGGATGTGACTGAGCTTTGGCGCTGGCGCAGGGCACCGGCGGAGGTCCCCCAGAGGAGCTGGCAGTGCCAGGCGCCGCCGGTAGGTTGGCACTGGCCCCGCGGCTCCCCTGGGCTGCGCGGCGGACTCCGCGGCGCCCCAAAGCCCGGGGGAGGCACAGGGGGAGGGGCAGGGAGGTCCCCCGAGGGGCCCCAGCCCTGTCCCCGGCTCTGCTGTCCCCTCTCCCCAGCTCCCCTCTCCCTCTGCCCCCTCCCCTGTCCCTCTCCCCAGCTCCCCTCTCCCTCTGCCCCCCTCCCTGTCCCTCTCCCCCACTCTCCTCTCCCTCTCCCTCTCTCTCCTCTTCCTCTCCCCCCCCCTGTCCCTCTCCCCAGCTCCCCTCTCCCTCTGCCCCCTCCCCTGTCCCTCTCCCCCACTCTCCTCTCCCTCTCCCCCTCTCTCCTCTTCCTCTCCCCACCTCTCCTCTCCCTCTCCCCAGCTCTCCTCTTCCTCTCTCCACCTCTCCTCTCCCTCTCCCCAGCTCTCCTCTCCCTCTCCCCAGCTCTCCTCTCTCTCTCCCCAGCTCTCCTTTCCCTCTCCCCTCTCTCCTCTCCCTCTCCCCAGCTCTCCTCTCCCTCTCCCCCAGCTCTCCTCTCTCTCTCCCCCAGCTCTCCTTTCCCTCTCCCCTCTCTCCTCTCTCTCCCCCCACCTCTCCTTTCCCTCTCCCCCTCTCCTCTCCCTCTCCCCACCTCTCTCTCTCTCTCCCCCCTCTCCTCTCCCTCTCCCCACCTCTCCTCTCCCTCTCCCCCTCTCCTCTCCCTCTCCCCATCTCTCCTCTCCCTCTCCCCACCTCTCCTCTCTCTCTCCCCACCTCTCCTTTCCCTCTCCCCCTCTCCTCTCCCTCTCCCCCTCTCTCTCTCCCTCTCCCCACCTCTCCTCTCCCTCTCCCCACCTCTCCTCTCTCTCCCCCACCTCTCCTTTCCCTCTCCCCCTCTCCTTTCCCTCTCCCCCTCTCCTCTCCTCTCCCCACCTCTCCTCTCTCTCTCTCCCCACCTCTCCTTTCCCTCTCCCCTCTCCTCTCCCTCTCCCCACCTCTCCTCTCTCTCTCCCCACCTCTCCTTTCCCTCTCCCCCCTCCTCTCCCTCTCCCCACCTCTCCTCTCTCTCTCCCCACCTCTCCTTTCCCTCTCCCCCTCTCCTCTCCCTCTCCCCACCTCTCCTCTCTCTCTCCCCACCTCTCCTCTCCCTCTCCCACCTCTCCTCTCCCTCTCCCCCTCTCCTCTCCCTCTCCCCACCTCTCCTCTCCCTCTCCCCACCTCTCTCTCTCCCTCTCCCCACCTCTCCTCTCTCTCTCCCCACCTCTCCTTTCCCTCTCCCCCTCTCCTCTCCCTCTCCCCCTCTCTCCTCTCCCTCTCCCCCACCTCTCCTCTCCCTCTCCCCACCTCTCCTCTCTCTCTCCCCACCTCTCCTCTCTCTCTCCCCACCTCTCCTTTCCCTCTCCCCCTCTCCTTTCCCTCTCCCCCCCCTCCTCTCCCTCTCCCCACCTCTCCTCTCTCTCTCCCCACCTCTCTCCTCTCCCTCTCCCCACCTCTCCTCTCCCTCTCCCCCTCTCCTCTCCCTCTCCCCACCTCTCCTCTCCCTCTCCCCCACCTCTCCTCTCTCTCTCCCCACCTCTCCCTTTCCCTCTCCCCCTCTCCTCTCCCTCTCCCCCTCCCCTCTCCCTCTCCCCACCTCTCCTCTCCCTCTCCCCACCTCTCCTCTCTCTCTCTCCCCACCTCTCCTCTCTCTCTCCCCACCTCTCCTTTCCCTCTCCCCCTCTCCTTTCCCTCTCCCCCTCTCTCTCTCCCTCTCCCCACCTCTCCTCTCTCTCTCCCCCCACCTCTCCTTTCCCTCTCCCCCCCTCTCTCTCTCTCTCCCCCACCTCTCCTCTCTCTCTCCCCAGCTCTCCTTTCCCTCTCTCCCCCCCCTCTCCTTTCCCTCTCCCCCTCTCCTCTCCCTCTCCCCCAGCTCTCCTCTCTCTCTCCCCCACCTCTCCTTTCCCTCTCCCCCTCTCCTTTCCCTCTCCCCCTCTCCTCTCCCTCCCCCACCTCTCCTCTCCCTCTCCCGGCTCCCCTCTCCCTGCCCCTCGCCAGCCTTTGCTCTCTCGCAGGCTGTGGGAGCTCTGGGACCAGCTTCGAGGATGACCTGAGCCTAGGAGCTGAAGGTACCCAGGACCCCCCAGGGTGTCCCCTCCTGTCCCCCCCCCGGGGGGGGCGGCAGAGCTGCCCTGGAGAGGCAGGGGGAGGGCAGGGGGCGAGCAGCAGCAGTCCCGAGGGGCAGCCCCCATCGGCAGCCTTTCCCCCGGCGGGGGAGTTGGCTGTCCCCGAGCAGGACACGTCCCGGGGGGGCCCGAAGGGGGGACCTGTCCCCGGGGGGTCTCTCCTCACCCCCTGCCCTCTCCTCTGCTCCTTCTCCTCAGCTCTTCTGCTCCGCGGGGGAGCCAACACCAGGTGAGCTTCGGGCTCCCGGGGAGGGGGGGGGCACTGCGGGGGTCCCCAGCCCTGAGCATCCCCCCAGCGGCAGCCCCCCCGCGGCCCTGCCCTTGCCCCCTGCCCACCACAGAGCCCTGAGGGAGGAGCAGCCCGGCCCGGGGCACAGCCTGGCCTCCAGGGGCCTCTCCAGCCTCACCACCAGCACCAGCTCCAGGTAGGAGCAGCGGGAACCCACCCCGGGGCGGGGGGTGGGGTGGGGTGTGGGCTTCGAGCTGCCTCCTTTCTTGGGCGGGGGAGGGAAGGGGTTCAAGCTGGACCCCTCCATCTCCCCCCCCCCCCCCCTCCAAGCGTCTCCGAGGTCCTGGAGCGGTGGGAGGAGGACGCCGAGGAGGTGCTCCGCGGCCTGGGCTTCGCGCCGGGGGGCGGGGGGCGGGGGGCAGGGTCCCTGCTCGCTTCCTCTCGGCTCCCTCCCGGGCCAGGGGCATCGACCTCCGGCTGCTCCTCGCGGCCCAGCTGCGGCGCTGCCGGCTGGAGGACCCCTGCCTGCCGCTGGCCGGTGAGTGCCCCCCACCCCCCCGCCCCGGCCCCCCCGGCCCTCGGCTGCCTCGGGGAGGGGCTCCACCCCCCCCCCCCAGCAGGGCTTAGCCCCCTCGGGGTGCTGCCCAAAGGTTCCCCTTCCCCTTCCCTTTCCCCTCCCTTTCCCCTTCCCTTTCCCCCTCCCCCTCCCCTCCCCTCCCCTCCCCCCCCCTCCCCTCCCCCTCCCCCCCCCTCTCTCCCTCCCCCCTCCCCTCCCCTCCCCTCCCTCCCCCTCTCCTCTCCTCTCCTCTCCTCTCCCTCTCCTCTCCTCTCCTCTCCTCTCCTCTCCTCTCCTCTCCTCTCCTCTCCTCTCCTCTCCTCTCCTCTCCTCTCTCCTCTCCTCTCCTCTCCTCTCCTCTCCTCTCCTCTCCTCTCCTCTCCTCTCCTCTCCTCTCCCTCTCCTCTCCTCTCCTCTCTCCTCTCCTCTCCTCTCCTCTCCTCTCCTCTCCTCTCCTCTCCTCTCCTCTCCTCTCCTCTCCTCTCCTCTCCTCTCCTCTCCCTCTCCTCCTCCCCTCCCCCCCCCCTCCTCTCCCCTCCTCTCTCTTCCCCTTCCCCTTCCCCTTCCCCTTCCCCTTCCCCTTCCCCTTCCCCTTCCCCTTCCCCTTCCCCTTCCCCTTCCCCTTCCCCTTCCCCTTCCCCTTCCCCTTCCCCTTCCCCTTCCCCTTCCCCCTTCCCCTCCCCTCCCCTCGCTGCCAGCTTCCCTGAGCCTTCCTCTTGCTCTTCCTCCTCCCCTTCCCGCCCCTGCAGGTCGCTCCCAGCAGCTCCAGGCGCTGGCTGCCGCGGCCGAGGCTTTCCTCTGCCTCTATTCCCACGTCTCCCGGACCCCCCTGCGGCGCATCTGCCCCTCCCCCCTCCTGGCCTTGGCCCCAGCTCCCCCTGGGACCCCCCGGCCCGGCGCCCCCTCCCCGCCGAGCGCCTGAGGAGGGCAGTGTCCAGCCTGTGCCTCTACACGTCCCCGAGGGATGGCACTGCCCGGGAGCCCCCCGCCCGGGAGCCCCCGCCCGGCTGCCCCCCGCCCGGCTGCCCCCCACCCGGCTGCCCCCCGCCCGGCTGCCCTGTGCCGCGGGCAGGGTGGTGGAGGAGGGGCCGGGGGGGCGCGGGGGCAGCAGTTTGGCTTCGACCCGGCCGAGGTCCCCAGGGGCGGGCAGGGGTCAGGGCTGCCCCCGGGCGTCCCCAGCAGGGAGGTGCTGACGCCCCGGGGGCTGCCGAGGGGAGCAGGATCTGGCCCCGAGGCCAGCCCCGGGACGACGGGGTGGGGACGGCCCCCTGAGGGGGCTCCGTGGGGCGTGGGGCTCCGTGCCCGCTGGCACCGGGACCGAGCGGCCCGGAGGAGGGGCGGCAGCAGGACGCCGCCGTGGGTGTCCCCTGGTGCCCAGCGCCGGGTCCCCTGCCCCCCCCGCGCCCCCCCGAGGGGCTGGGATCGGAGGGGGGCTCCGGCCTCGGGGACCCCCCCGGGAGGAGGTCGTGGTCCCGGGGGTGCCCCGCGAGCCGTGCCCTGCAGCCCCCGGGCCGCACTCCCCGGGAGCTGGAGGTCCCCCCCAGGGTTGGGGGAGCGGCAGATGGCCGCGGGGGGTCCCCGGGAGGGGGCGGGGGGGCGGAAGGGGGACGCAGAGGGGCGGCAGCCCCCAGGAAGGAGACCTCAGGCCAGGGCCAGCGCCGCCAGCAGCCGGTGGACTCCTTCGAGATGGAGGAGGTGGGGAGGGGTTAGGGTTAGGGGGGGCGATGGGCACGGGGGGGGGGTGATGGGTACGGGGGGCTGATGGACACGGGGGGGGTGATGGGCACGGGGGGGGGATGATGGGTACGGGGGGGCTGATGGGCACGGGGGGGGGTGATGGGCACGGGGGGGGTGATGGGTACGGGGGGGGTGATGGGCACGGGGGGGTGATGGGTACGGGGGGGCTGATGGGCACGGGGGGGTGATGGGCACGGGGGGGTGATGGGTACGGGGGTGATGGGCACGGGGGGGGTGATGGGCACAGGGAGGTGGGCAGGGCGGGGCGGGGGGGTGATGGGCACGGGGGGTGATGGGTACGGGGGGGGTGATGGGCACGGGGGGTGATGGGCACAGAGGGGGGTGATGGGCACGGGGGGGGCTGATGGGCACGGGGGGGGTGATGGGCACAGAGGGGGCTGATGGGCACGGGGGTGATGGGCACGGGGGGGGTGATGGGCACAGGGGGGTGGGCACGGGGGCACAGAGGGGGGTGATGGGCACGGGGGGGGGCTGATGGGCACGGGGGGTGATGGGCACAGAGGGGGCTGATGGGCACGGGGGGGTGATGGGCACGGGGGGGCTGATGGGCACGGGGGGTGATGGGTACGGGGGGGGATGGGCACAGGGAGGTGGGCAGGGCGGGGCGGGGGGGATGGGCACAGAGGGGGGTGATGGGCACGGGGGGGGGTGATGGGCACAGAGGGGGGCTGATGGGCACGGGGGGGGGTGATGGGCACAGGGAGGTGGGGGGCAAGGAGGGGGTCGGGCGGGGCGGGGGGGCTGCACAGGCTGGCACTGCCTCCCAGGGGCGTGCACGGAGCCTCCCACGCGTGGGCACCGCCCCGGGGGGCAGCTCCTCAGCCTGCCCCATCCTGCCTGCAGGTGCTGAGTGCCAGCGAGGAGGAGGAGGAGGATGATGATGATGATGGTGATGAGGGCGAGGATGAAGGCGGTGCCCACCACCGGGCCTCCCCCCCCCCACCCACCCCTCCGCTGCCCCCGCAAACGTAAGCCCTGCACCTTCCCTCCCCCCACCCCGGGGCTGGCACCGAGCCTGGCGGCGCTGCCCGGCCGAGAGACGCCTGGTGCCAGCGCGCCCCTCCCTGCCCACCTCCGTGCCCCCCTCCCCACGCCCCCTCCGTGCCCCCCCCCCTCCTCGCTGCAGGCTCCTCGCTCCGTGCCAGCCGAGGGCGATCCGACAGCAGCGGCTTCGCGGAGGAGCCGCTGCCCGCCCGGCCGCCCGCTGCCCGCGGTGCCCGCGGTGCCCGCGCTGCCAGCCGCAGGGTGTGAAGCCCCCCCCCGGAGGACCTCGGGGCGCAGGATGGAGCCGCCGGGGGGGGGGGGGCAGCCCTGCGGGGCTTGGGGCAGGGAGAGCAGAGCACAGCCGCACACGCCAGGGGTGGGGGCACGAGTGGGGGGCGGGGTGGGGGTGGGCACTGCGGGGCTGGTTGGCACCCAAGCCGCTGGATTCAGGCCGTTTGGGCTCCCCTCCGGGCTGCTGGCACCGAAGCAGCGCTGGGGGGGGGGGGAGGTCTCCTCGGGGCTGTGCCCCCGCCTCGGGGGCGTCCCTGGCACCCCGGGGCAGAGGGGGGCGCCGGGGCTGGCACCCGCTGGGCACAATAAAAGGTCCCCAGAGGGATGCTGCTGGCACTGTGCCCTGCCTGGGCACAGATCCCCCTGCCCCCTGCCCCCAGCTCCACTCAGCTCTGGGGCTTCCCTGGGGGGGGGGTTGGGGGTGGGTATGATGCCAACCACGGGGGGAGGGGGGGGAGGCTCCTGCCCTCCAAACCTGAGGTGCCCCCTGCCCAAGGGCTCAGAGTGGGGGGTGGGCAGCTGAGGGGGGGGGGGGGGCGTCCCCAGGGAGCTGTGTGCCAGGGCTGGGGGCAAGCCCCGGGGGTAGGACTGGGAGCTGCCCCCCCCCCGGGGGGGGGTTTCGTTTGGGCCTCTCCATCTTTTGAGCCTCCTCCTGGGGTCCTTATCAGGCTGCTCAGAGGACACCCAGGGCACCCGGGGGCACCCAGGGGCACCCAAGGACATCCAGGGACACCCAAGGGCACCCAGGGGCACCCAAGGACACTCAGGGGCACCCAAGGGCACCCAGGGGCACCCAAGGACATCCAAGGACACCCAGGGACACCCAAGGACATCCAAGGGCACCTAGAGGCACCCAGGGGCACCCAGGGGCACCCAAGGACATCCAGGGACACCCAGGGGCACCCAGGGGCACCCAAGGACATCCAGGGACACCCAAGGACATCCAAGGGCACCTAGAGGCACCCAGGGGCACCCAGGGGCACCCAAGGACATCTAGGGACACCCAAGGACACTCAGGGGCACCCAAGGACACCCAAGGGCACCCAGGGGCACCCAAGGACATCCAGGGGCACCCAAGGACACTCAGGGGCACCCAAGGGCACCCAGGGGCACCCAGGTAGGGCTGGAAGCCACCAGAGATGTGAGGGGAAGGAGGGATTGGGGAGGGGGGGCTCGGGGGGGTCTCTCCTCACGGGGCAGGCTCAAAGGTCCCAGCTGAGAGCCAGGGGGTGCCGGGGGGCGGGAAGGGGGAGGGCTGCAGGCCTGGGGGGGTCCTGGCAGCGGTGCCCCCCCCCAGGGGCGTCAGGGGGCAGCTCGGGGCGGGGGGGTTGCTGCACCTCAGGGAGCTTCCTGCCCCCCCGGGCAGGAGCGGAGCCGGGCAGGGGCTGTGCCCCCCGGGCAGCGGCTGTGCCCCCCCCCGGACAGCGGCTGTGCCCCCCCCCGGGCAGGGGCTGCAGGCGAGGCCAAGGCAGGCGGCCGCTGGGGGATGCTTTATTGGGGGCTTCGCCGCGGGGGAGGCAGGCGGGGGGGGGGAGGGGCGGAGGGGGGCAGAGCGGCCGCGGCCGCAGCTGAAGCTCAGCCGCATCCAGGGGGGGTCCAGGAGCTGCCGGGGGCTGCGCCGAGCCAGGGATGCTGCGAGGGGGGAGCGGGAGGAGGCCGCAGCCTGGCGCCCGGGGCCGGCCCTGCGAGGGAGCCCAAAGCGCAGCATGGAGGGGGGGGGGCTGCCCCCCGGCTCCTCTGCCCCCCCCCGAGCCCGCACTGCCAGCTGGCACTGCCAGCCCGGCCCTGGCACCGCGGCAGCCCCTGGGACGCACGGGGGACGGGGAGGGGGCGGGGGTGGCACCGGGAGGGGCTGGGGGGGGGCGGCAGGGCGGTTGGATGTGGTGCCAGGGGGCCCTGGGGTGGCACCGGGAGGGGCTCGGGGGGGGGGGCTGAGGGGTTGGATGTGGTGCCAGGGGGCCCTGGGGTGGCACCGGGAGGGGCGCGGGAGGGGGGGGCACGGGGAGGGCAGGGCGGGGGTGCCAGGGGGCCCTGGGGAGGGGGTGAGGAGGGCAGTTGGGAGCTCAGGGCTCAGGGCAGGAGCAGGGAAGGGGCTGGGCAGGGTCTTGGGCACCCAGGGGAGGTGCTGGGAGCTCCCAGAGCCCCCAGGAGAGCATCCCCCAACCCCCACACCCCTCCAAACCCCCTCCCCAACCCCCCCCCCCCCCCCCCCCCCCTTCCCCGGAGCTGCATCCCTGGCAGTGCCAGGGCCGCCCGCAGGGACTCACTGTGCCGGCTGCCGGCTGTCACCTGAGGAGAGAAACCAGCCCAGGGCTGAGAGCTGCCCGGGACCCCCTCCCCCCACCCCCGCCAGCCTCCCCCGGCCCCGGGCCCCAAGCCCCAGCCCCCAGCCCCTCCCTCCCCACCGCTGCCCAGCCCCAGGGCTCTCAGCCTCTGCTCCTCACAGAGCTGCTCCAGGGGCACCCCTCAGCAGCTTCCCAGCCCCCCCCGGCCTCTCTCCAGCCCCCCCCGCCTCTCTCCAGCCCCCCCGGCCTCTCTCCAGCCCCCCCCCGCCCTCTCTCCAGCCCCCCCGGCCCCCTGCAGCTGCGGAGCCCAGAGCTGGCCCCAGGCCTCCTCCAGCTGTGGCCTCCCGGGGCGGGGGGGGGGCACAGAGCAGAGGGGCAGCAGAACCTCCCTTGCCCTGCTGCCCACACTCCTCTGGCTGCCCCCCAGGACCCCCTTGGGGGTCTCCTTGCGCCCCCCCCAGGCAGGGCTGCTGCCTCCTGTGCCCCTTCCTGTGCCCCCCAGCCCTGCCAGGTGCTGCTCCCCGCGGAGCTGCTGCCCGGTGCCAACCTCCCACCCCCCCACCCCCCCCCGCAGCCCCAGGCAGCCCCCAGCTCCCAGCCCGCTCCATCCCCCCCTGGGACCCGGCCCGGGGACCCTGCCCTTGCCCTGCCTGCCCCTGGCCGGGGCCGTGGCCGCCCCCGTGCCCCCCCCCCCGTGCCCCCCCGCGCTCCCCCCGCTCACCCAATCACGTTGGCACTGAATGCCCTCAGCAGCTTGTCCAAGGCGTCCACCAGCAGAGCCCAGAGCCCGGTGTTGACCCTGGCCACCAGCACGGGATCTGCAGGGGGGGGGAAAAAGACCACCCAGGACCCCCACCCACCCGGGGGGAGGGGAGTCACCGCTGGGGTGCTCCCTCCCCCCCCCCCACGCAGCTTCCTCTCCCCCCCAAACCTGTGCCCCTCAGCTCCTGACCCCTGGCTCTTGGCAGCTTGGCCCCCCCGTGGCTCCCACCCCCCAGCGGCTGAAGGCAGCTGGAAGAGCTCCCTGGGGAGGGGTCCCCCACCCGGGGGCTTCTCCCCCCCCCCCCACCCCACACCTTGGGGCCAGGAGGGGGCTGAAGGAGCCCACCACACCTCACCTCCCCCCCCCCCAGCAGCAGCCCCCCCCGAGCAGGAGAGGATC
>JAWKAJ010000106.1:0-43815 GCA_033816785.1 Picus viridis | reverse complement strand
CCATGGGAGCCCCTATAGAGGCCTTGAGAGCCTCCATAGAGGCTGCGGGAGCCCCTATAGAGGCCTTGAAAGCTTGCATAGAGGCCGTGGGAGTCCCTAGGGAGGCCTTGAGAGCCTCCAGATAGGCTTCCCGAGCTCCTATAGAGGCCTTAGGAGCCTCCATAAAGGCCGCCCGAGCCCGGATAGTGGCCCTGAGAGCCTTCCAAGAGGGATTTGGAACCCCTATAGAGGCCTTGAGAGACTCCATAGAGGCCACGGTAGCCCATATAGAGGTTTTGAGAGCCTCCATAGAGGCCTGTGGAGCCCCTATAGAGGCCTCGAGGGCCTCTGTTTTGGCCTTTGGAGCCCCAATAGAGGACAACGGTGGAGCGGGGCCTAGGGCACCATAGGGGCTATGGGGAGGGGAGGGGCCTAGGGTCCATTAGGGCCTATGGGGAGGGGCGGGTCCTAGGGTCCCCAAGGGGCTATGGGGAGGGGCGGGGACTAGGGTAGCTTAGGGGCTATGGTGAGGGGCGGAGCCTAGAGTCCGTTAGGGGCTACGGGGAGGGTCGGGGCTTGAGTGCATCAGGACCTGGGAGGGGGCGGGGCCTAGGGTCCCTTAGGAACTATCGGGAGGGGCGGGGCCCAGGGTCCCTTATGGACTGTGGTGGGGCGGGGGCCTAGGGTCCCTCATGGACTATGGGGGTCGGGGCATAGGGTCCCTTAGGAACTATCGGGAGGGGCGGGGCCCAGGGTCCCTTATGGGCAATGGGGAGGGGCGGGGCCTAGGATCCCTTAAAGGCTATGGGGAGGGGCGGGGCCTAGGGTCCCTTAGGGGCTATGGGGAGGGGCGGAGCCAAGGGTGCTTTAGGGGCTATGGGCCGGGGCAGAGCCAAGGGTGCTTTAGGGGCAGTGGGGAGGGGGTGGGGCCTAGGGTCCCATAGGGGCTGTGGGGAGGGGCGGGGCCTACGTTCCCTTAGGGGCTATGTGGAGGGGCGGGGCCTAGGGTCTGTTAGGGGCTAAGATGACAGGTGGGGCCTAGGATCCCTTAGCGCCTATAGGGAGGGGCGTGGCCTAGGGTCATTAAAGACTGGGGGCTGGGCCTAGGATCCCTTACGCGCTATGGTGGGGCGGGGCCTAGGGTCCCATAGTGGCTAAGCTGAGGGGCAGGGCCTAGGGTCCCATAGGGGCTGTGTGGAGGGGCGGGGCCTAGGGTCCATTAGATGCTATGGGGAGGGGGCGGGGCCTAGCGTCCCTTAGGGACTATGGGGGGCGGGGCCAAGGGTCCCTTAGGGGCGATGGGGAGGGGCGGGGCCTAGAGTCCATTAGAGGCTATGGTGAGGGGCGGGGCCTAGGGTTCCTAGGGACTGGGGGGGCGGGGCCTTGGGTCCCATATGGGTATCGGGAGGGGCGGGGTCTAGGGTCCCTTATGGACTAAGGTGGGGCGTGGCGTCGGGTTCCTTAGGGGCAATGCGGAGGGGCGGGGCCTAGGGTCCCTTAGGTGCTATGGTGATGGGTGGGGCCTAGGGTCCCTTAGGGCCTATGCGGTGGGGAGGGGCCTAGGGTCCCATATGGGCTAAGGGAAGGGGCGGGGACTTGGGTCCCTTAGAGGCTATGGGGAGGGGCGGGGCCTAGGGTCCCATAGGGGCTATGTGGAGGGGGCGGCGCCTAGGGTCCAGTAGAGGCTATGTGGAGGGGCGGGGCCTAGGGTCCTTATGGGTTATGGTGGAGCGGGGCCTAGGGTGCCATAGGGTCTATGGGGAGGGGCGGGGACTTGGATGCCTTAGGGGCTATGGGGAGGGGTGGTGCCTTGGGTCCCTTAGGGGCTGTGGGGAGGGGCGGAGCCTAGGGTACCTTAGGGGCTAAGGGAAGGGGCGGGGCCTAGGGTCCCTTAACGTCTATGGGGGGGCGGGGCCTAGGTTCCCTTAGGGGCTATGATGAGGGGAGTGGCCTAGGGTCCTTAGGGGCTATGGGGAGAGGCGGGGCCTAGGATCCATTAGGGGCTGGGGGGGGACCGGGGCCAAGCGTCCCCTAGGGGCTATAGGGAGTGGCGGGGCCTAGGATCCATTAGGGGCTATGGGGAGGGGTGGAGCACAGGGTCCCTTAGGGGCTATAGGGAGGGGTGGGGCCTAGGGTCCCTTAGTGGCTATGGGGAGGGGAGGGGCCTAGGGTCCCTTAGGGTCTATCGGGAGGGGCGGGGCCTATGGACCTCTATGGGCTATGGTGAGGGGCGGGGCCTATGGTCTCTTAGAGACTATGTGGAGGGCGGGGCCTAGGGTCCCTTAGGGGTTATGGGGAGGGGCGGGACCAAGGGTGCTGTAGAGGCTATGGGGAGGGGCGGGGCCTAGGGTGCCTTAAGGGCTATGGGGAGGGGCGAGGCCAAGGTTCCCTTAGGGTCTATGGGGAGGGGCGGGACCTAGGGTGCCTTAAGGGCTATGGGGAGGGGCGGGGCCTAGGGTCCCTTAGATTCTATGGGGAGGGGCGGGGCCAAGGTTCCCTAAGGGTCTATGGGGATGGGTGGGACCTAGGGTCCCTTTGGGTCTTCGGGGAGGGGCGGTTCCTTGGGTCCCTTAAAGGCTATGAGGAGGGGCAGGCCCTAGGGTCCCTTTGGTGCTATTGGGAGGGGCGGGGCCTAGGGTCCCTTAGGGTGTATGGGGGCCGGAGCCTAGGGTCCCTTACGGCCTATGGGGAGGGGCACGGCCTAGGGTCCCTTCGGGGCTATGGGGAGGGGCAGGGCCTGGGGTCACTAGGGACTGCGGGGGGCGGGGCCTAGGTTCCCTTAGCGGCTAAGGGTAGCGGCGGGGCCTAGGGTCCCTTAGGGGCTATGGGGAGGGGCGGGGCCTATGGTCCCTTAGGGGCTATGGGGAGGGGCGGGGACTAGTGTCTCTGAGTGATTGTGGGGATGGGCGGAGCCTAGGGTCCCTTAGAGACTATGGGGGGCGGGGCCTAGGGTCCCTTACGGCCTATGGGGATGGGCGGGGACTTGGATGCCTTAGGGGCTATGGGGAGGGGGTGGTGCCTACGGTCCCTTAGGGGCTATGGGGAGGGGCGGGGCCTAGCGTCTCTTAGAGGCTATGGGGATGGACAGGGCCTAGGGTCCCTTAGGAGCTATGGGGGGGCTAGGGTTCCTTAGAGGCTATGGGGAGGGGCGGGGCCTAGGGTCCCTTAGGGACTATGGGGTGCGGGGCAAAGCATCTCTTAGGGGCTGTGGGGAGGGGCGGAGCCTAGGGTACCCTAGGGGCTAAGGGAAGGGGCGGGGCCTAGGGTCGCTTAGTGTCTATGGGGGGGTGGGGCCTAGCCTCCTTTAGGGGCTATGATGAAGGGAGTGGCCTAGGGTCCTTAGGGGCTATGGGGAGAGGCGGGGCCTAGGGTTCATTTGGGGCTATGGGTTGGGGCGGGGCCTAGATTCCCTTAGATGCCTGGGGGAAGGGCGGGGCTAGGGTCCCTTAGGGGCTACAGGTAGGGGTGGGGCCTAGGGTCTCTTAGGTGCTATGGGGAGGGGCGGGGACTAAGGTCCATTAGGGGCTATTGGGAGGGGCGGGGCCTAGGGTCCCTTAGGGGCTATGGGGATGGGCGGGGCCTAGGGTTCCTTAGGGGATATGGGGTGGGCCTGGGCCTATGGTTCCTTAGTGTCTATGGGGATGGGCGGCGCTAAAGGCTATGGGTAGGGGCGGGGCCTAGGGTCCCTCAGGGGTTATGGAGAGGGGCGGGACCTACAATCCCTTAGGGGCTATGCGGAGGGGCGGGGCCTAGGGTCCGTTAGGGGCTAAGATGACAGGCGGGCCCTAGGGTCCATTAGATGCTATGGGGAGGGGCAGGGCCTAGGGTGCCTTAGGGACTATTGGGGGCGGGGCCAAGGATCCCTTAGGGGCTATGGGGAGTGGTGGGGCCTAGAGTCCCTTAGAGGCTATGGTGAGGGGTGGGGCCTGGGGTCCCTTAGGGGCTATCGGGGGGAGGGGGCGGGACCTACAATCCCTTAGGGGCTATCGGGGGGACGGGGCCTAGGGTCCCTTAGGGGCTAGAGGGAGGGGCGGGGCCCCGGGTCCTTTAGGGGTTATGGCGAGGAGCAGGGCCTAGGTTCCCTTAGATGCTATGAGGAGGGGCGGGGCCTAGGTTCCCTAATGGGCTATTGCGAGGTGCGGGGCCTAGAGTCCCTTAGAGGCTATGGGGAGGGGCGGGGCCTACGATCCGTTAGGGTCTAAGGGGAGGGGCGGGGCCTAGGGTCCCTTTGGGACTATCGGGGGGGTGATGCCTAGGGTACCTCAGGGGCTATGGGGAGGGGTGGGGCCTAGGGTCCCTTAGGGACTATTGGGAGGGGCGGGGGCTAGGGTCCCTTAGGAGCTATGTGGAGGGGCGGGGCCTAGGGTCCCTTAGAGGTTATGGGTAGGGGCGGGACCTTGGGTCCCTTAGGGAGTATTGAGAAGGGCGGGGCCTAGGGTCCCTTAGAGGGTATGTAGAGGAGCGGGGCCTAGGGTCCCTTAGAGGGTATGTAGAGGAGCGGGGCCTAGGGTCCCTTAGAGGGTATGTAGAGGAGCGGGGCCTAGGGTCCCTTAGGGGCTATGGGGAGGAGCGGGGCCTAGGGTCCCTTAAAGGCTATGGGGAGGGTCGGGGTGTAGGGTCCAGTAGGGGCTATGGAGAGGGGCGGTTCCTTGGGTCCCTTAAAGGCTATGGGGAGGGGCAGTGCCTAGGGTCCCTTTGGTGCTATTGGGAGGGGCTTGGCCTAGGGTCCCTTAAGGGTTATGGGGAGGGGCGGGGCCTAGGGTCCCTTAGATTCTATGGGGAGGGGCGTGGCCAAGTTTCCCTTAACGGCTATGGGGAGTGGCGGGGCCAACTGTCCCTTAGAGGCTATGGGGAGGGCGGGGCCTAGGGTCCCTTAGGGACTATGTGGAGGGGCGGAGACTAGGGTCCCTTATGGACTATGGTGGGGTTGGGCGTAGGGTCCCTTAGAGGCTATAGGGAGGGGCGGGACCTAGGGTCCGTTAGGGACTATGTGGGGGCGGGGCCTAGGGTCCCTTAGGGGCTATGGGGATGGGCGGGGCCTAGGGTCCCATAGGGACTTTGGAGAGGGTCGGGGCCTAGGGCTTCTCTAGGGGTTATATGGAGGGGCGGGGCCTAGGGTCCCTTAGAGGTTATGGGTAGGGGCGGGGCCTAGGGTCCCTTAGTGACTATGGTTGGGCGGGGCCTAGGGTCCCTTAAGGTGTTATGGGGAGGGGCGGAGCCTGGGGTCCCATAGAGGCTATGGGGAGGGTCCGGGCCTACGGTACGTTAGGTGCTATGTGGAGGCACTGGGCCTAGGTTCCTTAGGGACAGGGGGGGGCGGCGGGGCCTAGGGTCCCTTAGGGGCTATGGGGAGGGGCAGGTCCTAGTGTCCCTTAGGGACTATGGGGAGGGGCGGGGCCTAGTGTCCCTTAGGAACTATGGGGGGGCGGGGCCAAGCTCCCTTAGGGGCTATGGGGAGGGGCGTAGCCAAGAGTCCCTTAGAGGCTATGGGGCGTAGCGGGTCCTAGAGTCCATTAGGGGCTATGGGGGGGGGCGGGTCCAATCGTCCCTTAGGGGCTATAGGGAGGGGCAGGGCCTAGGATCCTTTAATGGCTATGGGGAGGGGCGGGGCCTAGAGTCCCTTAGAGGCTATGGTGAGGGGTGGGGCCTGGGGTCCCTTAGGGGCTATGGGGAGGGGCGGGGTCTAGGGTCCCTTAGGAGCTATGTGGAGGGGTGGGGCCTAGGGTCCCTTAGAGGTTATAGGTAGGGGCGGGGCCTTGAGTCCCTTAGGGAGTATTGAGAAGGGCGGGGCCTAGGGTCCCTTAGGGGCTATGGGGAGGAGCGGGGCCTAGGGTCCCTTAAAGGCTATGGGGAGGGTCGGGGTCTAGGGTTGTGGTGGAGTAGGAAAGTTCCCCCTACACACAAAAGAATTCCACAGCTAACTCAGCCGGAGAAGCAGATGAAAGCTGTATTTTACAAGCAGATATGGAATGCAATGAATATGTACAAAAACATACAATATTTACAATATATATACAGAAATATACAGCAACAGGAAACCTTTCCCCAACCCCCCTTCTGCCAGGGGGTTCGGCCTGTCCCCCCCTTCTCCCTCCCTACCTCCCCTTTTTCCCAAAAGGGTTAGAGAGAAAGAGAAAGGAAGGTAATTAAAAGGGTGAAAACTTGTTAAAGCTCAAAGCGGATGCAAAACTTAGTTTTCTCTTATCTGGTTAGCAAGAATCGTAGAGAGAAACGTGCCAGCTCACAACACAGGGGGAAGAAGAAGACGACTGCAGACTGACTCCCCCGACTGAAAGACTAAACAAAAAATCTACAGCCGGGTCCCACCAATGAAATTGAATTAGCATATCTCTTGTTTTCATTCTAATATCAAAATATTCGCCCAGAGTGTTCAGAAAGTGTCTCTTTCTTAAAGGCACAGCCTAAACCGGTCACAAGGGTCCAGTAGGGGCTATGGAGAGGGGCGGTTCCTTGGGTCCCTTAAAGGCTATGAGGAAGGGCAGTGCCTAGGGTCCCTTTGGTGCTATTGGGAGGGGCGTGGCCTAGGGTCCCTTAAGGGTTATGGGCAGGGGCGGGGCCTAGGGTCCCTTAGATTCTATGGGGAGGGGCGTGGCCAAGTTTCCCTTAACGGCTATGGGGAGTGGCGGGGCCAACAGTCCCTTAGAGGCTATGGGGAGGGGCGGGGCCTAGGGTCCCTTAGGGTCTATGGGGATGGGCAGGGCCTAGGGTCCCTTTGGGTCTTCGTGGAGGGGCAGTTGCTTGGGTCCCTTAAAGGCTATGAGGAGGGGCAGTGCCTAGGGTCCCTCTGGTGCTATTGGGAGGGACGTGGCCTAGGGTCCCTTAAGGGTTATGGGGAGGGGCGGGGCCTAGGGTCCCTTAGATTCTATGGGGAGGGGCGTGGCCTAAGGTCCCTTAGGGGCTCTGGGGGGGCGGGGCCAAGAGACCCTTAAGGGCTACGGGGGGGCGGGGCCTACGGACCCTTAGGGGCGATGGTGGGGCGGGGCCTATGGTCCCTTTAGGGCTATGGGGAGGGGTGGGGCCTAGGGTGTGTTAGGGGCTAGGGGGAGGGGCGAGGCCTAGGGTCCCTTAGGGGCTATGGGGAGGGGGTGGTGCCTAGGGTCCTTTAATGGCTATGGGGAGGGGCGGGGCCTAGGGTCCCTTAGGGGTTATAGGGAGGGGCGGGGCTTTGGGTGTGTTAGGGGCTATGGGGAGGGGCGGGGCCTAGGGTCCCTTAGGGGCTATGGGGAGGGGAGGGATCTAGGGTCCATGTGGTGAAGGCACATTCTGCCCAGATACTAGATCTGGCCCCAGCATGTGGATAGGTTTCCCCTCCTTTAGGAGGAAGACAATTACCAAGTATGGGCAGAATTCCAGCTTCACGCTTTCTATAGGCTGAAGCCAGTTGTCTATTAGAGTGCCCATTGGTCAAACTCCGCCTCGAGGAACCTGTAAATATTACCCCTGTTGGTAAACAAGTTGCCTCCTCTTTACTTTGCCTCTGTACTAGCTCGAGAGAGCAGCTCTCGAGCCACCGCCTCTGCCGTTGAGCTTGTTGTTAGCTTCTCTCACCCATGCACGCATACTGAAGCCTCTGCATCGTGAGAAGCACTTTGATCGTGAGGATCAGCCCAGAGGAGGACCTTCGCTGAGCCCGAGAAGCCAGCGTCGCTATAGCCGGTCATATCTCCAGGGGAGCCCATCGTGCTATGGGAGGACTGGACCAGCCCTGAGGGTAAGATCGGCCCAGTTGTCGGGGAGAAGGGACTCTCAAGCGTCGCGCTGTTCCTTTAAGCCCAGGAACGGAGAAGCCACATTCTCTCTCTAAGGCCGTTTGCCACGGGGCCGACCCCATAGCTATCGTCCGACCAGGAACCTCCGAGCCCGCCTATCGGCAATCGTCGCCTCGCCCTGCTGTGCGAGCCGACTCCCAGGGCCGATCGCGACCAGGAACCAGTCCAGCGGCAGTAGTCAGCCGGACCCCCACCTTGCTGCAAACAACAGCTACAGAATATCTTCCACGTGCTTTCCACCCACTGGCACTCAGTTCAAAGTCTCCGCGTGTGGCAGAGTCATCGCTGACGCACACAAAGATTGCAATATCGCTGTGTATTAGCCAGAAGCCGCCCGCGTTCTAGTGGCCAAGCGGCTGAACTGCACCCTTGGTTAAATAAACCATAGAGATATTCTGCAGATAGCTTAATTAAGTTCTAATCATAATACTAAGCCATTTATGGAATGTACTTCACGAACGTGCACTAGAACATGTATATAAGTTGTTGATTCATCGGTTATTAATAATTTGATAATAAAAATTCATATTTTCAGAATTCACATTTCATATTAATAAATTTAATAACCTCTTCACAACACCTTTGGAGCCCCAATAGAGCACTTGAGATCCTCCTTAGAGGCGTTTGGAGCCCCTATAGAGGCCTTCAGTGTCTCCATACTGGCCTTTGGAGCCCCTATAGAGGCATTGAGAGACTTGATAGAGGCCACGGGAGCCCCTGTAGAGGCCTTGAGAGCCTCCATAGAGGCCGCGGGAGCCAATATAAAGGCCTTGAGAGCCTACATAGAGGCCTTTGGAGCCCATATAGAGGCCTTGAGAGCCACCATATAGGCCGCGGGAGCTCCTATAGTGGCCTTTGGTGCCCCTATAGAGGCTGTGACAGCCTCCATAGAGGCCGCAGGAGCCCCTATAGAGGCCTCGAGAGACTCAATAGAGGCTGCAGGAGTCCCTATAGAGGTCTTAAGAGCCTCCATAGTGGCTTTGGAGCCCCGATTGAGGCTTGAGATCCTCTCTAGAGGCCACGGGAGCCCCTATAGAGGCCTTCAGAGCCTTCATATGGGCCGCAGGAGCCCCTATACAGGCCTTGAGAGACTCCATAGAGGCCGAGGGCATCCCTATAAAGGCTTTGAGTGACTCCATGTAGGCCGTGGGAGACCCTACAGAGGCCTAGAGAGCATCCATAGAAGCCTTTGGAGCCCCTATAGAGGCCTCGAGTGCCTCCATAGTGGGTTTTGGAGCCCATATAAAGGCCTTGAGAGCCTCCATAGAGGCCACGGAAGCCCCTATAGAGGCCTTGAGAAGCTCCATATGGGCCGAGGGAGGCCCATAGACGCTCTTGGGAGGCTCCATAGAGGCCTTTGGAGACCCTATAGAGGCCTTGTGAGCCTCCATATAGGCCACGGGAGCACCTATAGAGGTCTTGAGACCCTCCATAGCGGCCGACGGAGCCCCTATAGAGGCCATGAAAGCCTTCATAGAGGCCTTTGGAGTATCTATAGAGGCATTGAGAGCCTCCATAGAGGCCGCGGGAGCCGCTATAGAGGCCTTGAGAGTCTCTATAGGGGCTGCGGGAGCCCCTCTAGAGGCCTTGAGTGCCTCCATGTAGGCCGTGGGAGACCCTATAGAGGCCTTGAGAGCCTCCATGGAGCCCACGGGAGCTCCAATAGAGGCCTTGAAAGGCTCTATAGAGGCTGTGTAGCCCCTATAGAGGCCTTTCGAGCACCTTTAGAGGCTTTGAGAGACTCAATAGAGGCCGTTGGAGCCCCTATAGAGGCCTTAAGAGCCTCTATAGAGGACGTGGGAGCCCCATTAGAGGCCTTAGGAACCTCTATAGAGGGCACGGGAGCCCCAATAGAGGCCTTGAGAGCCTCCACAGGGGCGGTGAGAGCCCCTATAGAGGCCTGGAGAGCCTCCATAGAGGCCAAGGGAGCCCCAATAGAGGCCTTGAGAGGCTCCATATAGGCTGTGGGTGCCCCATAGAGGCTCTTGAGAGGCTCCATAGTGGCCTTTGGAGCCCCTATACAGGCCTTGAGAGCCTCCATACTGGCCTTTGGAGCCCCTATAGAGGCCTTGAAAGCTTGCATAGAGGCCGTGGGAGTCCCTAGGGAGGCCTTGAGAGCCTCCAGATAGGCTGCGGGAGCTCCTATAGAGGCCTTAGGAGCCTCCATAAAGGTCGCCTGAGCCTGGATAGTGGCTCTGAGAGCCTCCCAAGAGGACTTTGGAACCCCTAGAATGGCCTTGAGAGCCTCCATAGAGGCCACGGGAGTCCCTACAGAGGCCTTGAGAGCCTCCATAGAGGCCGTGGGAGACCCAACAGAGGTCTTTAGAGCCTCCATAGTTGCGGCGCGATCCCCTATAGAGGGTTTGAGAGCCTCCATAGTAGCCACGTGAGCCCCTATAGAGGCCTCGAGAGCCTCCATAGAGGCCACAGTAGCGCGTATAGAGGCTTTGAGAGCCTCCATAGAGGCCTGTGGAGCCCCTATAGAGGCCTCGTGTGCCTCCATAGGGGCCTTTGGAGCCCCTATAGAGGACTTGAGATCCTCCTTACAGGCGTTTGGAGCCCCTATAGAGGCCTTGAGAGCCTCCATAGAGGCCAAGGGAGCCCCAATAGAGGCCTTGAGAGGCACCATTTAGGCTGCGGGTGCCCCATAGAGGCTCTTGAGAGCCTCCATAGTGTCCTGTGGAGACCCTACAGAGGCCTCGAGGGCCTCCATAGTGGCCTTTGGAGCACCTATAGAGGCCTCGAGAGCCTCCATAGAGGCCACTGTAGCCCATATAGAGGTTTTGAGAGCCTCCATAGAGGCCACTGTAGCCCGTATAGACGTTTTGAGAGCCTCCATAGAGGCCTGTGGAGCCCCTATAGAGGCCTAGAGGGCCTCCGTAGAGGCCTTTGGAGCCCCAATAGAGGAGGCAGGGAGGGGCGGGGCCTACAGTCCCTTAGGGACTATGGGGAGGTGCGGGGCCTAGGGTGCATAAGGGTCTATGGTGGTGCGGGGCCTAGGGTCCCAGAGGGGCTATGGGGAGGGGCGGGGCCTATGGTCCCTGAGGTGCTAAGGTGACAGGTGGGGCCAAGGGTCCATTAGGGGCTATGGGGAGGGGCGGGGCCTAGGGTCCCTTAGGTGCTATGGTGACGGGTGGGGCCTAGGGTCCCTTAGTGTCAATGGGGAGGGGAGGGGCCTAGGGTCCCATAGGGGCTAAGGGGAGGGGGCGGCGCCTAGGGTCCTGTAGAGCCTATGTGGAGGGGCGGGGCCTAGGGTCCTTATGGGCTATGGTGGAGCGGGGCCTAGGGTCCCATAGGGGCTATGGGGAGGGGCGGGGCCTAGGGACCATTAGGGGCTATGGGGAGGGGCAGGACCTAGGGTCCCTTTGGATCTATGGGGAGGTGCGGGGCCTAGTGTCCCTTAGGTGCTATGGGGAGGGGCGGGGCCTAGGGTCCCTTAGGGGCTATGGGGAGGGGCAGGACCTAGGGTCCCATAGGGGCTATGGAGAGGAGCGGGGCCTAGGGACCCTTAGGGACTATGGGGGGCGGGGCCTAGAGTCCCTTATTGGCTATGGTGGGGCGGGGCGAAGGGTCCGTTAGGGGCTATTGGAGGGGCGGGGCCTAGGGTTCCTTAGGGGTTATGAGGAGGGGCGGGGCCTAGGGTCCCTTAGGGGCTATGGGGAGGGGCGGGGCCTAGGGTTCCTTAGGGGTTATGAGGAGGGGCGGGGCCTAGGGTCCCTTAGGGGCTATGGGGAGGGGCGGGGCCTAGGGTCCCATAGGGGCTATGGGAAGGGGCGGGGCCTATGGTCCCTTAGGGGTTATGAGGAGGGGCGGGGCCTAGGGTCCCTTAGGGGCTATGGGGAGGGGCAGGACCTAGGGTCCCATAGGGGCTATGGAGAGGAGCGGGGCCTAGGGACCCTTAGGGACTATGGGGGGCGGGGCCTAGGTTCCTGTATGGACTATGGTGGGGCGGGGCTTTGGGTCCCTTAAAGGCTATGGGGAGGGGCGGGGTCTAGGGTCCCTTATGGGCTATGGGGAGGGGCGGGACCTAGGGTCCCTTAGATTCTATGGGGAGGGGCGGGACTAAGGGTCCCTTAAGGGCTATGGGGAGGGGCGGGGCCAACGGTCCCTTAGAGGCTATGTGGAGGGGCGGGGCCTTGGGTCGCTTTAGGTCTACGGGGAGGGGTGGTTCCTTGAGACCCTTAAAGGCTATGAGGAGGGGCAGTGCCTAGGGTCCCTTTGGTGCTATTTGGAGGGGTGGGGCTAGGGTCCCTCAGGGGCTTTGGGGAGGGGCGGGGCCTTGGGTCCATTATGGGTTATAGGGAGGGGCAGAGACATTAGGGCCTTTGGAGTCCCTATAGAGGCTGTGAGAGCCTCCATAGAGGCCGCAGGAGCCCCGATTGAGGCCTTGAGATCCTCTATAGAGGCCACGGGTGCCCCTATAGAGGCCTTCAGAGCCTTCATCTAGGCTGCTGGAGCCCCTATACAGGCCTTGAGAGACTCCATAGAGGCCGAGGGCATCCCTATAAAGGCCTTGAGTGCCTCCATGTAGGCCGTGGGAGACCCTATAGAGGCCTAGAGAGCCTCCATACAGGCCTTTGGAGCCCCTATAGAGGCCTCGAGTGCCTCCATAGTGGCCTTTGGAGCCCCTATACAGGCCTTGAGAGCGTCCATAGAGGCCGCAGGAGCCCCTATAGAGGCCTTGAAAGCTTGCATAGAGGCCGTGGGAGTCCCTAGGGAGGCCTTGAGAGCCTCCAGATAGGCTGCGGGAGCTCCTATATAGGCCTTAGGAGCCTCCATAAAGTCTGCCCGAGCCCGAATAGTGGCCCTGAGAGCCTCCCAAGAGGCCTTTGGAACCCCTATAGAGGCCTTGAGAGCCTCCATAGTGTCCCTTGGAGCTGCTATAGCGGCCTTGAGAGCCTCCATAGAGGCCACGGGAGCCCCTATAGAGGCCTTGAGGGCCTCCATAGTGGCCTTTGGAGCCCCAACAGAGGCCTTGAGAGCCTCCATAGAGGGCACGGGAGCTCCTATAGAGGTCTTGAGATGCTCCATAGTGGCCTTTGGAGCACCTATAGAGGCATTGAGAGACTTGATAGAGGCCACGGGAGCCCCTGTAGAGGCCTTGAGAGCCTCCATAGAGGCCGCAGGAGCACCTATAGAGGCTGTGACAGCTTCCAGAGAGGCCGCAGGAGCCCCTCTAGAGGCCTTGAGAGCCTCCATAGAGGCCGCAGGAGCCCCTATAGAGGCCTTGAGAGCCTCCATAGTGGCTTTTGGAGCCCCGATTGAGGCCTTGAGATCCTCTCTAGAGGCCACGGGAGCCCCTATAGAGGCCTTCAGAGCCTTCATCTAGGCTGCGGGAGCCCCTATACAGGCCTTGAGAGACTCCATAGAGGCTGAGGGCGTCCCTATAAAGGCCTTGAGTGCCTCCATGTAGGCCGTGGGAGACCCTATAGAGGCCTAGAGAGCCTCCATATATGCCACGGGAGCCCCTATAGAGGCCATGAAAGCCTTCATAGAGGCATTTGGAGCGTCTATAGAGGCCTTGAGTGCCTCCATGTAGGCCGTGGGCAACGCTATAGAGGCCTTGAGAGCCTTCATAGAGCCCGCGGGAGCTCCAATAGAGGCCTTGAAAGGCTCCACAGAGGCTGTGTAGCCCCTATAGAGGCCTTTCGAGCCCCTTTAGGGCTTTGAGAGCCTCAATAGAGGCCTTTGGAGCCCGTATAGTGGCCTTGAGAGCTTCCATAGAGGCCGTTGGAGCCCCTATAGAGGCCTTGAGAGCTTTCATAGAGGCCGTGGGAGTCCCTATAGAGGCCTTGAAAGCCTCCAGATAGGCTGCGGGAGCTCCTATAGAGGCCTTAGGAGCCTCCATAAAGGCCTCCCGAGCCTGGATAGTGGCCCTGAGAGCCTCCCAGGAGGTCTTTGGAACCCCTATAGAGGCCTTGAGAGCCTCCATAGTTTCCCTTGGAGCTGCTAGAGCAGCCTTGAGAGCCTCCATAGAGGCTGCGGGAGACCCTACAGAGGTCTTTAGAGCCTCCATAGTTGTGGCGCGATCCCCTAGAGAGGGTTTGAGAGCCTCCATAGTATCCACGTGAGCCCCTATAGAGGCCTCGAGAGCCTCCATAGAGGCCACGGTAGCCCGTATAGACCCCAGAGGCCTCTGATGGCAACCCCAGAGAGAAAGGAAACAACCAAAACTAGTCAAGGAAGCCCAAAACCCATTCTGGAGCTCACAGCAGCGGTTTTCAGCAATTCCTTTGCCTCCAAATGTCTATTTCTTTCCCGTGTTTGCCTTACCCATGGGATTGCTGTTCATCAAGAAGACACCAAGAGAGGCTCCACTTTCATCTTCCAAGCACAAGAAGAAGGTCTGAGCACCATACAGATTTTCCATGTTCTTCGAGAGGGGAAAGAGTGAATTTGGTTAAAAAAAAAAAAAATCACAAAATGAAAAAAGCACAAAAATTCATCACAGGTGGTCACAGCTGCTCAGGAGCATCCAGGGTGACCTCAGGGGCTTGGTCCTCTCCCTGATGGGAATGCCTTCAAGTTGCTTAAATTCTGTGGCAGGCCTACCTTTGGGGGAAATTAGTCCCAATTTGGGGACATTTGCCCCAGATGTGAGGAAACCTCCAAATCTGAAGGAAATGACCTAAACACTTGGGGAAATTTCAGAGACCCCAGAAAGGCTCAGGTTGGAAGGCACTGCAGAAATCACCTCCTCCAACCTTCCTCACCATGGGCAGGGGCACCTGTCAGCTAGCCTCGGCTGCTCAAGGCCTCAGCCAGCCTGGCCTCGACCACCCCCAGGGAGGAGGCAGCCACAGCCTCCCTGGGCAGCCTGTGCCAGAGTCTCACCACCCTCATCCTGGAGAACTTCTTCCTCAGCTCCACTCTAACCCTGCTCTGCCTCAGCTCCAAACCATTCCTCCTTGGCCTGTCTCCAGACACACCCAAGAAAAGTCTCTCTGCAGCCTTCCTGTAGGATCCCTTCACGTACTGGAAAGCTGCTCTAAGGTCCCCCTGGAGTCTTCTCTTCTCCAGGCCTCAGAAGATCTCCTCAAAGCTCCAACCATGGCTGGAGTCCCCAGGTTCCCTGAATAAACCAGGAAAATGTGCTAAAATGAAGGAGTTACCCCAGAAGGAGGTGTGTCCCTGTTGAGTATGGGCCAGGTCTTCCAGTTGAGGTCGTGCCGGTACTGCTTGTGGACGTGTTCGCCCACCCCGTAGACATTGCCACTGGGGAGTCTGATGGAGAGCTGCAGGAACTGGTCAGCGTAGACCAGAGGACCAATGGTTGTGTCAAAGCTGGAGAAACACCAGAAGGTGGCATAACAATGTTGATCATGAAGGTTGGGTCCATTGGTAGCACCAAAAGCCACCCCACCCCCAAGACCCCCAGCCCTTTACATCAGAGAGATTGGCCACCACTTGATGCTGTCCATTTGGTCACTTGGCCAAAATAGGGCAGTAGTGGTTGGGGGCTTGTTGGAGAACAGCTCTGGGAAAAAAGACCTGGATGTCCTGATGGACAACATGATTACCATGAGCCAGCAATGTGCTCTTGTGGCCAAGAAGGCCAATGACATCCTGGGGTGGATTATCAGGGTGAGTAGGTCAAGAGAGGTTCTCCTCCTCCTCTGTCCTGCTGAGGCCACATCTGGAATCTTGTGTCCAGTTCTGGGTCCCTCAGTTCAAGAAGGACTTCAGGGAACTTCTCAAGAGAGTCCAGTGCAGAGCCACAGAGCTGCTGAAGGCAGCAAAACATCTCCAGGCCTTCTGAGGACAGGCTGAGGGAGCTGGGGCTTGGAGCAGAGGAGCCTGAGGGCTACCCTCATTGCTGGGGATAAAGATGTGCAGGGCAGTGTTGGGAGGACAGAGCCAGGCTCTGCTCAGGGGTGTCCAGTGACAGCACAAGGGGCACTGGGGGCAAGCTGGAGCATATGGACATGAGGAGAAGCTTTTTCACTATGAGGGTGTCAGAGCCTTGGAGTAGGCTGCCCAGAGAGGTTATAGAGTCTCCTTCTCTGGAGACATCCCAAACCCACCTGGATGTGCTCCTGTGTGACCTGCTCTAGGTGATCCTGCTCTGGCAGGGGGTGGACTCGATTTCTGGAGGTCCCTTCCAACCCCTAACATGATTCTGTGATGTTATGTGCCATATCCAACTCCATCCCATTCAGTTCAGTTCCATTCCATTCCAATCCATCCCATTCATTTAATTAATTCAATAGAATTCAATCTCAATCAATTCCATTCTATTCAATTCACAGACTGAGGAGGTGCCACTACTCCTCCCACTTTGGTGCCACCAGCAAACTGGCTGGCAGTGCCCTCTGTGCCCTCATCCAGGTCCTTGATGAAGAGTCCTGCTCCCAGTAATGACCCCTGAGGGACTCCATTGAATACAGGCCTCCAACTAGACCCTGTCCCATTGCCCACCACTCTCTGACTCCTTTCCTTCAACCAGTTGACCTCCACCTCGCTCCCCAGCCATCCAGACCACACTTCTTATGCCCGAGAAGGCATCTTCTGAGATAACCACCATCATCATGATGAAGTCCACCACACTTGGAGAGACAAAAACTCCCTAAATTTACTCACACAACTTTTCCAGAGCTGGCTCTGGTCACCTTGATGCCAAAGGGGCTGCGTTGGACCTCAACTTTATAGTTGAGGTCGGAGGCTGCTGGACCAGTGAAAGATCCCACGTGCTCGTGGGGGACTTCAAACCTTTGGTTGTTGGGGTCAGTGATCTAGGTGGGTTGAAAGGACAAAGTGAAGGACCCTTGAAGCACTGAAAGGCCACCAGAAGGCCTCTCTCTGAAGCCTTCTCTTCTCCAGCCTCAACAACCCCAACCCTCTCAGCCTGGCCTCACAGCAGAAGGCTTCCAGCCCTCCCAGCATGGTTGTGACCTTCTCTGGCCCCATTCCCACCGCTGATGCAAAGGGGCAGAACCTGCTGCCCACCCTGCTGGGGACCAGCCCAGGAGATGGTTGGGGCTGGGCTGGGGGGCTCAGGGCTGGCTCATGGAATGGTTTTGGTCGGAGGAGAACTTTGAGGTCGCCCAGTCCAACCATTGAGCCAACACTGCCAAGATCCCCAGGTCTCTCAGTCTTTCTTCTCCACAGCAGAGATGTTCTTGCCCCTTCATCATCCTTGTAGCCTCCACTGGACCTTTTCCAGGAGATCCCTGCCCTTCCTGAACTGGACACAACATTCCAGGTATGGCCCCATCAGGGTAGAGTAGAGGGGCAGAAGAACCTGAAGTTGCCCCAGGGGAGGTTTAGGTTGGACACAAGGAACAAGTTCTTCCTCCCAAGGGTTCTCAAGGCCTAACCCAGGCTGCCCAGGGCAGTGGTGGAGTCCCCATCCCATGGCAAAGTCATGGAGACCTGGTGCTGAGGGCCATGATCTAGTGGTGACCTGGCAGTGAGGAGTTCCCAGTTTGATCAGCTGAAAGGTCTCTTCCAGCCCAAACCATCCCATGGCTCTGTGCCCAAGCCAGGTGATGCCTTCTTTCCTCCAGCAGCTCATTTCCAGCCTGGCTCAGCTCAGGCTCACTGCTGACTCCACAGAACCCAATGCTCTCCTGGAGGCCCTCCCAGCAGCAGCACACCACCACACTCCTCCCTCTCACACTCCAGCAGCAGCAGGGCCCAGGGCTGCTCACCTGAGCCTCTGCAGGCAGGGGCTGCTGCTCCACACCACAGATGGAGAAGGGCTGCCTAAGGCCAGGCCCGTGCTGAGTGGCAGGGGGAGATGCTCCTCAAAGGCAGAGGCTGGGCCAGGGGGTCAGGACATCCCCTGCTGGCTGCAACCACAGGAGAGAAGCATCAACCAGCCTCCAGTGCCCATGGACCTCCTTCCCCAGCCGGTGCCTTACAAGCCCTTCAGCCCCAGAGCTCCCAACAGCTCCTCTGGACTCTTGGGCTTTGTTTCTACCCTCCTGGAAGGGCTTTCTCCAAGCACAGCAGATGCTGCTGGTGGCTACAAACCACAGCACTGCCCAGGGGGAACAGCCTCATGGCCTGTGCAGGGAACAGCACCCTGAGAGGAGGCAGCTGCTAGAAGATCCAGCCCAGGATGTGAGCCCAGAGCGTCTGACTCCAGCTGTGTGTCCCCTCTGGGGACAGCAGCACAAGAGGAGTTCCAGTCACCTACACTCATGCCTCTAGGAGCCTCCTAACACAGGGATGCTGGGCAGAGGGGACAAGCAAGCAGGGTGCAGCGGAGAGCCTGCAGGAGCCTAAGGTTGGCTTTGACCAGGCACAGCCAGCCAGCCAGCAGCCTCCAGGCTCCTGCTGCCCCTGCTGCAGTGGCAGGATGCTGAGGGGCATCTGCATGAGGAGCAAAGGCTGAGAGCCCTGGGGCTGCTGAGCCTGGAGAAGAGCAGCCCCAGAGGGCACCTGAGCAATGCCCAGCAAGAGCCAAAGGCACAAGGGGATGGGGCCAGACTCCTCTCAGTGGTGCTACACCAGCAAGGGCAGAGTGGAGCTGCTGAGGCCGTTCCCAGCCCCAGGGCAGCCAAGAAGGACCTCAGTGCTAACGGCCAAAGCTTGGTCCTGCTGCAGGCAACAGCCACAGCCCTGGGGACTCGCAGCAGCTCTCTCCCCTCCTCTTTGAAGCCAAGCACAGGCAGCCCACAGCTTCCAGCCAGCAGATCCAGTGCCAGGATGCCAGCCAGAGGCTCACCTTCTCCCCTTGGAAAGTGATTGCTGTGGAGGACATCTGCAGGGCAGGAGCAATGAGCTGGCAGCTGAGCTCCACCTGCAGGATCTGGGTGCTCCTGGCCTCGCTGCCCACCGCGGCCTGGCACAGCAGCTGCTGCCTCACCGCCTGCAGGAGAAGCCACAGGGCACATGGGGGCTGCCAGCAGGGGGCCAGGAGACAGCCTGCATCTGCCAGCCACGGCCCTGCCCTGCCCTCAAGTGACACTCAGTGCTCCCCTCGGTGCTGTTTGCCCCTCGCCCTCCACAGCTTGTCCTGCATCCCACTTCTTCTGACCTCCAGTGGCCATCAGGGAATCAACAAGGTTGGAAAAGACCTCCAAGATCATCAAGTCCAACCTGTCACCCAAGACCTCATGACTACTAGACCACGGCACCAAGTCATGCTGCAGCCAACAGCCACAGAAAGCTCTGGTGAGCTCTGTGCTGCCTGGGACAATCCCTGCCCCAAAGGATTCCTCCTTTGATGGGCACAGTGCTGCAGAAAGCTGGAGGAGCTGTTGGGATGCAACTAGAACTAGTCTCAAGTTGTGCCAGGGGAGGCTCAGGCTGGAGAGTAGGAAGAAGTTCTTCCCAGAGAGAGTGATTGGCCAGGGGAATGTGCTGCCCAGGGAGGTGGTGGAGTCACCATCCCTGGAGGTCATCAAGAGCCTGCATGAGGCACTCGGTGCCAGGGTCTGGTTGATTGCACAGGGCTGGGGGATAGGCTGGACTGGATGGTCTCGGAGGGCTCTTCCAACCTGGCTGGTCCTATGATTCTATGACTGCAGGACAAGCCCCAGGGGAGGTGATCTGCTGGGGAAGGCTCAGCCCTTGTGAGGGACCTCACCTGGGGAGTGCTGGAGAAGCCTTCCAGCACCACCTCCATCATCTGGCCTGGGGCCAGCTCCATCCTCTTGGGCCGCGGCTGAAACACAGGGCAGGCAGCTGCGAGGCTCTGGGGGAAGCTCTGCCCTTGGTGCTGCTGAGGGCAGGGAGCTGCCCGCCCTGGGCCGGCAGGGAGCAGCCTCCTGTGCTCCAGCAGAGGCGCTGGGAGCGGCGGCCTCGGTTGGCGACCTGGGAGCTGGAGCAGCAGGGAGCCAGGCTGCAAGAGGAGCAGAGATGGACAACGTCAGCAGAGCTGCTACTGCCCAGCACTCACCCAGCTGCTGCTGCTGCTCTCTGACCCCACACCTGGCAGTGCAACCACCTCTGAAACGCGGACCCGGCTCAAAGCTGCAGCAGGAGCCAGCCCTTGCCTGGCCCTGAGCTTCTCCCCTCCTAGCAGCGGCTCTGCTTGTGCCCAGCCAGGAAAATCCTCCTGCAGAGCTGTCCCGATGGGGCACAGCCAAGCCCGGCCACGTCTGCCCAAGAGCCCTTCCTCCTTGCCGCAGGCCCGCAGCGGCAGCGGCAGGGAGCGCACAGAGGCTCCGCACGGAGCTGGCTCCGGACTCGCCGGCGGCATCCAGCCAGCAGCAGAGCTGCCGGGCAGGGCCCTGGCCGCTCCCTGCTGCGCTGCTGCTGCTCACCACTTCATTGGCTACGTTTCAGATCGCTGTTCTGCCGCTGCTGCGCTTGGGTTCGAGCAGGAGATCAATAGAGGGCGGTTGGGAAACCCTTCCCTTTCCCCCTTGCCTCTGCCCGGCTGCCGGCCGGCTGCGGGAGCGCTGCGGGAGCCTCCCCCTCCGCCGCCGCCCAGCGGCTCCGCTTGCCCTCTCGCTGTGCACAAGGTGGAAGCTTAGCTCCTGCTTTCGCTTTGCCTCTGCCATTGCACCCAGAGCACAGCTCGGGCTGAGGACGTTTCCTGCCTGCAGCTCCCGGCACAGCCTCTTGCGCTGAGCAGCAGTTCCCAACCTGAACACTGCTGTGTGAGGAACCTGACTCTGGAGCTTGAGCAAAGCCTCCGGGGTTTGGGGGTTCCCTCCCCTCTCCCCCTTTCCTCTGCCTCTGCTCCAGGAAGGAGCTGAAGGGAGTCCATCTTGTGACCGAAGCAGACCTTGCAGCTCCTGGCTCTCTCTAGCTCTGAATTGGATGTCAGGCTTAGAGTTGTCTTTGCCCTTCTCTGCCTAAACGCTTCAGCTGCTCCTGCAGGGGCGTTTGATGTGGCTCCTTCCCAGCCGGGCCCGGGAGCCTGAGCAAGCTGTGACAAAGCTGTGCTGGCGTTTGCTGGGGGCCTGTTGCATTCCCAAAGTTATCAATAGCATTATTAATCGTTCTGCCAGTTATTAACGCTCCCAATCCCGACGAGCACATCCTCCCAGCTGCTGGGGGCAGGGCAGCAGCAGCCCTGGGTGCTTCCCACCCAGCAGTGTTTTCCCCAGGGGCTGCCTGTGGTGAACAGCGATTCTGACTTTCACCGGTGTCAGAGTCGATGAGGAACTTCCTCTTGTGGGCTGGAAGGCAGGGAGGGGAGGGGAGCTGGCAGGAAGCCTTTGCACAGACAAGGAGTAACAGGGTGTTGCAGTAATTGGCTTCTGCTAGTCTTAGACAGGATGATCTTTTGCAGGAGAGAAAGGACACCTGGATGATCTGCAGCCTCCTGCTACTTGTAGATGGATAACCTCTGTACAGACAGGAAGCCTCTGGAGCTTTCCTGTGAAGCATGACCACACCTCTGGCATTTCAGACAGATCCCTTTTGGTATAAAGGTGGTCAAAGGACAAAGTGATTTTAAGGACAAAAGAAGACATTTAGTAACTAATGCCTTGTTCCAGTAGTACCACCCAAGTTGCACTTGGTGACCCAAAAAGAACCCATCCCCACCTGCTCACCAAACAGCAGCACCCCAAGAAGTGGTCAGCATCAATCAAGGGCAGCAGGAAGCCTGTGCAGACCTGCTCAGCCTCTTTTCTTGGGTGGCTAAAGAGAGCATTTCCCACTTTTGCCTGATCTGAGGGTGATTTTCCCATGGAAAATAGGCAGGAGGTGGAAAAGGAGAGGAGAGGAAAGAGGGGAGGAAAGGCAAGAGGAGGGGAAGCGATTTGGCCTCATTTAGGACAAATTTCTGCCTTACTCCGAATTTATTTTTGCCGCAAGCCCTGAACCTTCCACAACCCACAAAAGCCCCAGGGGCTGGGCAGGAAGAACTGCAGCCTCTTTCAGTCAAAACCCTTGGAGGAACAAGGCTGGGTGGGGTCACAGGAGAATTGAGGCACCTGTGGAACATCTGATGAAGCAGGGAGGTCAAAACCTTTCCAAAGAGGGGGTGAGAAGCTCACCTTGAAGTGGAGGCGGTTTGGGGTCTGGAGCTCCATGGTGAGGAGAAGGTTGTCGATGTCGTGGCCAAAGAGTGACAGCGAGGGGAGCTGAGGGACCTGGGGGTATTTAGTCTGGAGAAGAGGAGGCTGAGAGGAGACCTCATTGCTCTCTACAGTGCAGGCTGGAGTGAGGCTGGGGTTGGATGATCATTTAATTTCACACCATTGTTAACTCATAATAACTAATCCCACACCATTATTAACTAATACTAACTAATTAACTAACCTCATACGTTATTTATTAACTCCTCACACCAACTCACTTCATGCCACTATTAAGGGCTAACTATCCATTATCAGGAAGTTGGCCTCTTTTGTCCCCTCTTGACAGACCTTGGTGGCGATCTGGTCTGGGATGCAGTCGACCCTCTGGGCTGTGTCCAGGGAAGGGCAGGTGGGGGAGAAGTCTTGGGGGAAAGGGGGAGCAGAGAAAGGAAGAGGTTAATGCAAATAATTAAATTAGATAATAATCATAGCTAATGGTCTAACAGTATAGGACAGGAGAGGTTATTATGGGATGTATAGGTTACAGATCATCTGATTGTGTTACTCTTAGCATTAAACTCTTCAGTGGTAATGGGCTGGACACATCAGTGCAGCAGCAGCAGCAGCGTCGCTGCTGTTGTGGTTCCTGCACTGCTGATTCCAGGCAGGGCCTGGGCCTGGCCTCCAGCTGAACATTAGGAGATCAAATCCCACCACTGAGCATCAGCTGCCATGGCTGGGCCTGGCTCTGCGCCCAGCTCAGCACCCAGCTCCATGCCCAGCTCAGAGCCCAACTTGCCTTCACCTCTGCCTGCTGATAGGAGGGGACCAACATCAGGAGCTGCCATAAAGCCATAAAAGGGCCAAGGGCAGAGGGAATTGTTAATTGGTTAATTATTAATTAGAGGGTGTGGTGGGTTGAAATTTTCCCCTCAACATTAAAACCACCAACTGGGGGGGGAGGAGGAGAGGGGTCCAGGAAGGTTTTTCCACAGGTTTGAAGGTTCCTGACTCCAATAGGAAGGAAAAGGAACCTGGGCGGGGGGGGTGAGGTTGAGATTAGGAAGTGGTTTTATTGAGGTCAGGGATCATGGAATGCTCTGGGATCATGGAATTCTTTCCTCAAACAATTCCAGGTGGGAGCTGACCACTCACCAGCATCCTCTGATGGCAGCTCCTTGGTGGCCAAGACCCCGATGAGGACACAAGCCACGGCCACCACCAGGCAGAAGAGGACTATCAAGGCGATCTCTAAGCGGCTGAATTTCCTCTGCCCCATCTGTGGAAGGAAACCATAAAGAAAAAGTGAAAAGAACCATTTCAGGTGAGCAAAAAGTGCTGGAAAGGGGAAATTATTTCAGGCTCTTGGGTGCCTCCCCACAGAGCTCTGAGGGCAAAGCCTCCTCATGCCCAGATCCAGAGGGATTCCTGGGATGACATCATCATCATCATTCACCACCCAGGGCTGCTTCTCCTCTGAGGCTGAAAGAGCCAAAATTCAAGGAGTTTTTTTCTCTCATTATGGGATTATTATTTTTTATTTTAATGGAATTTAATTTCATTCCTTTAATTTAATTAATTTGACTCAATTTTAATGTAATGTGACCTTAATTTCATTTTAACTTGATTTCACTTTAAGTTTTGGCTTGCTTTATTCCTTTTTTATGCCATGATTCTATGCTTGATGTTAATTTCTGCTATTTTATGCTATTTTATGCCAGTTTCTGAGATTTTGTGTTATTTTCTGCCATTCTCTGCTGGCTTATACTAATTTTTACCATTTTCTGCTAATTTTTGCCCTTTGTTTACCATTTTCTGCTAATTTTTGCCCTTTGTTTACCATTTTCTGCTAATTTTTGCCCTTTGTTTACCATTTTCTGCTAATTTTTGCCCTTTGTTTACCATTTTCTGCTAATTTTTGCCCTTTGTTTACCATTTTCTGCTAATTTTTGCCCTTTGTTTACCATTTTCTGCTAATTTTTGCCTTTGTTTACCATTTTCTGCTAATTTTTGCCTTTTTTTACCATTTTCTGCTAATTTTTGCCTTTTTTTACCATTTTCTGCTAATTTTTGCCTTTTTTTACCATTTTCTGCTAATTTTTGCCTTTTTTTACCATTTTCTGCTAATTTTTGCCATTTGTTTACCATTTTCTGCTAATTTTTGCCGGTTTTTACCATATTCTGCTATTTTTTTCTGTTTTTTACCATTTTCTGCTATTTTTTCTGTTTTTTACCATTTTCTGCTATTTTTTTCCGTTTTTTACCATTTTCTGCTAATTTTTGCTATTTTTTTACCATTTTCTGCTAATTTTTGCTATTTTTTTACCATTTTCTGCTAATTTTTGCTATTTTTTTACCATTTTCTGCTAATTTTTGCTATTTTTTACCATTTTCTGCTAATTTTTGCCTTTTTTTTACCATTTTCTGCTAATTTTTGCTATTTTTTACTATATTCTGCTATTTTTTGTTTTTTACTATATTCTGCTAATTTTTACTATTTTTTACTATTTTCTGCTAATTTTTTCTGCTTTTTAGCATTTTCTGCTAATTTTTGCCATTTTTTACTATTTTCTGCAAATTTTTGCTTTTTTTTTACTATTTTCTGCAAATTTTTTCCATTTTTTACCATTTTCTGCTAATTTTTATTTCCTATTTTCTGCTTCTGCTATATTATTCAATGCTACTTTCTGTTCTTTGACACTATTTGATGCTATTCTCTGCTACTTTCTGTTATTTTCTACTACTTTACACTATTTTTTTGTTATTTTCTCCTATTTTCTGTTATTCTATGGCATTTTGCTAGTTTACCCTACTAATTTTCTGCTATTTCCTTCTATTTTATCTTATTTTCTGCTGTTTTCTGATAAATTGTATTCAGTCAGTCACAGTCACCTGGGGGAAAACCCAAACCCATGACAAAAACTATGATCTTAATAATGAATAGACTAGACTAGACTAGAATTAACCAGGTTGGAAGGGACCTTCAAGATCGTGTCCAACCCATCATCCAACACCACCTAAGCACCTAACCCACGGCACCGAGCACCCTATCAAGCCTCCGCCTAAACACCTCCAGTGATGGTGACTCCACCACCTCCCTGGGCAGCACATCCCAATGGCCAATCACTCTCTCTAGGAAGAATTTCTTCCTAACTTCCAGCCTGAACCTCCCCTGGCACAGCCTGAGACTGTGTCCTCTTGTTCTGGTCCTGGGTGCCTGGCAGAAGAGACCAACCCCCACCTGGCTACAACCTCCCTTCAGGGAGTTGGAGAGAGCAACAAGGGTTAATTATATCAAATGCTTGCTCCTGAATATGCTTCTCTGTGCTATTTCTTAGGTGATATTGCCTCAGGTTTTGCTTTGTTAGTCTTTATTTAGTCATTAGATGAATTCTGTGACTAACAGTCATTTGGGTGCAAGACTGAGATCTTAATGGGGCTAATTAGCATTGTATTAAAGAATTAAGAATAATAGCCTCAAATTTGAGTTTATTTTATGATACTGTTTCATTCTGTTTTATTTCATTTCTTTGATCGTATTTATTTCATTAGATTGCATTACATTTGATGTCATTCGGTTATGGTTTACTATCAGACTCCTGGAATGGTTTGGCTTGGAAGACAACAACTCCAAACCTCACCCAGTCCAACTCTCCTGCAGTCAGCAGGGACATCCTCCACTAAAGCAGGTTCCCCGGAGCCTTCTTGAGCCTCACCTTGAGTATCTCCAGGGATGGAGCCTCAGCCACCGCCCTCAGGGCCTCTCCCCCTGCTCCACCGCCCTCAGAGCCTCTCCCCCTGCTCCACCGCCCTCAGAGCCTCTCCCCCTGCTCCACCGCCCTCAGAGCCTCTCCCCCTGCTCCACCGCCCTCAGAGCCTCTCCCCCTGCTCCACCGCCCTCAGAGCCTCTCCCCCTGCTCCACCGCCCTCAGAGCCTCTCCCCTTGCTCCACCGCCCTCAGAGCCTCTCCCCTTGCTCCACCGCCCTCAGAGCCTCTCCCCTTGCTCCACCACCCTCAGGACCTCTTCCCCAGCTCCACCGTGCAGAGCCTTCTAACATCCAACCTCAACCTCCTCTCCGATTTCAAACCATTTGCTCTCAATTATTCCCACTCAAAAATTCAGGAGTTTCCCTCAACCCTTCCAGGGGAAAAAAAACCAAAAGAGTCCAAAAAGATCCAGACCCCCAGGACCTGCTGATCCAGACCCCCAGGACCTGCTGATCCAGACCCCCAGGACCTGCTGATCCAGACCCCCAGGACCTGCTGATCCAGACCTACCTTGAGCAGAGCCCTCTCCTCCTCCAGCCGCACGCTTGCTGCTAGCAGCTCCCAGGTTTTATCTACTCCCCTTATCAGTCAGGTGTGGCCAATCCCAGCTGCCACCAGAGCCAGGGCCAGGATTTGGGGGTTTACCTTTTATTTTTCCTCCTTTCCCACCCCGCCAAGGATTTACAGCTCTGTGTTGTTCACTGTGCAGAGCCTGACTCACCAGGAAGGGGAATTCCCATGGATTCAGGTTTCTGCCCTGCTGGATCCATCAGCAGCTTCCCACCAGAGGCTGCAAAATGAGTGGGAAAAAAGCTCTAAGATCAGGAGTGGGTTTCCTGATTTCAGGCATTTCATCACCTGAAGAAAATCATCCAGATGATGAAGACAAAGGAATTGTGGGCAATGGTCTCCTGAAGGGCATGTAGAGGAGTGTGGGCAGCAGGTCAAGAGAGATTCTCCTCCCATCCCTCTACTCTGCCTCTAGGGAGGCCTCACCTGGAGTACTGGGATCAGTTCTGAGCTCCCCAGTTCAAGAGGGACAGGGATCCTCTGGAGAGAGTCCAGTGGAGGCTAGGATGGTGCTGAGGGGTCTGGAGCAGCTCTGTGAGGAGCCCTGGGGCTGTTGAGTCTGGAGAAGAGCAGCCCCAGAGGGTGAAGGTCCTGAGGATGGGGCTGGGTTCTTGTCAGTGGTGTCCAGTGCCAGGACAAGGGGCAGGGGCACAAACTGGAACCCAGGAGGTTCCATTAGGAGAAACATCTTGGCTTTGAAGGTGCTGGAGCCCTGGAGCAGACTGCCCAGAGAGGTTGCAGAGTCTCCTTCTCTGGTGACCTTCCAAACCCACCTGGATGTTGTGCTCTTGGGCAAGCTGCCGTGGGTGCTGTGGGTTGGACTGGATGAGCTCCAGAGGTCCCTTCCAATCCTGACAGAGCTGGGATTCAGTGAGAGGCGAAAGGAAAAATTGGTTCCAACTCATCAAAGGCTCCTTGGACCTCCCTGGCTCCACCCTCAAACCCAAAGCAGCTGCTCAGAGCCATGTGGCCACCCCTGAAATCTTTTTCTTTCACCCCAAGATGATGGAAACCTTTCCCCAGGAATTCAGGGCAAGACTCATTCAGCAACTCCACCAAAACCCCAGGACAAGAAGTTATTCCCAGCGCCTCCATCCTCCCAGCTTACCTGGCCTGGGTTGGAAGGGACCTCACAGTTCATCCAGTTCCAACCCCCTGCCATGGGCAGGGACACTTCCCACCAGCCCAGCTTGCTCAAGGTCTCATCCAGCCTGGCCTTGGACAGCTCCAGGCATGGGGCATCCACAGCCTCCCTGGGCAGCCTGTGCCAGTGTCTCCCCACCCTCAGAGTGAAGAACTTCTGCTAGCCAACCTAAATCTCCCCTGCTCCAGTTTCAAACCATCCTGGCACTTCCAGCCCTTGTCAAAAGTCCCTCCCCAGCTCTCCTGGAGCCTCTTCAGGTACTGGAAGGCTGCTTTAAGGTCTCCCTGGAGCCTTCTCTTCTCCAGACTGAACAGCCCCAACTCCCCCAGCCTGTCCCCATGGTGGAGGTTCTCCAGCCCTCCGATCATCTTTGTGGCTCCTCTGGACCCTCTCCAGCAGCTCCTTCCTGTGCTGGGGGCCCCAGAACTGGATGCAGGACTCCAGGTGGGGTCTCAGCAGAGCAGAGGGGCAGAATCCCCTCCTTGTCCTGCTGGTCTCACTTCTGATGTAGCCCAGGACTCTGCTGCCTTCTGGCCCACCGGTGACCATTGCCGGCTCATGTTTGGTTTGTCATCACCTGACTCCTCCAGGCCCTTCTCTTGCAGGTGGCTCTCAGCCACTCCTCACCCAGCCTGGATTTGTGCTTGGGGTTGTCCTGACCCAGCCTACAGCTGGGTCCTTGCACTTGGCCTTGACTAACCTCAGAAGGTTGGCTTGGTCCCACCTCTCCAGCCCGGCCAGGTCCCTCTGGATGGATCCCTTCCCTCCAGCCTGTCCACAGCTTGGTGTCAGCCCCATGCCTGCAGAGGGTGCCTCAGTCCCACTCTCCACAAAGATGTCAAACAGCACTGGTCCCAGCACAGACTCCTGAGGGACACCACTCATCATTGGTCTCCATTTGGACACTGAGCCATTGACCACAACTCTCTGAGTACCACCACCCAGACACTTCCTTGGACCACCCCTCAAGTCCGTGGTGCCCAGGATGTCATGTGGGACAGGGTCAAACACTTCACACAAGCCCAGGTAGATGCCATCAGCTGCCCTTCCCTTGTCCACTGATGCTGTAACTCCCATCATAGGAAGCCACCATCAGGCAGGGTTTGCCCATGGTCACCACCATGACCCTTCCAAGTCCCTCCTTGACCCTTTGACCCTTCCAAATCCCTCCTCAATGCTTGGACCTTCCTGAGTCCCTCCTTGACCCTTTGACCCTTCTGAATATCTCCTCAATCCTTTGACACTTCTGAGACCCTGGGCCTGACCGTGGAAAGTGCTGATGGAACTCTGGTTTGCTTCCCTCGGCTCACGTGGCTTCTGTGTCCCCGTCTAGGTATCTTTACCTCCACCCTAAATTTTCCTTCTCACTTTGACCCTTCCTTAATCCCACTAGGCTGGAGCATGCAAGCAGCTTGTCAAGGTTGAGCTAGCAGCTGTGGTTCCTTTGTGGTGCCCAACGTGAAGCTCAAAGGGTAAGAGATAAGGAGATGCTGGAATGTGCCAGCCACAGTTTAGGGCCTTTATTTAGATATCCAGGAGTAGGAGGCTCCTGTGTTGGCCATGTGGCTTCTCCACCCTGCTGTTGAGGGGACATCCTGGATGGACCCAACTCCTGCTCCTCCTCTTCTTTGACCTTTACCTCCTGCAGTGGCCCAGAGCCTTGAGAGACCTCCTGGATGGACCCACCTCCTGCTTCCCCTTCTCTAGGCCTTCTCTACAGCTCCTTGACAAGAGGTTGAAGTGAGGTTTGGCTTGGTCTCTTCTCCTGAGGAACAAGCAATAGGACAAGAGGAAATGGCCTCAAGTAGCCCCAGGAGAGGTTCAGGTTGGCCATAAGGAACAATTTCTTCTCCAAAAGGGTTGTCCAGGCCTGGCCCAGGCTGCCCAGGTCAGCGGTGGAGTTCCCATCCTTGGAGGATGTTCAAAGCCCTCTGCTGAGGGCCATGGTGGTGCCCTGGCAGTGCTGGGTTCATAGTTGGCCTCAATGATCTTGAAGGTCTCTTCCACCCAAAATCCTGGAGTTCAACCCCTCCACCCCTCCTTCCTCTCCTGTCCCTTCTGAAGGGCCTGCAGCCACCCACAGCCTCACTCCAGTCATGGGACTCATCCCAGCAGGTCCCACTGGTGGCCTTCAGGTCATAACCTTCTCAACTTGCCAGTGGATTCCAGCTCCTCCCTCTCTAGTGCCCACAGTTTGGAGAGGCCTCAGCTGGGCAGTGGCTGCAGCACTTAGCAGAGCATGTCACCAAGTGTCCCCAAGGTCTCCAAATGTCCCCACAACATCCCAAATATCCTCCCAATGTCACCAAATGTCCCAAATGCCCCCCATGTCCCCCAGCAGTCCTATTTGTCCTGCAATGTCCCCAATGTCCCAAATGCCCCTCAATGTTCCCCATGTCCCCACTAGTGCCCACAATGTCCTTCAGTGCCCTCACTGTTCCCAGTGCCCTCCATGCCCCACCAATGTCAGCAGCGTGCCCAATGTCCCAAATGTCCCCCCATGCCCCTTCTGAGTCCCTCCTTGATCCCTTCACCCTTCTGAGCTGGAATAGAATAGAACAGAACAGCACAGCACAGAACAGGTTGGAAGAGACCTTCAAGATCATCCAGTCCAACCTATCATCCAGCACCATCTAATCAACTAACCCATGGCACCAAGCTCCCCATCCAGTCTCTTCCTGAACACCTCCAATGAAGGTGACTCCACCACCTCCCTGGGCAGCACATTCCCATGGCAAATCTCTCTTGCTGTGAAGAACTTCTTCCTAACATCCAGCCTGAACCTCCCCTGGCACAGCTTGAGACTGTGTCCTCTTGCTCTGGTGCTGGCTGCCTGGGAGAAGAGACCAACCCCCTCCTGGCTACAACCTCCCTGCAGGGAGTTGGAGAGAGCAATGAGGTCTCCCCTGAGCTTCCTCTTCTCCAGGCTCAGCAACCCCAGCTCCCTCAGCCTCTCCTCACAGGGCTGTGCTCCAGACCCCTCCCCAGCCTTGTTGCCCTTCTCTGGACACCTTCCAGCAGCTCAACATCTTTCCTAAACTGAGGGGCCCAGAACTGGACACAGGACTCAAGGTGTGGCCTAACCAGTGCAGTGTACAGGGGCAGAATGACCTCCCTGCTCCTGCTGGCCACACTCTTCCTGATGCAGGCCAGGATGCCATTGGCCCTCTTGGCCACCTGGGCACACTGCTGGCTCATGTTCAGCCTACCATCGACCAGCACCCCCAGGTCCCTCTCTGCCTGGCTGCTCTCCAGCTACTCTGACCCCAGCCTGTAGCACTGCCTGGGGTTGTTGTGGCCAATGTGCAGCACCTGGCACTTGGATGTGTTCAATCTCATGCCCTTGGCCTCTGCCCAGCCTGTCCAGGTCCCTCTGCAGAGCCTCTCTCTGCCCTCCAGCAGATCAACTCCTGCCCCCAACTTGGTGTCCTCTGCAAATTTACCTCCTCCTTCCTTTGACCCTTCCAAGTTCCTCCTCAGTTATTCACTGTTCTGAGTCCCTCCCCAGTCACCTTTCTGAGTCAGGCTGGGCTGAAGGTGGATGAAATCCCTCAGCTCCTTGAGTCACTCATCCTGGAGCCCTGAAGACAGAGGCCACTGCTGATGGCCTCACTCTGGGAAGCTGAGTTGAAGGTCTCAAGGTGTCACGAGGAGCTGCTGTGACTGGAATGAGACCTTTCTATCACCAGAGGTAAAAAAGGAAACAAATTGATCTGTGGTTTGTATTTTTATTGCCAGTAAAAGTCTAAACAGGAACTGAGGCAGGGTGAGGAGCTGTGGGAACCACTCCTGTGGTGGACTGGTGGTGGACATGGAGCAGCTGGGGACATCTGTGAGTTGCTAAGGGCTGGGTTTGGAGGTTGTCAAAGCACCACAGAAAGGCTCAGGCTGGGAGGGACCCCAGAAGTCATTGCCTCCAACCTCTCCACCATGGTCAAGGACATCTCTCAACTAGGCTTGGTTGCTCAAGGCCTCATCCAACCTGGCCTTGATTGCCCCCAGGAAGAAGGCAGCCACAGCCTCCCTGGGCAGCCTGTGCCAGACTCTCACCACCTTCACACTGAAGAACTTCTTCTTCAGCTCTAGAGTCACCCTGCTCTGCCTCAGCTTCAAATCATTCCCCCTGTCCTGTCTCCAGACACTCTCATGCAAAGTCCTTCTCCAGCCTTCCTGGAGGATCCCCTCAGCTATTGGATGGCAGCTCTGAGGTCCTCTTGGACATCTCCAGGCTGAACATCCCCAGCCTGTCCTCACAGCGGAGGTGCCTCAGCCCTTGGGTCATCTTTGTGGTCTCCTCTGGTATCTCTCCATCAGCTGTGTCCTGATGATGACACAGGCAGACAAAACATCTCCTGGTCACATCTTGGGCAGGTCCCAAGCATGCTCCACAAGGTGACCTCAACCAAACCCTGCTCTGATCTTTTAAACCTCACCAAAACAGCTCAGTGGTTTTTGAGCGCACAGCTGGGGATGAGCCAGGCTGTGCCCAGGTGGCCAAGAAGGTATTTGGTGGACTCTGGCCCATTTGGTGCTCCTCAGGTCTATTGGAATGGAATGGAATGGAATGGAATGGAATGGAATGGAATGGAATGGAATGGAATGGAATGGAATGGATGGAATGGAATGGAATGGAATGGAATGGAATGGAATGGAATGAACCAGGTTGGAAAAGATCTAGGAGATCATCGAGTCAAACCTATCACCCAACACCATCTAATCAAGTAAACCATGGCACCAACTGCCCCATCCAGTCTCTTCCTGAACACCTCCAGGGATGGTGACTCCACCACCTCCCTGGGCAGCACATCCCAATGGCCAATCTCTCTTTCTGTGAAGAACTTCTTCCTAACATCCAGCCTAAACCTCCCCTGGCACAGCTTGAGACTGTGTCCTCTTGTTCTGGTGCTGGGTGCCTGAGAGAAGAGATCAGCTCTCACCTCACTACTATGGGTCTTTTGGGAGGCCCCCAGGTCCATAGCCCTCAGGCCCAGGGCTGGGTCCTTCACCTGGGTCATAACAACCCCACAAAGACTCCAGGTTTGGGATGTGTGGCTGGAGAAGAGGACCTGGGAGGTGTCAAAGACTTTACTCGGGGGCACCAGGGGCTCCTACAGCACTCGGGGGAAGCCAGTCCGGACTGACCACTGGAGCCCAGTCTGTACTGAGCACTGGAGCCTGGTCCGGACTGGGAGTGGGACAGGGCAGCAAGTTAGCAGTGGGAGAGAGCCAAGTCTGAACTGGGAGGGGAAGAGCCCTGCAAGGATTCCATGGTCGCTGTGGGGGAGCTGGGCCCTGGGGACTGCAAGCCTCTGTGCCTGCCATGCGGGGGCTAGGCTGCAGGGCCTCCAAGGACTCTGGGGTCACTACGAGGCAAGGGAGGCCATGGGACTGCCAAGTACTCTGTGGTCACTCTGGGGCTGGCCAGGCCAGGCCCATCGCTGGCTGCGGTCGTCCGGGCTGGGATGATGCTTTGCACTCTTGACCCAGCCAGCCGCCAGCACCTCCATGCCTCACCCTCCCCTCCATTTCTCTCCCAATGCACATCCTACACAACACAGACTACAATCAGCCAATCAGCTCAAGGATCGAACCCCACGGTCCCCAGCAACACCCAGCACCCACCGGCACCGCCCGGCCCCCACCGGCCCCCACCGGCCCCCACCTTCCCTTTGCAACAGCCAGATAGAACTTCTCACACCCCCGCAGCCCCCGCACTGCCTCCAGCCCGCAGCCTCCCGGCCCGCAGCCCCCGCGCTGCCTCCAGCCTCCAGCCCGCAGCGCTGCCTCCAGCCCGCAGCCTCCCGCAGCCCCCGCGCTGCCTCCAGCCTGCAGCCTCCCGACCCGCAGCCCCGCGCTGCCTCCCAGCCCAGCCTCCCAGCCTCCCTCCCAGCCCGCAGCCCCCAGCCCGCAGCCTCCCAGCCCGCAGCCTCCCGGCCTCCAGCCCGCAGCCCCCGGCCCGCAGCCTCCAGCCCTCCAGCCCCAGCCCCCGCGCTGCCTCCCGGCCCGCAGCCTCCCGGCCGCTTCCATTTGACACAGACCACCTGCGCTGCCACTTCTCTCTGCCACCGCCGCTACCCCCCACCCACACGGCCCTGAGAGTGGGAGCCTGCCACCAGGTTCAGGACACCCCCCCCACAATCAGAGCCAGGGCAGAGCCCTGCAACTGCTATAGGAGAACCCCAGAGAGCAGCAGAAGCTGGCACTGGCATGGTGCAGAGCAGAAGAGACGAGACTCCTGCTAGCCAGGACGGTGCAGCAGGCATCATCTTAAAGCAGCTGGTGACATCTTGGTAAGGGCCGCCACCGTCTTGGTGATGCCGGCGCCATATCGGTGATGCTGGCACCATGTCGGTGGGGTCAGTCCCCTCTTGGTGTGGCTGGTGCCATCTCTGTTAGGGCGGCACCATCCTGGTGCTCCCCAACCCCTTTGCATGTCCCCAGACCCCCTCTGTCACCCTCTAAAGCCCTTTAGGTGCCCCCAGCTCACCTTTAGATGCCAGGACAGCTGTGGCTTGGGGGTCCTGGGGCTGCAGGGACACTGAAAACCAGAGTGAGACCTCCCCAAATCCTGTGGGGCCCCAAAACCTGGAACCCCACAAAGAACCCTAACTCTCACTGACACACCACTACCCCCTCCTTTGGTACCCTTCAGGGACCCCCGGGAGCCCCCAGGGAATTCTCCAGAGGCCCCCAGACCACTTCAGACGCCAAAAAAAACCTCTTAGTGCCGGCGGACCTCCTTCGGGGGCCACTCGCACCCTTAGCAGCAGGGGGCAGCAAGCAGTACCCAGCCGTGCCCACGAGGCGGCAGCAGTGAGCGCCAGAGGCGGCGGCACTAGGGACACCGAGACCCCATCAACGCTACACAGCAACCCAGACCCTGCGGGGTCCTGACACAGAGACCCCAAAACCACACTGAGACACAGCCCCCCCCATTCCCCCCCGCCCCCCAACTCTTTCAGAACCCTCCAGAGACCCCCCGGGAGCCCCCAGGAGACCCTCCAAAGGCCCCCAGATGCTTCTATATGCCCCAGAACCTTTTAGATGCCCCCAAATTCCCCCTTGATACCCCCAGACCCACATTAGATGCCAACAGACCCCCTTAAGAGAGGCAGAAACGCCGAGAAGCTCCGAGGTTTCTCCTGCCGCCGTGCGTGGGGGGGGCAGGGGCAATCTCCGGCGCCTGTGCTCAGCTGGGCTCCGCTCAGAGGCTTTCCTATTCAAATTAAACAAACAAAAAACACCAAAACAACACAAACCAAGGAAAATGCACTATTTTGAATGCAGACGCATTTCATGTTTAGAAGTCCCATGTGGCTCTGCTTCGGATTTGCTTTCCCACTGTGGAAGCCTTTGTATATATCCGAGGAGAAGCAGCGGGGGGCGCTCCGGAGCCCTTTCACTTCGCGCAACTCAGCGACCACCCCGCAGCGCCCCGGGCACACAGCGCGGCTTCCCCTCCGCCCCGCCCGCCGCGCTCCAGCCGGCGCCCATTGGCGGGCCTACCGGTGACAGGCTGGGTCCTGAGCCAATCAGAACACGGAGGCTGGCGGCGCGCCGTCACGTGAGCAGAGTGGCAACATGGCGAGTGCGGTGGGAAACCGGGAGCGCCGGGATGCGTTGGGGCGAGAGGGGACCGGGGCGGGACTGGGACGGGAGGGGCGGGGGGACACCGCGCGGAACGCGGGTGAGAGCGGGATGGGACTGGGTGGAGCGGGGGACACCGGGAGGGACTGGGGGGAGCGGGGGACACCGGGAGGAACTGGGGGGCACTGGGGGGAGCGGGGGACACCGGGAGGAACTGGGGGGAGCGGGGGACACCGGGAGGGAGTGGGGGAGCTGGACTGAGCGGGCAGCACCGGGAGGAACTGGGGGGCACTGGGGGGAGCGGGGGACACCGGGAGGAACTGGGGGGACTGGGGTGGGCGGGGGACACCGGGAGGAACTGGGGGGAGCGGGGGACACCGGGAGGGAGTGGGGGAGCTGGACTGAGCGGGCAGCACCGGGAGGAACTGGGGGGGACTGGGGCGAGCGGTGGGTGACACGCACCGGGAGGAACTGTGACGCCCTCCCTCCACCCACCCCCCAGACCACGGCGCTGACACAGGGTCTGGAGCGGATCCCGGACCAGTTGGGCTACCTGGTGATCAGCGACGGGGCCGTGCTGGCGGTGAGGGCGGGGACCGCCCCCGTTACCGGGGCACGGGCTAGAGGGGCTGTCTGGGGCGCGGGGTCCCGCTGATGCCGTCCCCGTGTCCCCCCGCAGTCATCGGGGGACCTGGAGAACGACGAGCAAACGGCTGCGGTCCTGTCGGAGCTGGTGGCCACGGCCTGTGGGCTGCGGCTGCAGCGCGGCCACGACCCCCCTTCAAGCGGCTCTCGGGTGAGTGGGGACCACCCGCCCACCCCCACCCCCCTGTTCCCCAGCCCTGTCCCCAGGGTCAAGGGCCCTCCCCAAAGCTGTGCCCAGGGTGGTGCTGGTGGTCCTGTAGTCAGTGAGGTGGCCATGACTGGGGGACACTGGTGTCCCAGGGTGGCTGTGAGTAGGGGAACCCCCACTGTCCCCACAGTGGGTTTTGGGGAGCACTCCCTGCAGGGAACCCCCACTGTCCCCACAGTGGTTTTTGGGGAGCACTCCCTCCTGGTCACCATCTCTGGCCAGAAGCTCTTCGTGGTGAAGCGCCAGAACCACATCCAGGAGCCTGTCACCGTCTGAGCCACATCCTCGCTGCCCCTGGCAGGGGACAGTTGCCCCCTTGGGACCAGCTCCCTGCTGGCCCTGCTCCCATCCCTCTGCCCTGCAGATGGCAGCTCTGCACCCCCAGGGCCACAGGGTGTCCCCAGAGCCATGTGGTGACCCCGGCATCACCCCCCAGATGCTGTCCCTGTGCTGAGGCAATAAACTTTGTCTTGGTTGCCCGAGCCCTGCAGCCCCCCCATTACTGCTCCATGGTCCCCAGCTGTGTCCCCTCAGCCCTGTCCTGGGTCTCGTCCCTGTCCCCAGATCCCCCCCCAGCTGCCCCCCACCATCCCCCAGTGACAAACGGGTCCCGACTCCAGCCCAGCTCTTTATTGGCACCGGCAGAGACAAATAAATAAGAGGGAGCAGAGGTGCCACCGGGGACAGGTGACATCCCTGTCCCCAGGGGGGGGTTGGCAGTGCAGGATCCCCCCACGCTTTGGCGATCCGGGTGTCCCCCATGGTCCCAGGGACGGGGCCTGGTCCCTTGCAGCCAAACTGGAAGCCAGAGGGCCGCAGAAGCCTCCTTTGTGCCCATCCCCGGTCCAGTCCCGGGGAGGGGGTGGGACACGGCCTCACCCCCAGCCCCCGCTGCGTGTTCCCCCCACAGCTGGTCCCCTGCCAGCCACCGCTGTGCCCCCCGTCCCTGTCACTTGACAGGCTCCACCACCAGCACCTTGCACTCGCGCTTGGCGATCTTGTCCAGGGCCAGAACCGTCTTCTCGGGGGGCAGGTAGAGGGGGCGGCCCACGGGGGACCCCACGGGGGGGGGTGATGGCCCTGCGCTCCATCACGCTGCCCGACCTGTGCCAGGGACACCCTGGGTGGCTTGGCCCCTGCCCCCCAGCAGGGGGCCGGCCCCTGCGCCCCCTCCCCCCGCAGGGGGCTGTCCCCGTGGTGTCCCCTTGGAGCCACCTCCTGTACCCTGTCCTGCCTGGAGTCCCTGTGCTGAGCACCTCCCAGCCCCGTCCCCACCACCCGCCCTTGTCCTGGGCCACCTCCCACCGTCCCCCCACCCGCCCTTGGCCTGGGCCACCTCCCAGCCCCATCCCCACCACCCGCCCTTGGCCTGGGCCACCTCCCAGCCCCGTCCCCACCACCCAGCCCCTCTTCTAGCTGCTCCCAGCCGCTGCTCTGGTCCCAGCGTGCCCCCAGCTGTCCCCCTGTACCTCATGAGGTGGCTGCGGGACGGCTGCTGGTGGGAGAAGGACTGGGACCGGCCCAGCCCTGCCTGGTGCCTCTCCACCAGGTCCCTGACGGCCGGGCTGCTGGGGCTGCTCTTGCGGGACAGGGGCCGGGCCTCGGGCGGGGGGTTGGCCACGCTGGCCGTGAACTGCAGCTTCAGCTTCATGTGCTGGGACAGCTGGGGGCAGGGAGGGAGAGGTGAGGCCAGGCCGGGTGCCAGGGCAGCAGGGGGCACGGGGGGTCGGGGGGCACCTCGAAGAGGCCGGCTCGCAGCGCCTGGAAGGCCACGGGGATGGAGATGGCGCTGCCCTTGCGCGAGTAGCCCAGGTTGGTGAGCGGCGAGTGGCAGACGACGGCGTCCAGCGTGGCGCCCGGCAGCCTCTTCCCTGCAGGGACAGCCGTGGCTGGCACGGGCACAGGGCACTGCCCAGCTGCTTCCAGCGCCCCCGGCACACCGCCAGTCCCTCGCCCCCCTTCTCCCCTCTTGCAGCCATGGGGGCACAGGAGGGTTTGGGTTGGAGAAGACCCTCGGGGCCGTGGGGTCCAACCACAAACCCAGCACCGGCAAGAGAGCCCTCGGCACTGGGAGACGTCCTCCAGCGGTGGGGGCTGCACCCTGGGCCAGGCCTGGGCAACTCTCAAGGGACAGAAATTGTCTCTCAGGGCCAACCTGAACCTCCCTGGGACGACTTGATGATGTTTACCACCTGAGCCCCCAGCAGCTCCTGCAGACCCTCAAGAGGTCCCCTCAGACACCCAGCAGCTCCTCCAGACCCCCGGGAGATGCCCTCAGACCCCCAGCAGCCCCTTCCCTCCCTCCACGTGCCCTCCTGCTGCCCCGGGTCCCTCTGGTGCCCTGGGCACCCACCAGCCGCAGTGGTCTCGGGGGTCCAGACGAGGCGCACGGCCAGGAAGTCCTGGAGCTGGTTGAGCAGGGTGTAGGTGACGGTGAAGCGCTGCCGGGCGCGCACCGGCGACTCGCAGGCCGCGGTCATCACGAAGCGAGGCCGCTCCAGGCGGATGCTGGGCAGCCTGGGGGGCAGGGAGGGTACAGGGAGGTGGCACGGGGACAATCCCACCCAGGGAGATGGGTGACGCCGGGGGGGACCCTCGGGGTGGCCCTCACCGGTAGTGGGTGTAGATGCTGCTGGTGAAGGGCAGTTTGGGTGTTGACCACTGGATGATGGCCACCAGTGGGACCTCCAAGCCCTGGGTGAGGAGACAAAGGGACAGAGCTGTCCCTGTCACTGCGGCTCCCGAAGTCCCCACATCCCAGCAGACTCCCCCAGAAGGGACACACACCCACAGGGGGGCCTCTGCTGTCCTCAGGAGAAGGATAAGGACCCCTGGGCAAGCACAAAGTCCCCCAGGCCACCAACCAGGGCAGCAACCCTGATGCTGCCCAGGATGGTGGCCCTTGATCCCTGGCCCAGACAGCAGTCTCCAGCCCAGGACGTCCCCGGGGGGAAGCACAGTCACCCCCAGCATCCCCTCACCTCCTTGGCATCCTCCGGAGGCCTCTCGGGCGCCTGCAGCTGGAACAGGAAGTTGTGCTCCTCGAGGGCACTCAGGGCACAGGGGCAGCCCGAGCCCGCGCCGGCCACGCGGCAGAAGGCCCCCACGGGCACCTCCCGGAGTGGTGGCTGCAGGAGAGGGACAGGGAGGTGCTGGGTGACAGCAGTGGGCACTGGCAGTGCCAGCAGGGCCCTGTCCCAGCGCTCACCAGACGTCATCGACCAGCAGGACAGAGCCGTCGGGCATCACGGGCAGGTAGCTGGCATTGAAGTTGGGCAGGATCTGGACGTCCCACAGTGAGATCTCCTCCTGGGACCAACCATTGAGCACTGCAGGGACACAGGGGACAGCAAAGGACATCAAGGGACAGCCCCGGCCCGCCCAGCTCACACCCACCCCTGCCCCACATCCTCTGCTCCGCCGCAGCCACCCCACAGACACCACCCTGAGACCCCTAGCACAGCCACTTTGTCATCTCTCTGCCCATGCCACTGCCCCTTGTGACCCCACCCCAGCCGCCCCTGTGGCCCTGTCCTTGTCCCCCCACCTCCACAGTCCTGCCCCGTGCCCTGCCCCTCACCTTTCAGCACCGTCAGGTACTTGCCGGACACGGTGAGCTGGCGGCACCGCACCACGGGCGGGGGCAGCACGGTCAGCAGGGTGCTCACTGCAGGGAAAGGGGCATCAGGGGATGGTGGGGGCAGCAGGGTCAGGAGGGGACACAGGGACACGGGGAGGGTCTCACCCTGTGCCTTGAAGGCTCCCTGCTCCTGGCGGAACACCTGGGCAGGTGCCCGTGTCTGCAGCAGCCCCAGGTAGCCGCCGGCCTCCCGCAGCTCCGCCGGCTCCGTGTCCCTCTTCCACACCGTCACCACGATCTGGGGACAGCAGAGACACAGCTCCAGCCCCGGGCTGCCCACGGCCCCTGGGCTGCCCACCCTGTGTCACCGCTGGCCCTCGTCTCCTGTCCCCCAGCTCTGGCTTGCTCTGGACAGAGGAGGGCCAGCAGGTCCCCAGGTCCCACCCCCGGTGGCTGCACCTTGTCCCCGCAGGCCTCCCGCCCTCGGGGTCCACACCATCCCCAAGCTGTCCCCAAGCTGTCACCTTGGCCTTGACGGTGCCGGGGGGCAGCTTGTCCAGGGAGATGGTCAGGGGGAAGATGACTTCGTCCGTGCACACGATGGGGTCCTCCACCGGGATCTGGGGACGCCGCCAGGCTCAGTGCAGGTGGTCCCCAACTTGCTCCCCGAGCCCCCTCGCTCCCCACATCCCCTGTCCCCCGGGTCCCGCCCAAACCCTCCATTGTCCCCCCCCCCGTCTCCTTGTCCTTTTCCATCCCCTGTCAGCCCTTGTCCCTCTCGCCCCGCCCCGACGCTCCCTGTCCCCCTTTGTCCCTCAGACCCTCCCCTGCTCCCCCGTTCCTGCCACCCACCCCAGCGGCCGGGCGCCCCGGAGGGCCCTGGCTGTGCGTCAGCAGGGCTCGGCACTCCCGGAACACGGCGGGCTCCGGCGAGGCTCCGGTGCCGTCCCCGGTGCCATCCACATCCCCATCCCGATCGCCGCAGGCCTCGATGCCCCCGGGACTAACGCTGGCCAGGGCAGCCAGCGAGGCGGCCAGCTCGGCCCAAGCTGGCCGCCCCGGCCCAGTGCCGCCGCCGTTACCGGGCCTGCAACGGAGCACCAGGAGGAACCGGACGGTCTCACCCAGGTAAAGGTGGTTACGGCGGGGAGCGCCCGGTACCGGCCCGGCTCACCCGACAGCAGCTCCCGGGCCGCGAACGGCACCGCCGGGAAGTACATAAAATAATCACACTGCGACTCCATCGGAACCGAGGACCGGGGGAGCCGCAAGGGATGGAAAAGGACCCGGAGGAACTGAGAAGGATCGAGAAGGAAGGGCGGAGGACAGAGAGGAGCCCAAAAGGACCGGGGGAGGACCGGGAAGGACCGGGGGGACTGAGGGACCTTCGGGCTAAGGACCAGACCCAGGGGCCGGGAGTACACCGGGGGCTAGGGGATGTCGGGGCCGGGAGCGCCGGGCCGGGCCGGGGCCTCCCGGGAGCGGGGCCGGGGCCAGGGCCGGTTCCGGCGCGCGGCGCTTCCGGAGCGGGCGGGCGGGGCCGGAAGCACAGCGCGCGCAGCCGAGCGCCGAGCACATCGATCGCTTACACCCACCCCCAAGGTGGCGGAGGTGGGTCCCCTCCCACTAGCGACTGACAGCGACAGCAGCCAATTAGATTCCAGTTTTTATTGCCATAGCGACCACGAAGGCTGAGGGGCGGGGCGGGGCCTGTGCAGCAGTGGGCAGGGCCTGGCCTCCATCGGGAAGGGAGGGGGAGGCTGAGCCCATTGCCCCGCCCTGGTAAACCGAGGCACGGAGCTAGACGGGGCGGGCGGGGGGACGGGCATGACCCGGCTCCGGTAAACTGAGGCACTCCGTGGTACCGTGGGGGAGGGCTGAGCCCTATGGAGTGGGGGGCTTGAACCCCATGGAGGGGGGATCCTGAGCCCCATGGAGGGGGAACCTGAGCCCCACAGAGTGAGGGGGCTGAGCCCTATGGAAGGGGATCCTGAGCCCCATGGAGTGGGGTGAGCCCTATGGAGGAGGCACTGATCCCCATGTGGGGGGTGGGAGGGTGGGCGCCATCGCCTGGCCCTGGGTGGTACCATGGAGCTGGGGGGGAGGGAGAATGAATCCCATTGTATGGGGCAGGAAAACTGAGTGGTGGTACCATGGCAGGACCCCCAGCCCCCAGGGGGACCAGGGGGTCTGTTACTGGCCCAGGGGCACAGAGCTGTACCATGGGGGGGGCCCAGTCCTATGAGACTGGGGGAAGCAGCAGGGTTACCCACAGCAGGTAAACTGAGGCACAAAGTGGTTCCGTGGCAGGACCCCGACCCTGTCGGGTGCGGGGGCCTGGAAGGCCGCGGCGCGGCACCGCCGCCGGGCTACCCGCCGGGCGGGACGGAGGCGTTGGCCCCCGCCCCCGAACTGCCGCCGGTCCAGGATGTCCTTGTACTGCAGCTCGGGGGTGGCGAGGCGGGCGCACAGCTCGCGCTCGGCGGGGGCCAGGCCGGCCCGCAGCGCGTAGCCCAGGATCTGCGCCCGCCCCGGGGGCTGGAAGGGCCGCAGGCGGCCGTCGGCGATGGCGCGGGCGGGCAGGGGCCCCCGCCCTGCAGGCACCGCCGGGCCATGGCGGCGCGGCGCTGGCGCAGGCGGGCGACCTCGTCCCGCAGGCGGGCGGCCCCGAAGGCCTCGGCCCGGCGCCAGAAGGAGCGGTTGAGGTGGGCGTAGAGCGCCCAGTCGAGGCCGTTCAGGCGCGCAGGCGCGCGGCCTGCGCGGGCGACACGCGGGGGCGTCGCCGGGCGGGCGCCGGTTGTGCGCGAAGGCCACGACGGCCTCCTCGGGCCAGCAGAGCGCGCGGCGCAGCAGCACCAGCGACTCGTCGAAGTGCTCGGCCAGCAGCACCAGCCCGAAGCGCCGCTCCAGCCGCGCCAGCGCCGCCCGCACCGCGCCCGCGCCGCCCGCCGCCGGCAGCCCGAAGTCGAACCACTGCAGGTTGCGCGCGTAGTGGTTGCCCCGCGCCCCGGGCTCGAAGAAGCGGCCGGGGGCGGCCAGGAAGGCCGCCAGCGACGGCGCCCGGCGGAAGGCCGGCGCCACGGCGCGGTAGTAGGCGAAGGCCGACTCGGCCAGCGTGCCCGGGTCCCGCACGATGGAGAAGTAGAAGCTGTCGTTGGGCATCACCTTCTGCACCTGCCGGGGACCGCGGCAGCGGCTCGGCACCCACGGGGGCGGCCCACGGAGACCCCCGGCCATGGCGCCACAGACCCCCTTGGCCTCTATTCCAAGCGTTGACCCCACACCATCCCTGCCCCACAGTGTCTGCTGTGACCCCTCTGACCCCCAGCCATGGCACCCCAGGCCCCCCTGCTGCTTCTGCCTACCCCAAGTGTTGACCCCAGACCCCCTGCCCCACAGTGTCCCCCATCTCCTGCTGTCCCCACCCCCCATGTCCCACCCCCGCCCCACAGTGTCCCCCAACTCCTGCTGTCCCCACCCCCCCATGTCCCACCCCTGCCCCACAGTGTCCCCCAACTCCTGCTGTCCCCACCCCCCCATGTCCCACCCCTGCCCCACAGTGTCCCCCATCTCCTGCTGTCCCCACCCCCCCATGTCCCACCCCCGCCCCACAGTGTCCCCCAACTCCTGCTGTCCCCACCCCCCATGTCCCACCCCTGCCCCACAGTGTCCCCCAACTCCTGCTGTCCCCAACCCCCCATATCCCACCCCTGCCCCACACCACGTCCCTCGTCTCCTCCCCATGACCCCAACAGCCATCACCTCCTTCCCAAACCTCCCCACAGCATCCCCTGCACCTCCCCTGGATGCCCCCAACCCCTGTCCCCCAGGCGCCCTCCAGCTGAGCCCCCGGCCCTGCCGCCCCGGGGGTACCTCGGTGAGGTTGAAGCGCATGTGGTGGCAGATGATGTCAAAGGGAGGGCCCCCGGGCGGTACCCCTTGACCCACTGGGCACGGAAGGACTGGGGGTAGCCGAACTGGTAGCGGTGGGGCAGGGCGAAGCGCAGCCCCCGCGCCTCCCCGAAGCGGTGCAGGATGTTCACCAGGCTGCTGCCCCCTGTCTTGTGGGTCTTGAGGAACACCAGGTGGGTGCGGGGCTGGCACGGGGGCAGGGGTTGCCCGGCGGGGGCCGTGGGGGCTCTGCAGATGTGCTGGGGTCAGAGGGGACTGGCAGGGACTCCCCCAACCCCACCAGCCCAGGGCTGTGTTACCCTGCCTGGCCCTGGGACCCTGCAGGGGTTTGGGGGGGGAGATGTCTCAGCTGTGCTGAAAGGGGTCAAGGGGGCCTGGGGGCACTGAGGACTCGGGGAGGGTACTGGGGAGCCTGGGGGGAACACTGGGGAGCCTAGACGCGGGGAGACACTGGGAGGCTGGAAGCGGGGGGATGACACTGGGGAGGCTGGGGGGAGCAGGGAGCACTAGCAAGTACTGGGGGAGGGTGCAGCATGTGGTGAGTCCGGGGGCGTCTCACCTGCGCTGGAAGGGCCCCCCCAGGAGCTGCAGGGTGAAGCCGATGGTGGCGCAGACACCCAGGGCAGCCCCCAGGGTCTGCAGCCGGCAGCAGGAGGCGGGTGGCAGCTTCATCGTCCTGGGGGGAGGTCGCGGCGGCTGAAGG
>JAWKAJ010000105.1:0-44187 GCA_033816785.1 Picus viridis | reverse complement strand
ATCAAGTCCAACATTAACCCACCACTGCTAGGTCACCACTAAACCATGTCCCTCAGCACCACATCTACGTATCTTAAATGTGGAACTTTTCCCAGAGAGATAGGTTAGACAGTCCAAAAGATCTTATATGCCTCACAGCTGGTGCATTATCAGCACAAAAACAGAAGAAGAGGAAAGGAGTGTGGGCTGAGGTACATGGATATAAACACTGAACCTACCAGCTCTTGGCAGCTTGGCCACTTGTGGCTGCATTTGCTATGAAGAAGGACAAGGCACTAGTCCAGGAGTATCAGGTTGTGGAGGCTGCAGCAAGAGGAAATTCTCATTTCAATTCTCTGTCCTAGAGTTTGATAACTGTATTGCTTTATTTATACTTTCGTATTTGCTCCTTTTGCTCTGAAGGCAGACAAACCGCAGCTTCAGGTGAAAGGATGGTCTGGCTCCAAAAACCTTGTGTTAAGCATCATTTGGACATTACCCTATGGAAATCCACTTTGGAATGAATTTCAGGGCAGTTTCCAAGGCATGATAAGGAAGAGTTTAATATCTGGCTTTTGGTATGTCCATCACAGCTGAAATGACTGGAGCCTCTGGCAATCTGGCTAGAAATCTCTTATAAGAACAGGCATTTCTGGCCAAACAACAACAACAAAATTACATAACAACTAGAGGCATCAATTACAGAGGCAAAAAGGGCCTGGCCAAATGTTCTTGACTGTTAGGGCAGCCCAGCTCTGTCTGAAATTCAAGCCTGGCTCCATCCTTACCACCTTCCCTGATCCAGGAAGGGGCCCATCAGGCTATAGATTCTGAACATAAGCCAGTGGTTTCAGCCCATCTCAAATAGTAGCACTCTCAGCTCTGCTGGGAGCTGGGAAGTGGATGAAATGGACACAATTGTTTATCAAACTTTTTTTTTTTTTTTCCCTGGCATGATATTAGAAAGTGCTTGAATGACACAAAACTGGGATAAGTACAAAACTGTCAGGCTGTGCTGGCATTTAGCAAGACCTGGACAGTGTGGAGAGTTGAGTAGAGAACCTCATGAAGTTCTAGAAAGGCAAGAGTAAAGTCCTGCATTTGGGGAGGAATAACTCCCTGCACCAGTACAGGTTAAGGGTTGACTTGATGGTAAGCAGCTCTGTGGAGAGGAATCTGGGAGTCCTGGTGGACAACAAGCTGCCCATAAGCCAGCAATATGCCCTCATGGCCAAAAAGACCAATGGTCTTCTGGGGTTCATTAAGATGAGTATGGCTAGTGGGTTGAGAGAGGTTCTCTTCCCCCTGTACTTTGTCGTAGTGAGGCTGCACATGGAATATTGTGTCCAGTTCTGGGTTCCCCAGTTTGAGAGAGACAGGGAATTACTTAAGAGAGTCCAACAAAGGTCAACAAAGATGCTGAAGGGACTGGATCATCTCTCTAATGAGGAGAGACCTGGAGACCTAGGGCTGTTTAGCATGGAGAAAATCAGAGTGAGAGGGGATCTTCTCACCACTGATCAATAGCCGAAGGAAAGGGTGTAAGAGAATGGGGCCAGACTCTTTGTAGTGGTGCCCAGTGATAGGACAAAAGGCAACAGGCACAAACTGGAACCCAGGAGGTTCCACCAAAACATAAGGAAAAAAATTCTTTGCTGTGAGGGTGCCAGAGAGGCCATGGTGTCTCCTTCTCTGGAGAGACACCAAAACCACCCAGACACTGTGACCTTGGGCATCCTGCTGTGAGGGGGGAAGTTGGACTAGGTGATGCCTAGACATCCTTTCCAACCCCCACCATGGTGGTATTCTGTGAGTATCAGTGTGTCTCTAAGAGATACCTTTGGGTGTTTTAGAAGAGGTGCTTCTGCAGGTATTTGCTCAGTCCCTGTTAGGACAATTTGCTCATCATCATGATTTTGCCCTTGTTTTTAAGAAAATAGTGCTCCATCCTCCCAGCAGCTTCATGCTCTGCTTGTGAGGGTTGGCATCAGGGTGACAACTGTCATGGTGGGGGCAGACAAATAGAGACCATAATTGCTGTCCAGATGTAGATCTGCCAGAAATACTGTGTGCTGAAACCTATGCTGGAGTATCTGGGTGAGTGTCTGGGTGGACAGCTCTGCACTATCACTGCTGGGCAGCTGATTTAAAGCCAGCTCAGCTCCATCTAAATTATCTACCACAAGAGGACCCACTGCCTTTAGTGGATGTGTTTCTCATTTAGCTTTCGGATGACTGTCATGGCTGAACCTCAGAAGAAGCAGACAGCTTTAGATAGCAGTGAGAGCTGCTTTCCCTGGCAAAATTTGCTGCATCTCTGTCTTTCCTTTCCTCTCCTCTTTCTTCCCCCCGCAAAAGATGTCTTCAAATAGCTCACACCTCAGGTCATGGTAATAAGGATAAAAACTGACTCTTTGGTGCTGTCAGTCAGAGGCTGATTTATTCTGAGCATCAGCTTGGGTTGGAGGGGAGGGTCCAGTGATCACGATGCTATTTAAAAGTCCCTCCTATGGGTGTGTGAGAAATACATTCGCTCTTATCTCATCCTGCAGTAACATTCCTTCTACCAGGAGGTGACTGTTTGCTTTCACTTTCTCTCATCATCAGGAGATCCAGCCCTAAAGAAGCTGAGATGAAACAGGAGCCTGTGACTGCATCTCTGTACTCTCCCATCTCACAGACCCTCTGAGAAGGAGAGACACACTGACAGCTTCACAGTACTGCAGCCCTTGCTTGTGCTGTGGCTCCCAGCCCTCAGCTGCTGCTTTCCCTAAAGCAAAGCGGCCAGCGAGCAAAACCCATGGAAATAGATCACAAAGGAATAGATCTTCATGAAGTGATCCTCCAAGATTTTGTTTAGCTAGAAAATTAATGAGAACATATTGAGAATGTGACAGGCAGAATTAAAAAAGTACTTTTAGACAACATCCAGACTTCTAAAGCTTTTTGTGTGTGGCCTGTTTGTCAGATATATGGCTTCATTACTGGCTGGATGTGTCAGAAAAAAAAAATGGAAGTTAGGCCCTCAAGACCAGACTTTGCTCTACATCTGGCTAGAAATTAGTACTAAAATAATTGTTGTTCATCATGAAAATTATTGCCATTTGATGGCTGTGAAAAATATAAACCGATAGAATCATAGAATCATTAAGGCTGGCAAAGACCTCTAAGATCATGAAGTCCAACAGTCAACTGTGCCCACTTAACTATGCCCTGAAGTGCCATGTCTACATATTTTTTGAACACCTTCAGAGATGGTAACTCCACCACCTTACTGGGCAGCCTGTTTTAATGCCTGACCACTCTTTCAGTAAAGAGATTTTTCCTAAACCTTCCTTCCCTTGCACAACTTGAGGCCATTTCCACTTGTCCTATTTCATTCCTGTTGCTACGAGGAGGGGCTGAGGGAGCTGGGGTTGTTTAGCCTGGAGAAGAGGAGGCTCAGGGGCGACCTCATTGCTCTCTACAACTACCTGAAGGGTGGTTGTAGCCAGGAAGGGGTTGGTCTCCTCTCTCTAGCAACCAGCACCAGAACAAGGGAACACAGTCTCAAGCTGCACCAGGGGAAGTTTAGGCTCAAGGTGAGGAGAAAGTTCTTCACTGAGAGAGTGATTCGCCATTGGAATGGGCTGCCCGGGGAGGTGGTGGAGTCACTGTCCCTGGAGGTGTTCAAGAGGGATTGGACCTGGCAGTTGGTGCCATGGTCTGTTCATGAGGTCTGTGTTGACAGGTTGGACTTGATGATTTTTGAGGTCTCTTCCAATGATACTGTGATACTGTGGTTCCACATGTAAAACTGGGAAAGAAAAAAGTATTTAGCTGAGTAAAAGCAACACGATTGCTCAGTACTAAACCTGTTAGAAATGGGAAATGCTGGGTAAGATATTTGCAATATATCTGACGCAGAAAACAATGCTCTGGTATAAACTTAGAAAGTGATTAGACTAATGTAATCACCAGGCACAGCTTCTGGGCTTTTCAAAAGGGGGAAGCAGACCAGGAAACTTCACAAGGTTTATTTGAAAAGCACAGCCTGTAATTTTGTCTTTTAAAATACAATCTTAAAACCCTACTACATCGCTTGACCACAGTCGGCTTGTGCCAGGCAGGAAAACGCTTGCTGTTACAGACACAGGGGCATTTGCTTTTAACTGTCTCTCAGAGGCAGATATTTTTAGGAGGGTGCCTGTGTGTGCACTCCAAACTGTGCATCATATTTGCATGACCCCTTTACATGGGATGGTGCTAGTGGCTTTGCTGTTGAGCCCAGGCGAGTGGAGGGGAGGGAGCTGAGCCCGCGCTGCTCCAGCCAGATGGAGTTCACGCCCACTACAATTATGTTTGCAACACATGATTTTTGCTTAAGGTGACTGTAGATGTTTCAAAGAGTAGGATGGTTTCAGCAAAGCAGTCTCAAGAGAAAGCATCTTTACCACCAAAATTTTCCTTCAAGGAACATAAAGCTAAGGCCAGACTCATCACAGAATCATCATTCTCATCACAGAATCAGAGTCACTAAGATTGGAAAAGACCTATAAGATCATCAAGTTCAACTGTCAACCCAACACCATCATACCCACTAAACCATGTCCTGAAGTGCCATGTCTGCACTGCTGCAGGGCATTAGATTGACTGAGTAGATAGACATGGAAAATGGATGTTAAAAAAAGCTAGTATCAAGGGATTTCCTGGCATCCAGGCTTACTGTTGTCATTAAACACAGAACTAGAAAACAGTCCAGGTTGGAAATGAATTCCAGAAACCATATGGTTCAAATTTTGGTGGAAAAGGGAACCTAGATGAGATTATCCAGCACCCCATCTAGTCATGTCTTGAAAACACTCAGTGCTGGTACTCCATAATTTCCCTGTGGAGGTTATTTCAGTGATTACTTCATTACAGAATCATAGAATCTTTTAGGTTGGAAGAGACCTTTAGAATGGTTGAGTCCAACCATTAACCAGCACTGCTAGGTCACCACTAAACCATGTGTCTCAGGACCACATCCACATGGCTTTTCAATTCTTACAGAGATGTGAACTCCAGCATTTCCACGGGCAGCCTGTTCCAGGGCTTGACAACCCTTCTGGGGAAGAAACTGTTCCTAATGTCCAACCTAAATCTCCCCTAGCACAAATTGAGGCCATTTTGTCGTGTCCTATCACTTATTCCTTGAGAGAAGAGACTGAGCCCACTTCACTACAACCTCCTTTCAGAAGGTAAAATACACAATAATTCATCATCATTTCATTATGGTGAAATCAACACTGCATGAAGAACTGAAAGATTTGTGACGAGCTGTATGTATCATACCGGAGCTGTTGATCCCTCTGACATCCTTAAGAGACACCTTGGTCCAGATACAAGTTGTCTTGAGTAAGTGAGAATAACCTTGAACGTGTGCTCATGGTATTAACTTCAGTTTCTCTGGTTGCAAATGCCACTAAGTAAGTTCTGACTCTTGGTTCAGACACAAGCTCTGGGTCTGGAATAACAAGGCCATTGCCAGAACACAAACTGACTACTCAAAACCTTTATCATCAGTTTGTATCATTAACTAGTCCTAAAAGTTGAAGGTTTGCTGCTTCCATGGATGTCAAAACTTCTATTGACCACAGTGAGGTGGGATGTTCCTCAGTGGGGTGATATCCAGAATGACATTTCTTCTATTGATTTATAGAGTATCTACTGCCTCAGCAGTTATTAACCTTCAGTTGCAGTAGGACTTCAATAACTGAAATACCATTCTGAATTCTTTAAGAGTCGATATGATTCGGTCTATAAAAACCCCATAAACCTGTATTTAAAAACCCAGTCACATCAGGTTCCCAGCTATCATGAGAAGATACTGTTTCTACATTTCAAGTCTTATCTTCTTCAATCCTTTGTCCTGAAAAACGAAGTTTCAGGGGAACTTGGGGATTTCAGGAGCAGGAAAATGATGTGTTAATTAATTGCGGGGTGATGAGAACATTGTCAGGACAGATGTTCTGCCAGTCACACGTGCATTGCAAGAACTTCAAGTGAGATCTCACTTTCATAGGGAGGATGAAATCTGGGAGGAAGAACATATAGAAAGATGAAATGGGCTCTGTGAAAAGGAAACTCAGGATGGGTATGTATACGCATCCATAATCAGCAGAGACGATGAGGACTTGCAACTTCTCTATCCCCTTTGTCTTCATTATTAGCTTTGTGAACAAATGTATGACACTGCAACTGGGAAAGGTCAGAGAAGTCTTGTGAATCTGAGTAGAAAGCTGCTGCTTCATGTGAAATGGGAACTAGTTTCACAATGATGTGACTTGAGCAGAAATATACATTCATTAAAACTTATCCTTCTTCTTCAGAAGCCACATTTGGACCACATTTGTCTTGCGTGTTCCACCACTGGCTAATCAAGCATCAGTGTCATGTGTCAACTGCCATGCAGGTGACTGCAGCTGAAGAAGTCAAGAGCAGCTTCATGGCCGCTGTTTATAGGTGCATGGATCAAACAGCGAGCCATCAGCCTCTTTGAGGAATTGTCTTGCTCCTAAACATCATCTAGCAATGCCATAAAAAAGCTGGAAAAAGATGTGGAGGGCCATGGCCTAAGATGTTTCACACATCACCTATCCATTCCCATATGCTAACAGATATCCAGGATCTAACCCCAGATTTGTGAAACATAAACAGCCTTTTCATAGTCATCCTAAGGAGTCTCTTTCTCAAGATGTTTTTTTGCCTGTGCCACCTCTAATCATTCTTGCCTTTGTGTTTTGTAAATAACTGTTTGCTCTGTTAGACGCTAATAATTTGGGACTGAACGCCTTGGACTGAACCTCTTGGAGAGGATCCTCTACCCAGGGAGCAGGCAGTGGCCATTAAAGACAGACTGGGAGGTGCCAGGCTTTTGTAGTTTGTCTGTCCTGTCACTAGAGTGAGACATGCTCACAAGCATCCTCGGTTTCTCCTGCGAGGTGCTGAGCAGGCCTGTGGGGTGCTGGGTGCTGGTGCTGGCACGGAGCAGGCACCGTGCACTGTGGCAGACCTTGGCATCCTTGGCTGAGCCTCAGGGCTCTCCAGGTTAGGCCATTCTATTGCAAAACCTTTTTTCCCCCCTTTGTGTGTATGTGTGGTTTTGTGTTAGAATTGCCACAGAGTAACTTCAGTGGTTGAAGAGACCCTAAAAATCTTTTTATCATAACCTCTTGACAGTCATGACTATTAACCTCTGGGTATATGGGTGTCTGATCTGATCTAATCTACAATCTAGCAGAGTCCACCAGCATATTTCTATTGCCTTGAAAAAGGCTTTGTAGCAGGCTACCACCCTGCTTAGTCTGAGTGAGACCTAACAGATATTGCAGATATTCCTCAGTGAGGCGGGGAGGAGAGAGAGCTTCTTACTGAAGGGTAAAATGACAGCTGCAGTCCTGACATCTAAATAAAACGACTCATTAAGGACAGTGTCCTCTGTCCCACTCTGTGACATGCCCACCTAAAGCCCCATGATTTATGACAATGTATTTCAGAGGGCCTGGTATGGATGGGGCGGTGGTTTAGTTTTGCTGCCCATTCTTTCCTTTTCTGAGAGGAAAGTGTGATATCCTGCCAGAGAGCAGCTTGTTCAGGTCCAGACAGAGCATGCAAGCTGCTAAAAGGTAGTGATTGCAGTACTGATCTCTTGCAGGCTCTGCAGTGTGAGAAGGTGGTTCTGAATCACAATGAACTTAATTGAACAAGAAATGGCATCGATTTTCCCTTCTCAGCCCTCCCCATTGCTCATGGTAGCAGTGCACTGAACCCTCTGCCCATTCCAAGCAGCAGAGCTGCACAGAGCATTAGAATGGAGATTTTCTTTATTCCTATCCTATCATTAGCACAGATTTATTTTTAAACAGGGTGAAAAGCAAAGCTCTTGAGGCTCTGAATTGTCATCAGGGAGATGCATTGCTTGTGCAGTATGAGAGGGGATCTTCTCAATGCAAATAAATATCTAAAGGGTGAAGGTCATGAGGATGCTCTGTGCTCTTTTCAGTGATGTCCAGGGTCAGGACAAGGGGCAATGGGCACAAACTGGAAGAAACTTCTTTACTTTGAGGGTGACAGCACTGGAGCATGCTGCCCAGAGAAGTTGTGGAGTCTCCTCTGGAGCTTTCAAAGCAAATGTGTTCCTGTAAACCAGCTCTGGGTGACTCTGCTTTACTAAAGGGGTTCAACTAGGTGGTGACAGGTTGGACTTTGAGGTCCCTTCCAACCCCTATCATTTTATGTGTAGCTAAGAGTCCCTGGAGGTATGAGTAGATCACAGGGTGACTATGAGTTACCAGTGTGACACAGGGAAATGTATTCTCTCTTGTCAGGTGAGGAAGTTCCTCTCACCTGCATCCTGCCACTTGATATTCTTGTTGCTTTCTGAGGAGCAATTAAACAGATAGTGAACGTGTATCTGGTTTCATGGAAGTCCTGTCTTTGACTTCAGTAAGGGCAGAATCAGACTCTTCTAGAATCAATCTAATTTATGAAAGCACTGAATGTTGTACAAGAACTAAAGCAGCACTTGGTGTTGCAACAGGATATGGGTAACAAAGCACCTATTCAAGAGCTGCTGTTAGGGAAAGCTGGACAGCCGAGAAACAAAACTCAAGGAGAGAAACAAAACTCAAGGAAATGGCAGTATTTAGGAGTAGCCATGCCTGGTGTAACCTGCCTGGGCAAGCCTTCAACACACCTTTCCTGCTAATCATCCATGCTTTGCCAACTCACCTCTGAGCTTGGCAGGGATGGTCATGGATTCCACCAAACTCTCATGGAAGTACCAATAAGCTAGTTTTGACATTGGAAGGGGATAGGGCATATTTCTGCACTTCTGATAAAGCCTCCAACCTGCTGAGTAGGTTGAAGAAGCCAGCCAACACCAGAAGCATCAGTGCAATACTAATAAACTCTTGGAAAGAATTAGGCAGGACTGGGCTTCTCTCTGTGAAAACAAAATCAGAGCCATTTGCCACAGGTCAGAGCAGTGGTTGTGACTGCAAGTACCTTTTGCCAGTAAGACCTTCAGGCCAACAGGTGAAAGCTATTGCAGGCTGTCCAGCTCAGTCCTACAGCTAAATGTCTTTGTTCCTCAGTGATGAAAAAGAAAAATATAAGGTAAAATGCACCTCCCTCCCACTTCTTTGAGGGTGCCAGAGCCCTAAGCCAGGCTACCTAGAGAGGTTGTAGAGTCTGTCTCTGGAGAGATTCCAATCCTGTCTGGACATTGTGGTCCTGGACATCCGCTCTATGTGACCCTCCGTTATCAAGGGAGTTGGACTAGATGATCCCCAGAGGTCCCTTTCAACTGATACCATGCTGGGATTATTGTGAAGCTGCTGAAAAATGGGAGGTTGGATGTGAACATCTGGGCAATGAATACATTAGAGGGTAGAACTGCACCATGCAACTCCCCCAGAGTGAGAGAGCTGCTCACCTATGACAGCTGCATTGGGTTTGTATTCTGCTGTTCTCCAAAAGAAGGTCTAGAAACAAAACACACACACAGAGTATCAGGAAAAACATAGGAAGTCTATAAAAACAATACAGTGAGACAAGAAGATATACAGTTTAAACCCAAAAGTTTGGTGGTTCCACTGTGAAGATTATGCCTAGCTTTACATGCCAAACCTAATTTTGCTAACTCTCTGCAAAAGAGCTGCTTTTCCCTTGCCATTTTTTCAACTATCTTCTCTAGCCAAAAGAGGATTTCTGTGTGTGCAAAGTCTGAGGTTAATCTGACAAGGAGTTTTATGAGCCAGAAAACTGAGACAAGGATTTCCTGCTGGTACAGGATTTTCAGTTCTGGTTCTGTTTTTTTTTTTTTTTGTTTATTTATTAATTTATTTATTAAATTATTTTAAACCTTCTATTTCTAAACTCAAGTAGTGGAAGCCTTTAATGTGGTTATTCAGCTTTCTTCCTTGCACAATTATTCTCATACACATCTTTTAACAGGGGCATTGTTCAACTTGAAGAATTTTGCTGTCCAGTGGTTTCAACACATCCTTCTCGACAGCTTTTCCTGCTTAATGACCCACCTTGTGGATGAGGGAAAGGCTGTGGATGTTGTCTATCTGTACTTCCATAAAGCCTTCAACACTGTTTCTCTTAGTGGTCTCATGAGAAAGCTGTCTGCTCATGGCTTGGATTGGCATATGCTCTGCTGGATAAAACACCGGTTTGATGGGCTGGGCTCAAAGAGTGGTGGTGAATGGAGTTAAATCCAGCTGGTGGATGGTCACAAGTGAATTTCCTCAGGGCTCAGTATTGTGACCGCTTCTGTTTAACATCTTTACCAATGATCCTGACAAGGAGATTGAGAGCACCCTCAGTAAATATGTGGATGAGACCATGTTGGGTGAGACTGTTGATCTGCTTGAGGGTAGGGAGGCTCTCCTGAGGGACTTGGACAGACTGAATTGATGGGCTGAAGTCAATTGTAGGAGCTTCAATACCACCCAGCTGATATCCAGCAAACCACACTAGTATCACCACAGTGATAAATTACTTTCTCACTGCTTACTCTTGTAGGTAGGAAAGAACTTTATTTCACATTGGTGAGACTAAAACAGTATGCTGTAGAGTTCTCAAATCCTCACCCATGGTCTTCTCTCTGGGGACTGCTACAGTGTCATAGGTTGAGTTGAATCTGCTGCTGATGGTGAATATAATGCTGGTGTCATGCAAGCTTTAAAATGAAAGTGCTGGCTGGGTAAAATATTATCTGGCTTCAGAAAATAAGAAGTTAATAAGATACTGCGAAGTTAGTAAGATAATAAGAAGTTCAGATTGCAACACGAGAGGCTTCCTGTTCTGGCTGCTGTTTTCAGTTTCTGGGTTTGGGGGTGTTGGTCATTCTGCTCAGCTGGCTGCAGGTCAGGTGGGTAGGTTGCTGGCTTCTGATGCTGCTTCTGCATTTTGCTGCGCTTTTCTGCAATAGACTAAGGTAATTGTGCATCTTACCATCTCATTGAACTCTCTGTCTCAACCCAGAGGTTTTTTTGGTGTTACTCTCCTTCCTGTGTGTGGGGAGGGCAATTTGTGAGAGAGGGCTGTGTTAACCCAGGACATACAGCCCTGCAGATGGCCTGCATTTAACCTTCTATTTCTTTTCCTTGCAGCTCCTGGACTTTAATAAACAGATCTCTCTGGGTCTTTCTATTACTTGCTTCATGCCACATTTCAGCCTCATGGAAGAATGGTTGATGAGGCTGTTTGTTTTTCTTATATGATCCAGTGGATATCCACTGTGGGAAAACATCCTGTTTTCCCTGGAACAGTGAGAACCGGCAAGTAAGAATACTCATAGAATCATTCAGGTTGGAGGATACCTTTAAGATTATCAAGTCCAACAATTAACCTGTCACTGCCAGCTCACCACTAAACTATATCCCTCAATATCACATCTACCTACCTTTTAAATGCCTCCAAGGATGGGAATTTCACCCCTTGACCACCCTTTTGGGGAAGAAATTGTTCTTCAGGTCAAACCTAAACCTCCCCCTGGCACAACTTGAGGCTGTTTCCTCTTGCCCTATTGCTTGCTCCTTGGGAGAAGAGACTGACCACCCCCATCTAGCTACACCATCCTCCTGCTTTTCTGCTCCATGACTTGTTTGGGTTTTCTTCCCACTCAGAAACTGACCTTGAAATACTGGGGGTTTTTTGGCATATTTATGCCCCTTCCTCTCCTGTGCTTCTCTTCCAAAACTTATGTTTTCTTCTGTTCCTTTCTGTTCCTGTTTTCTTCCTGTTTCTGTTCACAGACTCCATCCAAATGTGCTTCATTTTCATGTACTCCACAAAATTGACTTTATGAAGCACTGCCAATCACACCGTGTGGCTTTCACTGGCCACAGTGTGCAGCCTACAGTTAGGGGGATGATCCAGGTTGTTTTAGCCATCTCTGTCCAAGATGGTTCTTAAAATCTGCTCTGCTAAGCCTGTTGTTATTTTTATGGTAAAAGACTCCAATCTCACATCATCAGGTTTGAAAATTGTGACTCTGCTTATGATTTATTGTTTTGTAGCAATCAAAGGTGTTTAGGGAACCATCTTCAACTTCACTCACTGCATTATGCTTCCTTATGGTGGCATCTGCTACCCAGCAGAGGTCATAGAATCATAAAATCATTAAGGTTGGAAAAGAGCTCTAGAATTGTCAGGTCCAATTGTCATCCCAACACCACCATTCCCACTAAACCATGTCCTGAAGTGCCATGTCTACACATTTTTTTGAACAGTTGCTGGGATGGTGACTCCACCACCTCCCTAGGCAAGCTGCTCTAATGGCTGACCACTATTTCAGTAAAGAACCTCCCATGGAACAATCTGAGGCCATTGCAGCTTGTCCTATTGCTAGTTACTATGTCCCTCATGTTGTTTCAGGTGTAGGTTGACTGGACCCAAACAGAACATCTGCTACTGGTCACAGGAATCCATGTGTGATTTCTCTCCATCCTGGACTCTATTTTATTAACAACTTCCTTGATTCCTCTTCCAAGATCTCTTTTCCCATCATAGATTTGGAAGCATCAAAGAGAAACTGCATGAGAAGCATGAGCAGAATGTTCACTTCACTACAGGAAAGGACAATCAACATAATGAATTCCACAAACTGTGTCAGGGAGAAGATACTGTAGATGCAAAGATAACCAGACTTAGAACAGAAACTTAAGGAAATTCTAAGGCTGTGATGACACTTGCTACAAGAGGCAACCTTGCACCCCAACCAAACCAAACATCTCTCCTGTGTATCCTGGCGCAGGTCCTTGATTTCAGAAGAGTGCTAGGCACAGAATTATTTGTTTGAAATTGTACCATGGGGAACTGACTTAACTTGGAAATCTGGAGAGAAGAATTGTGCTGGGGAGCCACAGAGCTGGTGGGGGACATAAAACTGTTAATTATTCTTCAGGTCTGGAGAAAATTAGGCAGAAGTAAAGGATTTATTTTGAAAGACATTCTGAATATTTCAGACACCAAATGAAATCTGCACCAGCTAAATTCTTCAGATAGTGGTTTCTCTTAAAAGGAAGAAAATTGTGCAAAATTATGGCACACAGGGGTGTGTTGCTGTTGTTTTTAAAGTGACATCTAAGTTGTCTGATAAACTTAGGAGAAAATGGATTTTGTTGCTTTAAAGAAACAAAACGACAGTGGTTTTGGATATGGAGTACAGTAGACAATGTAAAACAAAACAAAAGACATTTAATGGGCAGCATGAGTTCATAATCATAGAAACTCCTCTCTTATGCATCCACCATGTTTACACAGACCGGCAGATGAGGCCACTCATTCGTTTTGTGGTGGCTCTTCTCTCACCCCCAAAACTTCTCCAGGTTACGTTTTGCTTTTTGATGCCTATGTGCTGGTGGTAAAGAAGTCTCTTGAGCCAAAGAAGAAATCAGGCTGGGTTTACTGCTACAAGATTAAACAAACAGCTTTGATTCAAGGTTTTATAGCAGGTGATTGTTACCTGAGGTTTGTATGAATAGCCACCACTGAAGAACTTTCCATCTTCTTATTGAAGACACAAAGAGAGGGGCAAGTCCTTAAAGCACCTGAAATATACAGTGATAAATCTTATTGTATCAAGATCTTTTTTTCCTGCCCCCCTACCAATTTAAAGAAAAAAGTTTGCATTTTGCTATATTATTGATGGTTCTAGGGTTGTTTTTTCACTGTCTTGCTTTGGAAGAAAGGAACAGTTGGGGATTCTTCCTGACCAGTGGAAGTGGCTCATCATTCTGATGACTCTTTTAAAGACATAATGTGTAAACCACATACAAAGTGAGAAAACCACAAAGTAAATACTGCCTTCAGCCCTGTTTTTTTTTTTTTTTTTTCTAACAACCTGTCTGGAGAAACACAGATCCATAACAGCCTATCCAGGATCAAGCAAGGTGCTAACTAAGTTTTGCTGCTCCAGGTATTACATTTAGGATGCTGTTTAGGATGTTGTTTTGGATCACACATGATGAAAGATGACTTTGTCTTAGCTCATTATTAGCTAACAAGCATGAAAAGCTGTATTTAATGGACAAGAAATAAGGCAGTGAATGAAAGGGAATGAATGTGTGTAGGAATCACTGAGCCATATTCTCGCTGCTGCTGCCAACCTGATGTAGTCACATCTTGATGACTTCTTCATGTCTGTGTCTTTCAGTGGCCTTGAAATAAATAATGTTCCTTCAAGAAGTGTTGCAGCTTCATGCCATTAGTGCAATCAATCTATACTTTAAGGTAATTTCTGACTCGTGTCAAGCCCTGACATTGGCAAGCTCAGGAGGGTGTTGTCTCGTCTGTGAAGTTTTTTAAAAACCACTTAACATTTGTGTAACTTTTTCACATCCTTCCTTATTCTTTCCTTCCTCTTTGTGTCTCCTCAGACCCACTTTTTTTTTCCCCCAGCTTTTGCTGTTTGATTTCCTCCCTCTTCTCCTTAAGGTACGTTGCATCTGCTTTGTGGTCAGTGGTGGGATGACCAGCCCTATTATGTGGTAGATACAAGCAGGGCTTGAGCCAGTGCTCTGCACTAGGAGTTCAGGATACCAACCAGCTCCAGAATATATTTGGTGTTGTATCCAGTGTTCCCTTTGGGACCAACTTTATATCCCAGAAAAAAAACAACTGGAGACAGCCAAGAGGTTTGATGGTGGTGGAGCAGAACCCAGGTCAAATGACCTGCTCTATTTTAAATTCCTAAAACCCAGTATCAAGTAACTGGTTTGGTTGGAATGGACCTTTCAGATCACCAAGTCAAATCATAAACTCAACACTGCCATGTCTTCACTAAACCATGTCCCTCAGCATTACATCTACATGGCTTTTAAATCCCTCCAAGGATGGATTCTCTACCATTGCCTTGGTCAGCCTGTTCCAGGGCTTGACAAACAAGAAATTGTTCCTAATGTCCAACCTAAACCTCCCGTGGAACAACTTGAAGCTGTTTCCTCTTGTCCTATCTCTGGAGGAAAGGAGCATCACAGGCTGCCTTTTGATCACCTGGAGAGAGCTGTAAGTTCTGAGGGAATCCCAAGCAATCTCAAATTTCTTCAACTCCTCACTTCTCATAGGTCTTCTGTGGTGACACACAACTGTTGTGTGATAGTCATGCACTCCCTGTGATATCTTGTCCAAGCCCTAGTAACTGAGATCAAACTGATTCAGAGCCCAAGGCAAATGTATTCCCTTCAACATACACTGATGTGACCTCATACAGACAAGCTTTCTGGAAAAACACATAACCTTGAAGGATCTGCCATTTCAAACTTAAAATTCCCCTTTGGTTGATGAAAATAGCTTGTGTCAAGTAGGGCTCAGTGCAATCAAGCATGTTGTCTGAGGAACAGGTGGAGTTCGGCACAAGTGAAGGTGGTGGGCTTTGACCTGCGGCTTCTATTGAGCACTCAGATTCATCTCTAGAGTCTTTGTCCTCTGTGTAGACTGCACTTCTGTTCCCTCAAGAAGTGTGGTAATTTATTTTTGTGGTCCACATGGTTGGTTAAAAATCAATTTTATCCTAATTCTAACCACATAAAATCCTGCTGCACGCTTACTGCAGACACCTCTTCGAGGCCAAATGGCTGCTTGCATTGACTCTTCTTAGCCAAACTTCACCTCGTAAATGCTGTGTCATTATTTAATGTGGTTAAAAGCTATTAGAAGGGGTCTGTATAATTAAAGTAATTAATTTCACTAATTACCTTTTTTCCCCCATAAAGATAACAGCTATACATAACAGAGTAGAGCTCTTAATCTTCATTCTTATTTCTATACAAATTCAGCCTCCCACACACGCACCTTTTTCTCATTTAGCAAAAATAAAATGAAGCAACTTAACAGTACCTAGAAATCCTCCAGGACAGGTAATTAAGGGCTTGGTCTATTTGCCCAGCTTTTGTAATCTGCTAAATGCACTGCTTCTGGTACAGAAGCTGGGGGATATGCTCTACTAGAAGGTCTCTACTAGAAGGATTGCATTCCTTTCAGGTTAGCACACACTAAAATGCCTTATATGCAAATATTCGGGGTTTTGACACTTACCGTGAAAGAATAGCAGAGCTGAAGTGGATTATTCAGAACAATATTTACTTCATTTTCATTATTCACCCCACCTGTTGCCCCAAATGGCTCAAATCCAACTATTTTGGCACCAAAGTCCTGACATCAACCTGTGATTGTAAAATTAGTTTATACTTGGGCTGCTGAGGAACACTATGTTGCCAGTTCCTCATGTGCTGTAAGTTGGCACACCTTTACTGAAGCTAGTCGTGCTCTGTTGACCTCATGCTGAATGAAGAGCTGGGCCATTGCAGCCTGAGTCTTTATCAAAATCTCATTAAAATCAAAGGATTCTCTTGCCAGCTTCCTACAGAATTAGATCAGACTGACAGAAACAATGGGCAAAGCTATAATTTGTGATTTTTTTTTTATATCATACCCAAGGAAAATATAAATGCTTATCAATATCTAAAGGTTGAGGGTCAAGAGGATGGGGCTAGACATTTTTCCTTTTCCTTTTCCTTTTCCTTTTCCTTTTCCTTTTCCTTTTCCTTTTCCTTTTCCCCTTCCCTTCCCTTCCCTTCCCTTCCCTTCCCTTCCCTTCCCTTCCCTTCCCTTCCCTTCCCTTCCCTTCCCTTCCCTTCCCTTCCCTTCCCTTCCCTTCCCTTCCCTTCCCTTCCCTTCCCTTCCCTTCCCTTCCCTTCCCTTCCCTTCCCTTCCCTTCCCTTCCCCCCCTTTCCCCTTTCATTTTCCTTTCCATCTGCCTCTCTCCCTTTCCCTTTCCATTTCCCTCTCCTTCCACACACCCCCACACCCCCCCCCACACACCCCTTTTTTTTTTTTCCTTCTTCTTTTTCATTTCATTTTGGTCAGGCAAACTGGTATGCAAGACTGATGTGTATTTCCAAGAGTGCCACTTTCTAGAGAGAAGAGAGCATAAGAACACCAGGAACTTGAGGGCAACCTGTTTCTCTTGTGTATTAGCCCTCATGCTCTTTTCATCAGAACTTCTATCACAGCAAACCAGGGGAATCATGGGCAGTGCACACATTTATAAAGCTCTTCTCCTCCAAGACTGACCCTTTGACTTTTAGCTCAGTCCCTGTACTGCTCACTTGCAGATTTGCAGTGCTCTCAATCAGTGCTGCAAATAAAAACATGGAACATGAGGTTGTTCTTAATAAGAAGCTCTGAATGAGAAACCTCGTGATCTGCTGCTGGCACAGACAGACTGTCACAACCTTGTCAGCCCTGCTAATAAACTTCACTCAGGGCTGACCTGCTGACAGACTCCACAAGCTGGTGAGATTCTGGAGCTTTAGAGCCAAGATTGTTTTACCTGTCAATGTGGAAAGCTCCTTTATGATATTATTTTCAGGTTAATAATTTTATTATGAACCTGGAGTGAAGGCAGAACCTGAGGAAGAGGGGAGGTCTGTGATGGCAATGTCTTTGAGTGCTTCCCCCTCCCTTATGCCACTTGATGTATGCTAAGTTACCATTCAGTCGTGAAGCACTGCAGCCCCATTCGTGTCCCAGGAAGAAGTTGATGACCACTACACGGCAGTGAGCCATTAAGCAAATTCATGAAGGTGATCCCAACCCCTGGAATCCACTGTCTCAACAGTGGATGAGAGATAATCCAGGCAGGAAACAGTGAATGAAATATGCATCCTCCCCTTGGCGACCCTGCTTTAACAAGGGGTTGGACTAGATGACCTCCAGACGTCCCTTACAACTCCCATCAGTCTGAATCTGTGATTCTGTGAAATAACTGTCCAAGAGTATAGTACCTTTGGTACACTGCAGTGTTGCTTACCTTGATGGTGGGCTTGATGCTAGGTTGGAGCATATTAGAAATACTCCTGAGGACATCTGTGTCCTTCACCCCAAGGCAGCAGGGAGCCAAGGTAGCAGGGAGCCTGCCAACCCAAGCAGCAAAAGCCAGAAGGCCCTTGCTCTTCGTAAAGAGACAGCAGCAGAGCTCTTCTGATACCCCCAAGGTGTTCTCATTGTCTCAGAGTGCTACTGATTGGAGGAAGCGGGGGGGGGGGGGGAAGATGTCACTCTGCACAGGCCTGGGGGTGCTGCCCTGCACCGCGCCCGCAGCGCGGGTCCGGGGGTGGGGAGGGAAAACAGGGGACTTCCAGAAAAGCAGGAGGGAGCAGGGGGCCGGAGGGAGCTGCTTGGCTCCGCTCCACTCCCCGCCACCCCGCCGCTCGGCACTGCCTATTCTGCACTGCCCCGCACGTCTCCGTTTCCGCCGCTGCCTGCGTGCCTAGAGCGCTCTGCGGCTGGCAGCCGCGGGACACAGCCCTGTTCCCACTGCCGCTGCTGCGCTCCGCTCCGCTCCACTCGGCCCCACTCGCTGCCTGCATGCTCAGAGGGCTCCGCGGGAGATAGCCGGTACTGCCGGCCCCGCACCGTTCGGCTCCCCCCTCACTGCCTGCGTTCCGGAGACAAGCCACGTCACGGCCCTGCTTCGCGCTGCCTGCTGCCTAGGGAGAGCCATGTGGCACGGCCCTGCTCCCCGCCGACCGCCAGGAGACATGGAACTGCTCCTGCGACAATGCCACCATTCTCAAGCCAGGGAAATAGTGACATCCCTTCTCTTTGATATGTATTTTCTCACTCCCGTTTTCCCTCTGCTCCAGTCCAATGTAATACACCCAGTTCATTAGCTGTTGGGTGTCGTTTTGCCTTTATTTACTCCAAGGGCTACCCCCTCCACACCCTGCTGACCAGGGTTGGTTAAGGGAGGACCAGGTAATGACAGCCCTCTGTCTCTGTAACGTTCTATATCACTCTGCACCATGACTAATAACGTGGCTTGATGCCTCTCTCCTTCCATCACTGCCAACTGCATCTCTTCTAATTGTTTTCCCTTCTTTGCCTCTTTGCTTTTCACATGGCAAACTCTCCTGTCCCAGCCCCTCCAACCTCACTGGTTTTACCAGCCTCCCTCACTGAAGTTCTCTATGACAAAAGGATTTCTCTTTGAGATTCTTCATCATCTGAAGCAGGAGGAATAGGTCCTGAACAGAAATACTCACCTAGCAGCAACTCTTTAACCCCATGACTCATTATCACAAGTGCGTTGCTGATTTTCTTTCCATTTGTGTCTCAAGGACCAATATCTCAATTCATTAAAATTGCAGGCAGTGGCTTTTCTGCCTGGTGCTACAAACCTTGTCTAATGGATGTGAGTAGTAAAGATGACTTTGCTGTGCATGAGCAGTGCTGAGCTGAGGAATTCCATGCACTTTCTCCAGCTCTTCACCAGAACACATGAAGTTGACAGGGGTGAGTCTTCAACATCTGAAACAGATCAGTGATAGTGGAACTGCTGCTTCACATGATTATCAGACATAGCCTTATCCTGGCCTGTATCAGGAAGAATGTGACCAGCAGGACCAGGGAAGTGATTGTCTCCCTGGACTTAGCAGTAGTGAGGCCACACCTCAAATACTGCGTCCACTTTTGGGCTCTTCTCTACAAGAAGGACATTGTGGTGCTGGAGTGATGAAGCTGGTGAAGGTTCTGGAGAACAAGTGTTGTGAGGACCAACTAAGAGAACTGAGGTTGTTTAGTCTGGAGAAGAGGAGGTTCAGGGGAGACCTTCTCACTTTCTGCAACTACCTGAAAGGAGGATGGAGCCTAATTAGCAATAGGATGAAAGGAAATGGCCTCAAGTTGTACCAGGGGAGGTTTAGATTGGACATTAAAGGCAACTTCTTCACTGAAAGGATTCTCAAACACTGGAACATACTGCTCAGGGAGATGGTGGAATCACCATCCCTGGAGGTGTTTAAAAGATGAAGAGGTGTGCTGCTGCAGGACGTGTTTTAGTGGCATACTTGGAAGAGTTTGGGTAATGACTGAACATGCTAATCTTAAAGGTCTTTTCCAACCAAAATGATTCTATGAAAGCAGAACAACCTGGCTTTCACAGCTCTTGACGTAAGGTGTAGGTCTCATTCCCTATTAGTGCATTGATTATTGTAATTTTGGCCTTTCAGGATTTTTTTTCAAGTTACATTGTATCTAATTATAGCTGATTTAAATACCTTTTTACTGTATATTGTGGTGCTGGAGAAAAGCAGCAGTGGAAGTATTTTATTTGGCTTCCTGTTCTTACAGTAAGGCTTTTTATGGATGAGAGAATGGCATTATTAACATTCCCTATTTCACTGATGGCTGTATCTGAAGCTATCTTTCTGAACACTATGCCAAAAATGCACTGGGTTTCTACAGTGCAGACTGTCCAGTCTTAATAAGGGATGAGAAATAATCCCCCCATACTCTTGGCCTGTTCTTTTGTGTCAGCAGGATTTGTACAATGAATTTTCATGCATTTCATTTACAGCAGAACATGTGAAATTGTGGCATCAAGTCCGAAGTAGCAACAAAGTGGAAGCAGGATTTCTCCTTGAAAATCTCCTTAAGTTAATCAGTACTGTGCAAGGCAGCAGCCTTGCTAGGAGAGAATACAGCATTAACCAGGTTGGAAAAGATCTTTGAGTCCTACCTATCACCCAACACCATCTAATCAACTAAACCATGGCACCAAGTGCTGCATCCAGCCTCTTTTTAAACACTGCAGTGATGGTGACTCCACCACCTCCCTGGGCAGCCCATTCCAATGGCCAATCACTCTTTCTGGGAAGAATTTCTTCCTAACATCCAACCTAAACCTCCCCTGGTGCAGCTTGAGGCTGTGTCCTCTTGTTCTGTCACAGGTTGCCTGGGAGAAGAGACCAACCCCCACCTGGCTACAACCTCCCTTCAGGTAGTTGTAGACAGCAATAAAGGTCTCCCCTGAGCTCCCTCTTCTCCAGGCTAAGCAACCCCAGCTCCCTCAGTCTCTCCTCACAGGGCTTGTGCTCCAAACCCCTCACCAGCTTTGTTGCCCTTCTCTGGACACGTTCCAGCAATTCAACATCTTTCCTAAACTGAGGAGCCCAGAACTGGACACAGGACTCAAAGTGTGGCCTAACCAGTGCTGTGTACAGGGCCAGAATGACTTCCCTGCTCCTGCTGGCCACACTATTCCTGATACAGGCCAGGATGCCACTGGCCTTCTTGGCCACCTGGGCACACTTCTGGCTCATGCTCAGCCTACTGTCAACCAGTACCCCCAGAGGGACTAGAGATTTCTCTGCTTCCTTCTCCACAGTTTTCCTTCTTTTTCCTCTTATGTATTTGTTGTTTGTTTGTTTTCTTGCACAGATTTGTATACAAACTGCACCTCTTTGATCTGTGCAATACTGATGTGTGGCCTCTCCTCCTCTCTGCTCCCGTCCAACTTGTTTCCTCAGCATGATGAACACTCTTCTCCTTGCTAGCATGGATATGATTGTATCACATGTAGATATCGTTACTTGTTCCTGTACAGAAGCAAAATGAGATGTAATTTTACAACTCAAGCATCAAAGGTCCCTGTGAGATGTGTTTTTTAGCTCTGCTGGAGTACCAGCAAATCCATTCTGGGTGCTGTAATATTACTCCCCCTGCTCTGACTTGTCATCCCTACTTTCCAAAGTGAGACCCTGTGCCCTTTCTGCCCTGATCCTGCTAGTTTCCAGCAGCTCCACCAGCCTCCCTGATTCAGGCCTATCAACATCCCAGATGCTGAGCAGTTGACTTGCCAGATAAGGCTCCCTCCACCGCACAGTTTGAGGTATTGATAGTTTCCTCTGGGATGGAGAGAGAGGAAGAAAAGCAGAGCTGTGCCGTTTGGCAGCTTGCTGGGTCAAGCCTGTTGGTTTAAAAGGGAAAATGAAAGAGATAACGATCCATTTTTCTTGTCCCAGTTCTCCCTCTGTGCTTTCAAACAACGAAGGTAAAAACTGAATGTTGTGATTTCCTGTGTGTTTTAACAGGTGTCACCAGGGAAAGAAAGCCCAGGTGAGAGTCTTCTGGTGTCCCATGAACCCTGCCAGTCACACTGCTCAGCTCTCAGGGATGTTGGCCCACCATGTCTTGTTCATGTAATGATTTCCCCCAGTCACCCCAGGGTTCAAATTGCACTTGGGAGCATAAGCCTCAGAGTTTGTGTCATTAACCCTAACCCTAATCACTTTAGAGTGGTACCCAGTGACAGGTCAAGGGGCGATTGGTATAAACTGGAACCCAGGAGATTCAATCTGAACATAAGGAAAATACTGTTTGGGGAGTGACACAGTACTGGAGCAGGCTGCCCAGACAGGTTGTAATGTCTCCTTGTCTGGATAGTTTCTAAATCCATCTGGACATTCTGATCCTGGGCAACCTGCCATGGGTGACCCTGCCTAAGCGGAGGGTTTGGACTAGACTATTTCCAGAGGTGCCTTCCAATCTTCACCAATCTGTGGTTCTGAGTCTGTTATGAATTTAAGTCTTCTGGTTTTTGAATAAAGAGGTGCAGTTTGTATACAAATCTGTGCAAGAAAACAAACAAACAACAAATACATAAGAGGAAAAAGAAGGAAAACTGTGGAGAAGGAAGCAGAGAAATCTCTGAGTCCCTCTGGGGGTACTGGTTGACAGTAGGCTGAGCATGAGCCAGAAGTGTGCCCAGGTGGCCAAGAAGGCCAGTGGCATCCTGGCCTGTATCAGGAATAGTGTGGCCAGCAGGAGCAGGGAAGTCATTCTGGCCCTGTACACAGCACTGGTTAGGTCGCACCTTGAGTCCTGTGTCCAGTTCTGGGCTCCTCAGTTTAGGAAAGATGTTGAATTGCTGGAGACGTGTCAGAGAAGGGCAACAAAGCTGGTGAGGGGTTTTGGAGCACAAGCCCTGTGGCGAGGAGAGAGACTGAGGCTGGGGTTGCTTAGCCTGGAGAAGGAGCTCAGGGAAGACCTTGTGCTGTCTACAACTACCTGAAGGAGGTTGTAGCCAGGTGGGGAGTTGGTCTCTTCTCCCAGGCAACCTGTGACAGAACAAGAGGACACAGCCTCAAGCTGCACCAGGGGAGGTTTAGGTTGGATGTTAGGAAGAAATTCTTCCCAGAAAGAGTGATTGGCCATTGGAATGGGCTGCCCAGGGAGGTGGTGGAGTCACCATCACTGCAGTGTTTAAAAAGAGGCTGGATGCAGCACTTGGTGCCATGGTTTAGTTGATTAGATGGTGTTGGGTGATAGGTAGGACTCAAAGATCTTTTCCAACCTGGTTAATGCTGTATTCTCTCTAGCAAGGCTGCTGCCTTGCACAGTACTGATTAACTTAAGGAGATTTTCAAGGAGAAATCCTGCTTCCACTTTGTTGCTACTTCGGGACTTGATGCCACAATTTCACATGTTCTGCTGTAAATGAAATGCATGAAAATTCATTGTACAAATCCTGCTGACACAAAAGAACAGGCCAAGAGTATGGGGATTATTTCTCATCCCTTATTAAGACTGGACAGTCTGCACTGTAGAAACCCAGTGCATTTTTGGCATAGTGTTCAGAAAGATAGCTTCAGATACAGCCATCAGTGAAATAGGGAATGTTAATAATGCCATTCTCTCATCCATAAAAAGCCTTACTGTAAGAACAGGAAGCCAAATAAAATACTTCCACTGCTGCTTTTCTCCAGCACCACAATATACAGTAAAAAGGTATTTAAATCAGCTATAATTAGATACAATGTAACTTGAAAAAAAAATCCTGAAAGGCCAAAATTACAATAATCAATGCACTAATAGGGAATGAGACCTACACCTTACGTCAAGAGCTGTGAAAGCCAGGTTGTTCTGCTTTCATAGAATCATTTTGGTTGGAAAAGACCTTTAAGATTAGCATGTTCAGTCATTACCCAAACTCTTCCAAGTATGCCACTAAAACACGTCCTGCAGCAGCACACCTCTTCATCTTTAAACACCTCCAGGGATGGTGATTCCACCATCTCCTGAGCAGTATGTTCCAGTGTTTGAGAATCCTTTCAGTGAAGAAGTTGCCTTTAATGTCCAATCTAAACCTCCCCTGGTACAACTTGAGGCCATTTCCTTTCATCCTATTGCTAATTAGGCTCCATCCTCCTTTCAGGTAGTTGCAGAAAGTGAGAAGGTCTCCCCTGAACCTCCTTTCTCCAGACTAAACAACCTCAGTTCTCTTAGTTGGTCCTCACAACACTTGTTCTCCAGAACCTTCACCAGCTTCATCACTCCAGCACCACAATGTCCTTCTTGTAGAGAAGAGCCCAAAAGTGGACGCAGTATTTGAGGTGTGGCCTCACTACTGCTAAGTCCAGGGAGACAATCACTTCCCTGGTCCTGCTGGTCACATTCTTCCTGATACAGGCCAGGATAAGGCTATGTCTGATAATCATGTGAAGCAGCAGTTCCACTATCACTGATCTGTTTCAGATGTTGAAGACTCACCCCTGTCAACTTCATGTGTTCTGGTGAAGAGCTGAGAAAGTGCATGGAATTCCTCAGCTCAGCACTGCTCATGCACAGCAAAGTCATCTTTACTACTCACATCCATTAGACAAGGTTTGTAGCACCAGGCAGAAAAGCCACTGCCTGCAATTTTAATGAATTGAGATATTGGTCCTTGAGACACAAATGGAAAGAAAATCAGCAACGCACTTGTGATAATGAGTCATGGGGTTAAAGAGTTGCTGCTAGGTGAGTATTTCTGTTCAGGACCTATTCCTCCTGCTTCAGATGATGAAGAATCTCAAAGAGAAATCCTTTTGTCATAGAGAACTTCAGTGAGGGAGGCTGGTAAAACCAGTGAGGTTGGAGGGGCTGGGACAGGAGAGTTTGCCATGTGAAAAGCAAAGAGGCAAAGAAGGGAAAACAATTAGAAGAGATGCAGCTGGCAGTGATGGAAGGAGAGAGGCATCAAGCCACGTTATTAGTCATGGTGCAGAGTGATATAGAACGTTACAGAGACAGAGGGCTGTCATTACCTGGTCCTCCCTTAACCAACCCTGGTCAGCAGGGTGTGGAGGGGTAGCCCTTGGAGTAAATAAAGGCAAAACGACACCCAACAGCTAATGAACTGGGTGTATTACATTGGACTGGAGCAGAGGGAAAACGGGAGTGAGAAAAATACATATCAAAGAGAAGGGATGTCACTATTTCCCTGGCTTGAGAATGGTGGCATTGTCGCAGGAGCAGTTCCATGTCTCCTGGCGGTCGGCGGGGAGCAGGGCCGTGCCACATGGCTCTCCCTAGGGCAGCAGGCAGCGCGAAGCAGGGCCGTGACGTGGCTTGTCTCCGGAACGCAGGCAGTGAGGGGGAGCCGAACGGTGCGGGGCCGGCAGTACCGGCTATCTCCCGCGGAGCCCTCTGAGCATGCAGGCAGCGAGTGGGGCCGAGGGAGCGGGAGCGGAGCGCAGCAGCGGCAGTGGGAACAGGGCTGTGTCCCGCGGCTGCCAGCCGCAGAGCGCTCTAGGCACGCAGGCAGCGGCGGAAACGGAGACGTGCGGGGCAGTGCAGAATAGGCAGTGCCGAGCGGCGGGGTGGCGGGGAGTGGAGCGGAGCCAAGCAGCTCCCTCCGGCCCCCTGCTCCCTCCTGCTTTTCTGGAAGTCCCTGTTTTCCTCCCCACCCCCGGACCCGCGCTGCGGGCGCGGTGCAGGGCAGCACCCCCAGGCCTGTGCAGAGTGACATCTTCCCCCCCCCCCGCTTCCTCCAATCAGTAGCACTCTGAGACAATGAGAACACCTTGGGGGTATCAGAAGAGCTCTGCTGCTGTCTCTTTACGAAGAGCAAGGGCCTTCTGGCTTTTGCTGCTTGGGTTGGCAGGCTCCCTGCTACCTTGGCTCCCTGCTGCCTTGGGGTGAAGGACACAGATGTCCTCAGGAGTATTTCTAATATGCTCCAACCTAGCATCAAGCCCACCATCAAGGTAAGCAACACTGCAGTGTACCAAAGGTACTATACTCTTGGACAGTTATTTCACAGAATCACAGATTCAGACTGATGGGAGTTGTAAGGACGTCTGGAGGTCATCTAGTCCAACCCCTTGTTAAAGCAGGGTCGCCAAGGGGAGGATGCATATTTCATTCACTGTTTCCTGCCTGGATTATCTCATCCACTGTTGAGACAGTGGATTCCAGGGGTTGGGATCACCTTCATGAATTTGCTTAATGGCTCACTGCCGTGTAGTGGTCATCAACTTCTTCCTGGGACACGAATGGGGCTGCAGTGCTTCACGACTGAATGGTAACTTAGCATACATCAAGTGGCATAAGGGAGGGGGAAGCACTCAAAGACATTGCCATCACAGACCTCCCCCTCTTCCTCAGGTTCTGCTCTTCACTCCAGGTTCATAATAAAATTATTAACCTGAAAATAATATCATAAAGGAGCTTTCCACATTGACAGGTAAAACAATCTTGGCTCTAAAGCTCCAGAATCTCACCAGCTTGTGGAGTCTGTCAGCAGGTCAGCCCTGAGTGAAGTTTATTAGCAGGGGCTGACAAGGTTGTGACAGTCTGTCTGTGCCAGCAGCAGATCACGAGGTTTCTCATTCAGAGCTTCTTATTAAGAACAACCTCATGTTCCATGTTTTTATTTGCAGCACTGATTGAGAGCACTGCAAATCTGCAAGTGAGCAGTACAGGGACTGAGCTAAAAGTCAAAGGGTCAGTCTTGGAGGAGAAGAGCTTTATAAATGTGTGCACTGCCCATGATTCCCCTGGTTTGCTGTGATAGAAGTTCTGATGAAAAGAGCATGAGGGCTAATACACAAGAGAAACAGGTTGCCCTCAAGTTCCTGGTGTTCTTATGCTCTCTTTCTCTCTAGAAAGTGGCACTCTTGGAAATACACATCAGTCTTGCATACCAGTTTGCCTGACCAAAATGAAATGAAAAAGAAGAAGGAAAAAAAAAAAGGGGTGTGGGGGGTGTGGGGGTGTGTGGAAGGAGAGGGAAATGGAAAGGGAAAGGGAGAGAGGCAGATGGAAAGGAAAATGAAAGGGGAAAGGGGGGGAAGGGAAGGAAGGGAAGGGAAGGGAAGGGAAGGGAAGGGAAGGGAAGGGAAGGGAAGGGAAGGGAAGGGAAGGGAAGGGAAGGGAAGGGAAGGGAAGGGAAGGGAAGGGAAGGGAAGGGAAGGGAAGGGAAGGGAAGGGGGAAGGGAAGGGAAGGGAAGGGAAGGGAAGGGAAGGGGAAGGAAAAGGAAAAGGAAAAGGAAAAGGAAAAGGAAAAGGAAAAGGAAAAGGAAAAGGAAAAGGAAAAATGTCTAGCCCCATCCTCTTGACCCTCAACCTTTAGATATTGATAAGCATTTATATTTTCCTTGGGTATGATATAAAAAAAAATCACAAATTATAGCTTTGCCCATTGTTTCTGTCAGTCTGATCTAATTCTGTAGGAAGCTGGCAAGAGAATCCTTTGATTTTAATGAGATTTTGATAAAGACTCAGGCTGCAATGGCCCAGCTCTTCATTCAGCATGAGGTCAACAGAGCACGACTAGCTTCAGTAAAGGTGTGCCAACTTACAGCACATGAGGAACTGGCAACATAGTGTTCCTCAGCAGCCCAAGTATAAACTAATTTTACAATCACAGGTTGATGTCAGGACTTTGGTGCCAAAATAGTTGGATTTGAGCCATTTGGGGCAACAGGTGGGGTGAATAATGAAAATGAAGTAAATATTGTTCTGAATAATCCACTTCAGCTCTGCTATTCTTTCACGGTAAGTGTCAAAACCCCGAATATTTGCATATAAGGCATTTTAGTGCGTGCTAACCTGAAAGGAATGCAATCCTTCTAGTAGAGACCTTCTAGTAGAGCATATCCCCCAGCTTCTGTACCAGAAGCAGTGCATTTAGCAGATTACAAAAGCTGGGCAAATAGACCAAGCCCTTAATTACCTGTCCTGGAGGATTTCTAGGTACTGTTAAGTTGCTTCATTTTATTTTTGCTAAATGAGAAAAAGGTGCGTGTGTGGGAGGCTGAATTTGTATAGAAATAAGAATGAAGATTAAGAGCTCTACTCTGTTATGTATAGCTGTTATCTTTATGGGGGGAAAAAAGGTAATTAGTGAAATTAATTACTTTAATTATACAGACCCCTTCTAATAGCTTTTAACCACATTAAATAATGACACAGCATTTACGAGGTGAAGTTTGGCTAAGAAGAGTCAATGCAAGCAGCCATTTGGCCTCGAAGAGGTGTCTGCAGTAAGCGTGCAGCAGGATTTTATGTGGTTAGAATTAGGATAAAATTGATTTTTAACCAACCATGTGGACCACAAAAATAAATTACCACACTTCTTGAGGGAACAGAAGTGCAGTCTACACAGAGGACAAAGACTCTAGAGATGAATCTGAGTGCTCAATAGAAGCCGCAGGTCAAAGCCCACCACCTTCACTTGTGCCGAACTCCACCTGTTCCTCAGACAACATGCTTGATTGCACTGAGCCCTACTTGACACAAGCTATTTTCATCAACCAAAGGGAATTTTAAGTTTGAAATGGCAGATCCTTCAAGGTTATGTGTTTTTCCAGAAAGCTTGTCTGTATGAGGTCACATCAGTGTATGTTGAAGGGAATACATTTGCCTTGGGCTCTGAATCAGTTTGATCTCAGTTACTAGGGCTTGGACAAGATATCACAGGGAGTGCATGACTATCACACAACAGTTGTGTGTCACCACAGAAGACCTATGAGAAGTGAGGAGTTGAAGAAATTTGAGATTGCTTGGGATTCCCTCAGAACTTACAGCTCTCTCCAGGTGATCAAAAGGCAGCCTGTGATGCTCCTTTCCTCCAGAGATAGGACAAGAGGAAACAGCTTCAAGTTGTTCCACGGGAGGTTTAGGTTGGACATTAGGAACAATTTCTTGTTTGTCAAGCCCTGGAACAGGCTGACCAAGGCAATGGTAGAGAATCCATCCTTGGAGGGATTTAAAAGCCATGTAGATGTAATGCTGAGGGACATGGTTTAGTGAAGACATGGCAGTGTTGAGTTAATGATTTGACTTGGTGATCTGAAAGGTCCATTCCAACCAAACCAGTTACTTGATACTGGGTTTTAGGAATTTAAAATAGAGCAGGTCATTTGACCTGGGTTCTGCTCCACCACCATCAAACCTCTTGGCTGTCTCCAGTTGTTTTTTTTCTGGGATATAAAGTTGGTCCCAAAGGGAACACTGGATACAACACCAAATATATTCTGGAGCTGGTTGGTATCCTGAACTCCTAGTGCAGAGCACTGGCTCAAGCCCTGCTTGTATCTACCACATAATAGGGCTGGTCATCCCACCACTGACCACAAAGCAGATGCAACGTACCTTAAGGAGAAGAGGGAGGAAATCAAACAGCAAAAGCTGGGGGGAAAAAAAGTGGGTCTGAGGAGACACAAAGAGGAAGGAAAGAATAAGGAAGGATGTGAAAAAGTTACACAAATGTTAAGTGGTTTTTAAAAAACTTCACAGACGAGACAACACCCTCCTGAGCTTGCCAATGTCAGGGCTTGACACGAGTCAGAAATTACCTTAAAGTATAGATTGATTGCACTAATGGCATGAAGCTGCAACACTTCTTGAAGGAACATTATTTATTTCAAGGCCACTGAAAGACACAGACATGAAGAAGTCATCAAGATGTGACTACATCAGGTTGGCAGCAGCAGCGAGAATATGGCTCAGTGATTCCTACACACATTCATTCCCTTTCATTCACTGCCTTATTTCTTGTCCATTAAATACAGCTTTTCATGCTTGTTAGCTAATAATGAGCTAAGACAAAGTCATCTTTCATCATGTGTGATCCAAAACAACATCCTAAACAGCATCCTAAATGTAATACCTGGAGCAGCAAAACTTAGTTAGCACCTTGCTTGATCCTGGATAGGCTGTTATGGATCTGTGTTTCTCCAGACAGGTTGTTAGAAAAAAAAAAAACAGGGCTGAAGGCAGTATTTACTTTGTGGTTTTCTCACTTTGTATGTGGTTTACACATTATGTCTTTAAAAGAGTCATCAGAATGATGAGCCACTTCCACTGGTCAGGAAGAATCCCCAACTGTTCCTTTCTTCCAAAGCAAGACAGTGAAAAAACAACCCTAGAACCATCAATAATATAGCAAAATGCAAACTTTTTTTTCTTTAAATTGGTAGGGGGGCAGGAAAAAGATCTTGATACAATAAGATTTATCACTGTATATTTCAGGTGCTTTAAGGACTTGCCCTCTCTTTGTGTCTTCAATAAGAAGATGGAAAGTTCTTCAGTGGTGGCTATTCATACAAACCTCAGGTAACAATCACCTGCTATAAAACCTTGAATCAAAGCTGTTTGTTTAATCTTGTAGCAGTAAACCCAGCCTGATTTCTTCTTTGGCTCAAGAGACTTCTTTACCACCAGCACATAGGCATCAAAAAGCAAAACGTAACCTGGAGAAGTTTTGGGGGTGAAGAAGAGCCACCACAAAACGAATGAGTGGCCTCATCTGCCGGTCTGTGTAAACATGGTGGATGCATAAGAGAGGAGTTTCTATGATTATGAACTCATGCTGCCCATTAAATGTCTTTTGTTTTGTTTTACATTGTCTACTGTACTCCATATCCAAAACCACTGTCGTTTTGTTTCTTTAAAGCAACAAAATCCATTTTCTCCTAAGTTTATCAGACAACTTAGATGTCACTTTAAAAACAACAGCAACACACCCCTGTGTGCCATAATTTTGCACAATTTTCTTCCTTTTAAGAGAAACCACTATCTGAAGAATTTAGCTGGTGCAGATTTCATTTGGTGTCTGAAATATTCAGAATGTCTTTCAAAATAAATCCTTTACTTCTGCCTAATTTTCTCCAGACCTGAAGAATAATTAACAGTTTTATGTCCCCCACCAGCTCTGTGGCTCCCAGCACAATTCTTCTCTCCAGATTTCCAAGTTAAGTCAGTTCCCCATGGTACAATTTCAAACAAATAATTCTGTGCCTAGCACTCTTCTGAAATCAAGGACCTGCGCCAGGATACACAGGAGAGATGTTTGGTTTGGTTGGGGTGCAAGGTTGCCTCTTGTAGCAAGTGTCATCACAGCCTTAGAATTTCCTTAAGTTTCTGTTCTAAGTCTGGTTATCTTTGCATCTACAGTATCTTCTCCTGACACAGTTTGTGGAATTCATTATGTTGATTGTCCTTTCCTGTAGTGAAGTGAACATTCTGCTCATGCTTCTCATGCAGTTTCTCTTTGATGCTTCCAAATCTATGATGGGAAAGAGATCTTGGAAGAGGAATCAAGGAAGTTGTTAATAAAATAGAGTCCAGGATGGAGAGAAATCACACATGGATTCCTGTGACCAGTAGCAGATGTTCTGTTTGGGTCCAGTCAACCTACACCTGAAACAACATGAGGGACATAGTAACTAGCAATAGGACAAGCTGCAATGGCCTCAGATTGTTCCATGGGAGGTTCTTTACTGAAATAGTGGTCAGCCATTAGAGCAGCTTGCCTAGGGAGGTGGTGGAGTCACCATCCCAGCAACTGTTCAAAAAAATGTGTAGACATGGCACTTCAGGACATGGTTTAGTGGGAATGGTGGTGTTGGGATGACAATTGGACCTGACAATTCTAGAGCTCTTTTCCAACCTTAATGATTTTATGATTCTATGACCTCTGCTGGGTAGCAGATGCCACCATAAGGAAGCATAATGCAGTGAGTGAAGTTGAAGATGGTTCCCTAAACACCTTTGATTGCTACAAAACAATAAATCATAAGCAGAGTCACAATTTTCAAACCTGATGATGTGAGATTGGAGTCTTTTACCATAAAAATAACAACAGGCTTAGCAGAGCAGATTTTAAGAACCATCTTGGACAGAGATGGCTAAAACAACCTGGATCATCCCCTAACTGTAGGCTGCACACTGTGGCCAGTGAAAGCCACACGGTGTGATTGGCAGTGCTTCATAAAGTCAATTTTGTGGAGTACATGAAAATGAAGCACATTTGGATGGAGTCTGTGAACAGAAACAGGAAGAAAACAGGAACAGAAAGGAACAGAAGAAAACATAAGTTTTGGAAGAGAAGCACAGGAGAGGAAGGGGCATAAATATGCCAAAAAACCCCCAGTATTTCAAGGTCAGTTTCTGAGTGGGAAGAAAACCCAAACAAGTCATGGAGCAGAAAAGCAGGAGGATGGTGTAGCTAGATGGGGGTGGTCAGTCTCTTCTCCCAAGGAGCAAGCAATAGGGCAAGAGGAAACAGCCTCAAGTTGTGCCAGGGGAGGTTTAGGTTTGACCTGAAGAACAATTTCTTCCCCAAAAGGGTGGTCAAGGGGTGAAATTCCCATCCTTGGAGGCATTTAAAAGGTAGGTAGATGTGATATTGAGGGATATAGTTTAGTGGTGAGCTGGCAGTGACAGGTTAATTGTTGGACTTGATAATCTTAAAGGTATCCTCCAACCTGAATGATTCTATGAGTATTCTTACTTGCCGGTTCTCACTGTTCCAGGGAAAACAGGATGTTTTCCCACAGTGGATATCCACTGGATCATATAAGAAAAACAAACAGCCTCATCAACCATTCTTCCATGAGGCTGAAATGTGGCATGAAGCAAGTAATAGAAAGACCCAGAGAGATCTGTTTATTAAAGTCCAGGAGCTGCAAGGAAAAGAAATAGAAGGTTAAATGCAGGCCATCTGCAGGGCTGTATGTCCTGGGTTAACACAGCCCTCTCTCACAAATTGCCCTCCCCACACACAGGAAGGAGAGTAACACCAAAAAAAACCTCTGGGTTGAGACAGAGAGTTCAATGAGATGGTAAGATGCACAATTACCTTAGTCTATTGCAGAAAAGCGCAGCAAAATGCAGAAGCAGCATCAGAAGCCAGCAACCTACCCACCTGACCTGCAGCCAGCTGAGCAGAATGACCAACACCCCCAAACCCAGAAACTGAAAACAGCAGCCAGAACAGGAAGCCTCTCGTGTTGCAATCTGAACTTCTTATTATCTTACTAACTTCGCAGTATCTTATTAACTTCTTATTTTCTGAAGCCAGATAATATTTTACCCAGCCAGCACTTTCATTTTAAAGCTTGCATGACACCAGCATTATATTCACCATCAGCAGCAGATTCAACTCAACCTATGACACTGTAGCAGTCCCCAGAGAGAAGACCATGGGTGAGGATTTGAGAACTCTACAGCATACTGTTTTAGTCTCACCAATGTGAAATAAAGTTCTTTCCTACCTACAAGAGTAAGCAGTGAGAAAGTAATTTATCACTGTGGTGATACTAGTGTGGTTTGCTGGATATCAGCTGGGTGGTATTGAAGCTCCTACAATTGACTTCAGCCCATCAATTCAGTCTGTCCAAGTCCCTCAGGAGAGCCTCCCTACCCTCAAGCAGATCAACAGTCTCACCCAACATGGTCTCATCCACATATTTACTGAGGGTGCTCTCAATCTCCTTGTCAGGATCATTGGTAAAGATGTTAAACAGAAGCGGTCACAATACTGAGCCCTGAGGAAATTCACTTGTGACCATCCACCAGCTGGATTTAACTCCATTCACCACCACTCTTTGAGCCCAGCCCATCAAACCGGTGTTTTATCCAGCAGAGCATATGCCAATCCAAGCCATGAGCAGACAGCTTTCTCATGAGACCACTAAGAGAAACAGTGTTGAAGGCTTTATGGAAGTACAGATAGACAACATCCACAGCCTTTCCCTCATCCACAAGGTGGGTCATTAAGCAGGAAAAGCTGTCGAGAAGGATGTGTTGAAACCACTGGACAGCAAAATTCTTCAAGTTGAACAATGCCCCTGTTAAAAGATGTGTATGAGAATAATTGTGCAAGGAAGAAAGCTGAATAACCACATTAAAGGCTTCCACTACTTGAGTTTAGAAATAGAAGGTTTAAAATAATTTAATAAATAAATTAATAAATAAACAAAAAAAAAAAACAGAACCAGAACTGAAAATCCTGTACCAGCAGGAAATCCTTGTCTCAGTTTTCTGGCTCATAAAACTCCTTGTCAGATTAACCTCAGACTTTGCACACACAGAAATCCTCTTTTGGCTAGAGAAGATAGTTGAAAAAATGGCAAGGGAAAAGCAGCTCTTTTGCAGAGAGTTAGCAAAATTAGGTTTGGCATGTAAAGCTAGGCATAATCTTCACAGTGGAACCACCAAACTTTTGGGTTTAAACTGTATATCTTCTTGTCTCACTGTATTGTTTTTATAGACTTCCTATGTTTTTCCTGATACTCTGTGTGTGTGTTTTGTTTCTAGACCTTCTTTTGGAGAACAGCAGAATACAAACCCAATGCAGCTGTCATAGGTGAGCAGCTCTCTCACTCTGGGGGAGTTGCATGGTGCAGTTCTACCCTCTAATGTATTCATTGCCCAGATGTTCACATCCAACCTCCCATTTTTCAGCAGCTTCACAATAATCCCAGCATGGTATCAGTTGAAAGGGACCTCTGGGGATCATCTAGTCCAACTCCCTTGATAACGGAGGGTCACATAGAGCGGATGTCCAGGACCACAATGTCCAGACAGGATTGGAATCTCTCCAGAGACAGACTCTACAACCTCTCTAGGTAGCCTGGCTTAGGGCTCTGGCACCCTCAAAGAAGTGGGAGGGAGGTGCATTTTACCTTATATTTTTCTTTTTCATCACTGAGGAACAAAGACATTTAGCTGTAGGACTGAGCTGGACAGCCTGCAATAGCTTTCACCTGTTGGCCTGAAGGTCTTACTGGCAAAAGGTACTTGCAGTCACAACCACTGCTCTGACCTGTGGCAAATGGCTCTGATTTTGTTTTCACAGAGAGAAGCCCAGTCCTGCCTAATTCTTTCCAAGAGTTTATTAGTATTGCACTGATGCTTCTGGTGTTGGCTGGCTTCTTCAACCTACTCAGCAGGTTGGAGGCTTTATCAGAAGTGCAGAAATATGCCCTATCCCCTTCCAATGTCAAAACTAGCTTATTGGTACTTCCATGAGAGTTTGGTGGAATCCATGACCATCCCTGCCAAGCTCAGAGGTGAGTTGGCAAAGCATGGATGATTAGCAGGAAAGGTGTGTTGAAGGCTTGCCCAGGCAGGTTACACCAGGCATGGCTACTCCTAAATACTGCCATTTCCTTGAGTTTTGTTTCTCTCCTTGAGTTTTGTTTCTCGGCTGTCCAGCTTTCCCTAACAGCAGCTCTTGAATAGGTGCTTTGTTACCCATATCCTGTTGCAACACCAAGTGCTGCTTTAGTTCTTGTACAACATTCAGTGCTTTCATAAATTAGATTGATTCTAGAAGAGTCTGATTCTGCCCTTACTGAAGTCAAAGACAGGACTTCCATGAAACCAGATACACGTTCACTATCTGTTTAATTGCTCCTCAGAAAGCAACAAGAATATCAAGTGGCAGGATGCAGGTGAGAGGAACTTCCTCACCTGACAAGAGAGAATACATTTCCCTGTGTCACACTGGTAACTCATAGTCACCCTGTGATCTACTCATACCTCCAGGGACTCTTAGCTACACATAAAATGATAGGGGTTGGAAGGGACCTCAAAGTCCAACCTGTCACCACCTAGTTGAACCCCTTTAGTAAAGCAGAGTCACCCAGAGCTGGTTTACAGGAACACATTTGCTTTGAAAGCTCCAGAGGAGACTCCACAACTTCTCTGGGCAGCATGCTCCAGTGCTGTCACCCTCAAAGTAAAGAAGTTTCTTCCAGTTTGTGCCCATTGCCCCTTGTCCTGACCCTGGACATCACTGAAAAGAGCACAGAGCATCCTCATGACCTTCACCCTTTAGATATTTATTTGCATTGAGAAGATCCCCTCTCATACTGCACAAGCAATGCATCTCCCTGATGACAATTCAGAGCCTCAAGAGCTTTGCTTTTCACCCTGTTTAAAAATAAATCTGTGCTAATGATAGGATAGGAATAAAGAAAATCTCCATTCTAATGCTCTGTGCAGCTCTGCTGCTTGGAATGGGCAGAGGGTTCAGTGCACTGCTACCATGAGCAATGGGGAGGGCTGAGAAGGGAAAATCGATGCCATTTCTTGTTCAATTAAGTTCATTGTGATTCAGAACCACCTTCTCACACTGCAGAGCCTGCAAGAGATCAGTACTGCAATCACTACCTTTTAGCAGCTTGCATGCTCTGTCTGGACCTGAACAAGCTGCTCTCTGGCAGGATATCACACTTTCCTCTCAGAAAAGGAAAGAATGGGCAGCAAAACTAAACCACCGCCCCATCCATACCAGGCCCTCTGAAATACATTGTCATAAATCATGGGGCTTTAGGTGGGCATGTCACAGAGTGGGACAGAGGACACTGTCCTTAATGAGTCGTTTTATTTAGATGTCAGGACTGCAGCTGTCATTTTACCCTTCAGTAAGAAGCTCTCTCTCCTCCCCGCCTCACTGAGGAATATCTGCAATATCTGTTAGGTCTCACTCAGACTAAGCAGGGTGGTAGCCTGCTACAAAGCCTTTTTCAAGGCAATAGAAATATGCTGGTGGACTCTGCTAGATTGTAGATTAGATCAGATCAGACACCCATATACCCAGAGGTTAATAGTCATGACTGTCAAGAGGTTATGATAAAAAGATTTTTAGGGTCTCTTCAACCACTGAAGTTACTCTGTGGCAATTCTAACACAAAACCACACATACACACAAAGGGGGGAAAAAGGTTTTGCAATAGAATGGCCTAACCTGGAGAGCCCTGAGGCTCAGCCAAGGATGCCAAGGTCTGCCACAGTGCACGGTGCCTGCTCCGTGCCAGCACCAGCACCCAGCACCCCACAGGCCTGCTCAGCACCTCGCAGGAGAAACCGAGGATGCTTGTGAGCATGTCTCACTCTAGTGACAGGACAGACAAACTACAAAAGCCTGGCACCTCCCAGTCTGTCTTTAATGGCCACTGCCTGCTCCCTGGGTAGAGGATCCTCTCCAAGAGGTTCAGTCCAAGGCGTTCAGTCCCAAATTATTAGCGTCTAACAGAGCAAACAGTTATTTACAAAACACAAAGGCAAGAATGATTAGAGGTGGCACAGGCAAAAAAACATCTTGAGAAAGAGACTCCTTAGGATGACTATGAAAAGGCTGTTTATGTTTCACAAATCTGGGGTTAGATCCTGGATATCTGTTAGCATATGGGAATGGATAGGTGATGTGTGAAACATCTTAGGCCATGGCCCTCCACATCTTTTCCAGCTTTTTTATGGCATTGCTAGATGATGTTTAGGAGCAAGACAATTCCTCAAAGAGGCTGATGGCTCGCTGTTTGATCCATGCACCTATAAACAGCGGCCATGAAGCTGCTCTTGACTTCTTCAGCTGCAGTCACCTGCATGGCAGTTGACACATGACACTGATGCTTGATTAGCCAGTGGTGGAACACGCAAGACAAATGTGGTCCAAATGTGGCTTCTGAAGAAGAAGGATAAGTTTTAATGAATGTATATTTCTGCTCAAGTCACATCATTGTGAAACTAGTTCCCATTTCACATGAAGCAGCAGCTTTCTACTCAGATTCACAAGACTTCTCTGACCTTTCCCAGTTGCAGTGTCATACATTTGTTCACAAAGCTAATAATGAAGACAAAAGGGGATAGAGAAGTTGCAAGTCCTCATCGTCTCTGCTGATTATGGATGCGTATACATACCCATCCTGAGTTTCCTTTTCACAGAGCCCATTTCATCTTTCTATATGTTCTTCCTCCCAGATTTCATCCTCCCTATGAAAGTGAGATCTCACTTGAAGTTCTTGCAATGCACGTGTGACTGGCAGAACATCTGTCCTGACAATGTTCTCATCACCCCGCAATTAATTAACACATCATTTTCCTGCTCCTGAAATCCCCAAGTTCCCCTGAAACTTCGTTTTTCAGGACAAAGGATTGAAGAAGATAAGACTTGAAATGTAGAAACAGTATCTTCTCATGATAGCTGGGAACCTGATGTGACTGGGTTTTTAAATACAGGTTTATGGGGTTTTTATAGACCGAATCATATCGACTCTTAAAGAATTCAGAATGGTATTTCAGTTATTGAAGTCCTACTGCAACTGAAGGTTAATAACTGCTGAGGCAGTAGATACTCTATAAATCAATAGAAGAAATGTCATTCTGGATATCACCCCACTGAGGAACATCCCACCTCACTGTGGTCAATAGAAGTTTTGACATCCATGGAAGCAGCAAACCTTCAACTTTTAGGACTAGTTAATGATACAAACTGATGATAAAGGTTTTGAGTAGTCAGTTTGTGTTCTGGCAATGGCCTTGTTATTCCAGACCCAGAGCTTGTGTCTGAACCAAGAGTCAGAACTTACTTAGTGGCATTTGCAACCAGAGAAACTGAAGTTAATACCATGAGCACACGTTCAAGGTTATTCTCACTTACTCAAGACAACTTGTATCTGGACCAAGGTGTCTCTTAAGGATGTCAGAGGGATCAACAGCTCCGGTATGATACATACAGCTCGTCACAAATCTTTCAGTTCTTCATGCAGTGTTGATTTCACCATAATGAAATGATGATGAATTATTGTGTATTTTACCTTCTGAAAGGAGGTTGTAGTGAAGTGGGCTCAGTCTCTTCTCTCAAGGAATAAGTGATAGGACACGACAAAATGGCCTCAATTTGTGCTAGGGGAGATTTAGGTTGGACATTAGGAACAGTTTCTTCCCAGAAGGGTTGTCAAGCCCTGGAACAGGCTGCCCGTGGAAATGCTGGAGTTCACATCTCTGTAAGAATTGAAAAGCCATGTGGATGTGGTCCTGAGACACATGGTTTAGTGGTGACCTAGCAGTGCTGGTTAATGGTTGGACTCAACCATTCTAAAGGTCTCTTCCAACCTAAAAGATTCTATGATTCTGTAATGAAGTAATCACTGAAATAACCTCCACAGGGAAATTATGGAGTACCAGCACTGAGTGTTTTCAAGACATGACTAGATGGGGTGCTGGATAATCTCATCTAGGTTCCCTTTTCCACAAAAATTTGAACCATATGGTTTCTGGAATTCATTTCCAACCTGGACTGTTTTCTAGTTCTGTGTTTAATGACAACAGTAAGCCTGGATGCCAGGAAATCCCTTGATACTAGCTTTTTTTAACATCCATTTTCCATGTCTATCTACTCAGTCAATCTAATGCCCTGCAGCAGTGCAGACATGGCACTTCAGGACATGGTTTAGTGGGTATGATGGTGTTGGGTTGACAGTTGAACTTGATGATCTTATAGGTCTTTTCCAATCTTAGTGACTCTGATTCTGTGATGAGAATGATGATTCTGTGATGAGTCTGGCCTTAGCTTTATGTTCCTTGAAGGAAAATTTTGGTGGTAAAGATGCTTTCTCTTGAGACTGCTTTGCTGAAACCATCCTACTCTTTGAAACATCTACAGTCACCTTAAGCAAAAATCATGTGTGTTGCAAACATAATTGTAGTGGGCGTGAACTCCATCTGGCTGGAGCAGCCTTGGGCTCAGCTCCCTCCCTCCACTCGCCTGGGCTCAACAGCAAAGCCACTAGCACCATCCCATGTAAAGGGGTCATGCAAATATGATGCACAGTTTGGAGTGCACACACAGGCACCCTCCTAAAAATATCTGCCTCTGAGAGACAGTTAAAAGCAAATGCCCCTGTGTCTGTAACAGCAAGCGTTTTCCTGCCTGGCACAAGCCGACTGTGGTCAAAAGCGATGTAGTAGGGTTTTAAGATTGTATTTTAAAAGACAAAATTACAGGCTGTGCTTTTCAAATAAACCTTTGTGAAGTTTCCTGGTCTGCTTCCCCCTTTTTGAAAAGCCCAGAAGCTGTGCCTGGTGATTACATTAGTCTAATCACTTTCTAAGTTTATACCAGAGCATTGTTTTCTGCGTCAGATATATTGCAAATATCTTACCCAGCATTTCCCATTTCTAACAGGTTTAGTACTGAGCAATCGTGTTGCTTTTACTCAGCTAAATACTTTTTCTTTCCCAGTTTTACATGTGGAACCACAGTATCACAGTATCATTGGAAGAGACCTCAAAAATCATCAAGTCCAACCTGTCAACACAGACCTCATGAACAGACCATGGCACCAACTGCCAGGTCCAATCCCTCTTGAACACCTCCAGGGACAGTGACTCCACCACCTCCCCGGGCAGCCCATTCCAATGGCGAATCACTCTCTCAGTGAAGAACTTTCTCCTCACCTTGAGCCTAAACTTCCCCTGGCAGCTTGAGACTGTGTTCCCTTGTTCTGGTGCTGGTTGCTAGAGAGAGGAGACCAACCCCTTCCTGGCTACAACCACCCTTCAGGTAGTTGTAGAGAGCAATGAGGTCGCCCCTGAGCCTCCTCTTCTCCAGGCTAAACAACCCCAGCTCCCTCAGCCCCTCCTCGTAGCAACAGGAATGAAATAGGACAAGTGGAAATGGCCTCAAGTTGTGCAAGGGAAGGAAGGTTTAGGAAAAATCTCTTTACTGAAAGAGTGGTCAGGCATTAAAACAGGCTGCCCAGTAAGGTGGTGGAGTTACCATCTCTGAAGGTGTTCAAAAAATATGTAGACATGGCACTTCAGGGCATAGTTAAGTGGGCACAGTTGACTGTTGGACTTCATGATCTTAGAGGTCTTTGCCAGCCTTAATGATTCTATGATTCTATCGGTTTATATTTTTCACAGGCCATCAAATGGCAATAATTTTCATGATGAACAACAATTATTTTAGTACTAATTTCTAGCCAGATGTAGAGCAAAGTCTGGTCTTGAGGGCCTAACTTCCATTTTTTTTTTCTGACACATCAGCCAGTAATGAAGCCATATATCTGACAAACAGGCCACACACAAAAAGCTTTAGAAGTCTGGATGTTGTCTAAAGTACTTTTTAATTCTGCCTGTCACATTCTCAATATGTTCTCATTAATTTTCTAGCTAAACAAAATCTTGGAGGATCACTTCATGAAGATCTATTTCTCCTGTGATCTATTTCCATGGGTTTTGCTCGCTGGCCGCTTGCTTTAGGCAGCAGCTGAGGGCTGGGAGCCAGCAGCACAAGCAAGGGCTGCAGTACTGTGAAGCTGTCAGTGTGTCTCTCCTTCTCAGAGGGTCTGTGAGATGGGAGAGTACAGAGAGGCAGTCACAGGCTCCTGTTTCATCTCAGCTTCTTTAGGGCTGGATCTCCTGATGATGAGAGAAAGTGAAAGCAAACAGTCACCTCCTGGTAGAAGGAATGTTACTGCAGGATGAGATAAGAGCGAATGTATTTCTCACACACCCATAGGAGGGACTTTTAAATAGCATCGTGATCACTGGACCCTCCCCTCCAACCCAAGCTGATGCTCAGAATAAATCAGCCTCTGACTGACAGCACCAAAGAGTCAGTTTTTATCCTTATTACCATGACCTGAGGTGTGAGCTATTTGAAGACATCTTTTGCGGGGGGGAAGAAAGAGGAGAGGAAAGGAAAGACAGAGATGCAGCAAATTTTGCCAGGGAAAGCAGCTCTCACTGCTATCTAAAGCTGTCTGCTTCTTCTGAGGTTCAGCCATGACAGTCATCCGAAAGCTAAATGAGAAACACATCCACTAAAGGCAGTGGGTCCTCTTGTGGTAGATAATTTAGATGGAGCTGAGCTGGCTTTAAATCAGCTGCCCAGCAGTGATAGTGCAGAGCTGTCCACCCAGACACTCACCCAGATACTCCAGCATAGGTTTCAGCACACAGTATTTCTGGCAGATCTACATCTGGACAGCAATTATGGTCTCTATTTGTCTGCCCCCACCATGACAGTTGTCACCCTGATGCCAACCCTCACAAGCAGAGCATGAAGCTGCTGGGAGGATGGAGCACTATTTTCTTAAAAACAAGGGCAAAATCATGATGATGAGCAAATTGTCCTAACAGGGACTGAGCAAATACCTGCAGAAGCACCTCTTCTAAAACACCCAAAGGTATCTCTTAGAGACACACTGATACTCACAGAATACCACCATGGTGGGGGTTGGAAAGGATGTCTAGGCATCACCTAGTCCAACTTCCCCCCTCACAGCAGGATGCCCAAGGTCACAGTGTCTGGGTGGTTTTGGTGTCTCTCCAGAGAAGGAGACACCATGGCCTCTCTGGCACCCTCACAGCAAAGAATTTTTTTCCTTATGTTTTGGTGGAACCTCCTGGGTTCCAGTTTGTGCCTGTTGCCTTTTGTCCTATCACTGGGCACCACTACAAAGAGTCTGGCCCCATTCTCTTACACCCTTTCCTTCGGCTATTGATCAGTGGTGAGAAGATCCCCTCTCACTCTGATTTTCTCCATGCTAAACAGCCCTAGGTCTCCAGGTCTCTCCTCATTAGAGAGATGATCCAGTCCCTTCAGCATCTTTGTTGACCTTTGTTGGACTCTCTTAAGTAATTCCCTGTCTCTCTCAAACTGGGGAACCCAGAACTGGACACAATATTCCATGTGCAGCCTCACTACGACAAAGTACAGGGGGAAGAGAACCTCTCTCAACCCACTAGCCATACTCATCTTAATGAACCCCAGAAGACCATTGGTCTTTTTGGCCATGAGGGCATATTGCTGGCTTATGGGCAGCTTGTTGTCCACCAGGACTCCCAGATTCCTCTCCACAGAGCTGCTTACCATCAAGTCAACCCTTAACCTGTACTGGTGCAGGGAGTTATTCCTCCCCAAATGCAGGACTTTACTCTTGCCTTTCTAGAACTTCATGAGGTTCTCTACTCAACTCTCCACACTGTCCAGGTCTTGCTAAATGCCAGCACAGCCTGACAGTTTTGTACTTATCCCAGTTTTGTGTCATTCAAGCACTTTCTAATATCATGCCAGGGAAAAAAAAAAAAAGTTTGATAAACAATTGTGTCCATTTCATCCACTTCCCAGCTCCCAGCAGAGCTGAGAGTGCTACTATTTGAGATGGGCTGAAACCACTGGCTTATGTTCAGAATCTATAGCCTGATGGGCCCCTTCCTGGATCAGGGAAGGTGGTAAGGATGGAGCCAGGCTTGAATTTCAGACAGAGCTGGGCTGCCCTAACAGTCAAGAACATTTGGCCAGGCCCTTTTTGCCTCTGTAATTGATGCCTCTAGTTGTTATGTAATTTTGTTGTTGTTGTTTGGCCAGAAATGCCTGTTCTTATAAGAGATTTCTAGCCAGATTGCCAGAGGCTCCAGTCATTTCAGCTGTGATGGACATACCAAAAGCCAGATATTAAACTCTTCCTTATCATGCCTTGGAAACTGCCCTGAAATTCATTCCAAAGTGGATTTCCATAGGGTAATGTCCAAATGATGCTTAACACAAGGTTTTTGGAGCCAGACCATCCTTTCACCTGAAGCTGCGGTTTGTCTGCCTTCAGAGCAAAAGGAGCAAATACGAAAGTATAAATAAAGCAATACAGTTATCAAACTCTAGGACAGAGAATTGAAATGAGAATTTCCTCTTGCTGCAGCCTCCACAACCTGATACTCCTGGACTAGTGCCTTGTCCTTCTTCATAGCAAATGCAGCCACAAGTGGCCAAGCTGCCAAGAGCTGGTAGGTTCAGTGTTTATATCCATGTACCTCAGCCCACACTCCTTTCCTCTTCTTCTGTTTTTGTGCTGATAATGCACCAGCTGTGAGGCATATAAGATCTTTTGGACTGTCTAACCTATCTCTCTGGGAAAAGTTCCACATTTAAGATACGTAGATGTGGTGCTGAGGGACATGGTTTAGTGGTGACCTAGCAGTGGTGGGTTAATGTTGGACTTGATGATCTCAAAGGTCTCATGCCACCAAAGTGATTCCCCAGGTTAGTTTTCAGACATCTCTCTTCTCTAATCCAACTCACCATCCATAGTACAGATCTATAAATAGGAAGAAAAGGTGGCACAAAAAGGAGTAAGTGGAAAGGTGAAGGGGAGAGAGAGAGGTATTTTACCTGCAGGCCCCAACTGACTGCTAGCACATTTAGCCAACTTTATACCTGCTTTCCAGTTGAAGAAACCGAGACTGGGGATTCGTGAGGGCTTTAAGAGGATGAAGGCTTCCGCTGCACGCATCAGGTATACCTAAAGAGGCAATAGCAAGGAAGATTCTTATCTTGCTCTCCAGTTTCCTTACTCCCAGTTGTACTGATTCATTTAACCCCACACAATTCCTGTCCTTGCCTGGTGGGCTTCAGGCATTTGCAGCCCAAGGGAATCACAGGGATCCAGCCTGGCAGCTGCTGTCCCTCTGTCATTGAGGTCTGAGGATTGTGTTGGGTAGGTTGTAAAGAGAGGAACCAGCAATATGCAACGAACTGAAGCATAC
>JAWKAJ010000104.1:0-44581 GCA_033816785.1 Picus viridis | reverse complement strand
CACGAAGCTCAGCTCAGGCCCCTCCGGGGGCCGCTCCAGCCCCGCTGCCGGCCCCGGCGCCGCCGCCGCACCCGGATCCAGACTCGGCTCCGGCCCTGGCTCCGGCCCTGGCGGCGCCGCCGCCGGCTCCTGCGGCTCCTGCGGCTCCTCGGGCTCCGCCATCTCCACCGCGTCCGCCATCCTCCCCGCCCGCGGCGCTTCCGGCCGCGTCACTTCCGCCCGGCTCCCGCCGCCTTTCCCGCGCTCCCATTGGTCTGCGCGGCCGCCCTTCCAGGCCTTAGCCCCGCCCTTTCCCCCGACCCCTCCTCTCGCTCCCCGCCCTCCCTCTCCCAGCCAATAGGCGGCGTCGGGGGTCGGCGGCGGGCGGCGCAGCCAATGGAGGCCGCCGTGCTGCGAGGTGCGGCGGCGGCGCAGCCAATGGGAGGCCGCCGTGCTGCGAGGTGCGGCGGCGGCGCAGCCAGGGCGGGGGGAGCCATGGGGGTGAAGCTGGAGATCCTGCGGGTGAGGGCCCCGGGGGGTATTCCGCCGCCCCGGGGGCTGGGGGGAGGGAGGAAGGACCCTGGGGGGGGTGCAAGGGGTGGGGGAAGGTGGGAGGGGAGGGCAGGGGCTGAGAGGGGCGGTGGGGGGCAGGGGAGGGCAGGAGGCGGGGGGGCATGGAGGGGCGGGGGGAGGGCAGGGGTTGGCAGTGGGGAGCATGGAGGGGCGGGGGGGGCAGGAGGGGGCAGGGGGGAAGTGGGGAGGAGGAGGAGGGGACAGGAGAGAGCAGGAGGGGGGGGAGGAGGGGGGGGTGTGGGGGGCAGGGGGTGGCAGTGGGGAGCATGGAGGGGCGGGGGGGGCAGGAGGGGGCGGGGGGAAGTGGGGAGGAGGAGGAGGGGACAGGAGAGAGCAGGAGGGGGGGGAGGAGGGGGTGTGGGGGGCAGGGGGTGGCAGTGGGGTGCCGGTGGGTGCCAGGGGGTGGCAGTGGGGTGCCGGGGGTGCCCCTGGGGGTGCCAGGGCGGTGCCAGCCCGCGTGCCCGTGCCAGATGCTGCTCTACCTCTCCTTCCCCGTCGGCGTCTTCTGGGTCTCCAACCAGGCCGAGCGCTTCCAGCGCCTGGTGGTGCAGCGCAAGGTGACCCCTGACCTCTCACCCTCTCCCCCTCATCCTCCCACCCTACCACCCTCTGACCTCTGACCTGTGACCCCTCTCTCCTCTCTTCCCCCCAGAGGGAGATCTTCCCCCCGGACAACCCTGAGCGGGTAAGAGCCTCCTGCTGCCCCTCCCCCTCCCTCTCCCCCTTCCCCCTCCCTCTCCCTCTCCCCACTTCCTCTCCCCCTACCTCTCCCCTTCCTTGCCCCCTTCCTCCCCCTCCCTTCCCCCTCTCCCCCTCCCCCTCCCTCTCTCCCCTTTCCCTCTTCCTCTCTCTTTCTCTTCCTCCCTTCCCTCTTCTTCTCCCTCTTCCCCCTTCTCCCCCTCCTTCTCCCCCTCTCCCTCCTCCAGCTCCCTCCTCTCCCTCTCCCTCCCCTCTTCTCCCTCTTGCCCTCTTCCCCTTCCCCCTGTGCCCTCCCCCTGTCCTTCCCTCCCCTTCCCTCTCCCCCCCCCTGTGCATCTCCAGCTCCCTGTGTCCCTCTCCCCTGACCTGCCCTCTCCCCTGTGCCCCCTGTGCCCTCTGTACCCTCTCCCCTGTGCCCCCTGTGCCCTCTGTACCCTCTCCCCTGTGCCCCCTGTGCCCTCTCCCCTGTGCCCTCTCCCCTGTGCCCTCTGTACCCTCTCCCCTGTGCCCCCTCAGCGCAGGGCTCTGGCGGAGCTGAAGCGGCGGCTGGGGGAGGGCAGAGGGCAGCAGCAGCAGCAGCCTGGGCACCCCCTGGCACCCCCAGGGGGGCACTGAGGCCTCCTGCTGCCCCCCTGTGCCCACCCTGAGGACAAAGAAGGAGCCTTGGCACCCTGGGCACCTCCTGGTGCCAGCTCTGTGCCCACCCTGAGGACAAAGAAGGAGCCTTGGCACCCTGGGCACCCCCTGGTGCCACCTCTGTGCCCACCCTGAGGACAAAGAAGGAGCCTTGGCACCCTGGGCACCTCCTGGTGCCAGCTCTGTGCCCACCCTGAGGACAAAGAAGGAGCCTTGGCACCCTGGGCACCCCCTGGTGCCACCTCTGTGCCCACCCTGAGGACAAAGAAGGAGCCTTGGCACCCTGGGCACCTCCTGGTGCCAGCTCTGTGCCCACCCTGAGGACAAAGAAGGAGCCTTGGCACCCTGGGCACCTCCTGGTGCCACCTCTGTGCCCACCCTTGGTGCCAAGGGCCCATCTGGGCACCTCCTGTCCCCGTGGCACTGCCACGTGTGCCACGTGCCCATCCCCTCCCCCTCCCCCCCCCCCCCGCCCTGGCACCCAGCTGGCACCCAGCTGGCAGTGCCACCCATCCCCAATAAAGTGCCCCTGGCACCGCTGCTGCCCCTGTGCCCTGATGCCACCCCCTGCCTGCCCCTGCTGCCACCCTGGGTGCCCCCAAGTGCCACCCAACTGCCCTGGGTGCCACCCCCTGGGTGCCCTCTGTGCCCCCAAGTGCCACCTGTCTGCCTTGGGCATCCCCTGGTGCCACCCTCTGGGTGCCCCTTGCCACCCTGGGTGCCCCCTGTGCCCCCAAGTGCCACCCAACTGCCCTGGGTGCCACCCCCTGGGTGCCCTCTGTGCCCCCTGGTGCCACTTGTCTGCCTTGGGTGTCTCCTGGTGCCACCCCTGGGTGCCCCTTGCCCCCTGGTGCCACCCTGGGTGCCCCCTGTGCCCCCAAGTGCCACCCAACTGCCCTGGGTGCCACCCCCGGGTGCCCCTGGAGGCTGATGCCACCCTCTGGGTGCCCCCAAGTGCCACCCAACTGCTGGGGGCATCCCCTGGTGCCACCCCCTGGGCGCCCCTGGACCCCTGGGTACCACTCTGGGTGCCCCCAAGTGCCACCCCACTGCGTCTGGTGCCAGCCCCTGGGTGCCCCTGGACCCATGGTGCCAACCCTGGGTGCCCCCTGTGTCCTCAAGTGCCACCCAACTGCCCTGGGTGCCACCCCCTGGGTGCCCTCTGTGCCCCCAGGTGCCATCTGTCTGCCTTGGGCGTCTGCTGGTGCCACCCCCTGGGTGTCCTTTGCCCCCTGGTGCCACCCTGGGTGCCCCCAAGTGCCACCCATCTCCTGTTGGTGCCACCCTGGGTGCTCCCTGTGCCCCCAAGTGCCACCCAACTGCCTTGGTGCCCCTACCCCGGGTGCCCCTTGCCCCCTGGTGCCACCCTGGGTGCCACCTGTCTGCCTGTGGTGCCACCCCCCCCTGGACCCCTGGGTGCCACTCTGGATGCCCCCAAGTGCCACCCAACTGCCTCTGGTGCCACCCCCTGGGTGTCTCTCGCCCCCTGGTGCCACCCTGGGTGCCCCCTGCGACCCCAAGTGCCACCCAACTGCTGGGGGCATCCCCTGGTGCCACCCCTGGGTGCCCCTGGAGCCCTGATGCCACTCTGGGTGCCACCCCCTGGGTGTTCCTTGCCCCCTGGTGCCACCCTGGGTGCCCTCAAGTGCCACCCATCTCCTGTGGGTGCCACCCTGGGTGCCCCCTGTGTCCCCAACTGCCCTGGGTGCCACCCCTGGGTGTCTCTCGCCCCCTGGTGCCAACCCTGGGTGCCCCCAAGTGCCACCCAACTGCTTCTGGTGCCACCCCTGGGTGCCCTCTGTGCCCCCTGGTGCCACCTGTCTGCCTTGGGCATCCCCTGGTGCCACCCCCTGGGTGCCCCTTGCCCCCTGGTGCCACTCTGAATGTCCCCAAGTGCCACCCATCTCCTGTGGGTGCCACCCTGGGTGCCCCCTGTGTCCCCAACTGCCCTGGGTGCCACCCCCTGGGTGCCCTGTGTGCCCCCAAGTGCCATCTGTCTGCTTTGGGTGTCTCCTGGTGCCACCCCCTGGGTGCCCCTTGACCCCTGGGTGCCACCCCCGGGTGCCCCTTGCCCTCTGGTGCCACTCTAGGTGCCACCAAGTGCCACCCAACTGCCCTGGGTGCCACCCCTGGGTGCCCCTGGAGCCCTGATGCCACCCTCTGGGTGCTCCTGGAGCCCTGGTGCCAACCCTGGGTGCCCCCAAGTGCCACCCATCTCCTGTAGGTGCCACCCTGGTGCCACCCTGGGTGCCCTCTGTGCCCCCAAGTGCCACCCAACTGCCCTGGGTGCCACCTTCAGGGTGCCCCTGGACTCCTGGGTGCCAACCCCTGGGTGCCCCCTGCGCCCCCAAGTGCCACCTGTCTGCCTGTGGTGCCACCCCTGGGTGCCCCTTGCCCCCTGGGTGCCACCCCCTGGGTGTCTCTCGCCCCCTGGTGCCACTCTGGGTGCTCCCAAGTGCCACCCATCTCCTGTAGGTGCCACCCTGGGTGCCCTCTGTGCCCCCAGGTGCCATCTGTCTGCTTTGGGTGTCCCCTGGGTGCCACCCCTGGGTGTCCCTGGAGCCCTGGTGCCGCCCTGGGTGCCAACCCTGGGTGCCCCCAAGTGCCACCCCTCCCCTGTAGGTGCCACCCCCTGGGTGCCCTCTGTGCCCCCTGGTGCCCCCCACCCGCCCTGGGTGCCCTCCCCCCGCCCCGGGGCCGAGAGGCTGCGGAGCGCTGCCCGGGGGGGTCGCGGGGGGTTTATTTGGGGGGGGGTTGGGTTATGCGGGGGGAGGGGTCGCGGGGGGGTGGGGGGGAGGGGGAGGGGTCGCTCGAGGCCCCCGCGGGGGGGGGGTGGGGAGGGGCCGGCACCGGCTGGCTCCGGGGGGCTCAGTCCTGCGGGGGGGGACACACAGAGGGGGAGGGGCCGTGAGCCCCCTGGGGGGGACCTCAGCCCGTGGGTGCCCCGTGCCCCCTCCCCAGGTGCCCCCGCCCGTGGGTGCCCCTCTCCCCATCCCCCCCCCCCCCATGGGTGCCCCTCTCAGGGTGCCCCCCACCCTCGGTGCCCACCCTTGGGTGCCCCTCCCCATTTCCCCCCACCCATGGGTGCCCCTCTCTGCGTGCCCCCCACTCCCTCTACCCTCAGTGCCCCCCCCGTGCCCCCTCCCCAGGTGCCCCCCACCCATGGGTGCCCCTCTCTGGTTAGGTGCCCCCCACCCTCGGTGCCCCCCTGTGCCCCCTCCCCATTTCCCCCCACACATGGGTGCCCCCCACCCCCTTCACCCTCAGTGCCCCCCTGTGCCCTCTCTCCAGGTGCCCCCCACCCATGGGTGCCCCTCTCCCCAAGTTAGGTGCCCCCCACCCTCGGTGCCCACCCTGTGCCCCCTCCCCAGGTGCCCCCCACCCATGGGTGCCCCTCTCTGGGTGCCCCCCACCCTCAGTGCCCACCCTGTGCCCCCTCCCCAGGTGCCCCCCACCCATGGGTGCCCCTCTCTGGGTGCCCCCCACCCTCAGTGCCCCCCTGTGCCCCCTCCCCGTTCCCACCCACCCACGGGTGCCCCCCACCCCTTCTCCACCCTCAGTGCCCATCCTTGGGTGCCCCCTCCCCCAGGTGCCCCCCCGCCCATGGGTGCCCCTCTTTGGGTGCCCCCCACCCTCAGTGCCCCCCTGTGCCCCCTCCCCGGTGCCCCCCACCCACGGGTGCCCCCCACGCCCTTCACCCTCAGTGTGCCCACCCTTGGGTGCCCCTCCTCCCATTTCCCCCCACCCATGGGTGGCCCCCTCCCCCTTCTCCACCCTCGGTGCCCACCCTGCGCCCCCTCTCCAGGTGCCCCCCACCCATGGGTGCCCCTCTCCCCAAGTTAGGTGCCCCCCACCCTCGGTGCCCCCCCCTGTACCCCCCTCCCCAGGTGCCCCCCACCCATGGGTGCCCCTCTCTGGGTGCCCCCCACTCCCTCTACCCTCAGTGCCCCCCCTGTGCCCTCTCCCCAGGTGCCCCCCACCCATGGGTGCCCCTCTCTGGGTGCCCCCCACCCTCAGTGCCCCCCCTGTGCCCCCTCCCCGTTCCCACCCACCCACGGGTGCCCCCCCCACCCCTTCTCCACCCTCAGCGCCCCTCCTGAGCCCCCTGTGCCCCCTCCCCAGGTGCCCCCGCCCATGGGTGCCCCTCTTTGGGTGCCCCCACCCTCAGTGCCCCCCTGTGCCCCCTCCCCAGGTGCCCCCCACCCATGGGTGCCCCTCTCTGGGTGCCCCCCACCCTCAGTGCCCCCCTGTGCCCCCTCCCCAGGTGCCCCCCACCCACGGGTGCCCGCCACGCCCTTCACCCTCAGTGCGCCCACCCTTGGGTGCCCCTCCTCCATTTCCCCCCACCCATGGGTGGCCCCCTCCCCCTTTCTCCACCCTCGGCGCCCACCCTTGGGTGCCCTCTCACCTGGGGGGGGGCGGGGAAGCCGGGCAGGTGGGGCACGGGCAGGCGCTGCTCGTCCATGCGGCGCCCTTGGGTGCTGGCCAGGACCTCCAGCAGCCCCGCCAGCTCCGGGGGGGGGGCTGCCGCCGGCCCCGCCTGGCCCCGCCCGCGGGAGGGAGGGGGAGGGGGAGGGAGGGGGAGGGAGAGGAGAGAGGGAGGGAGGGAGGGAGGGAGGGAGGCGTCACCCAAAGGTGGCAGCCTGGCGCCATCCCCCCCCCCCCCCCGTGGCACCCAGACCCCCCCGTGTCCCCTCCCCCTGCTCCCCCATTCTGTCCCCCTCTGTCCCTTTGCCCCCCCCTTTGTCCCCTCCCCCCAGCCCCCCCATTCCGTGCCCCCCATGTCCCCCCCCCGTGTCCCCTTGGTCCCCTCCCCCGTAGCCCCCCCCCATTCTACCCCCCACCCCGTGCCCCCCCCCGGGGCTCCCTTTACCCCTCCCCCTTTATGCCCCTTCTCCCCCCCCATTCCGTGCCCCCCCATGCCCCCCCCCGTGTCCCCTTGCCCCTCCCCATTCCCCCCATTCCGTGCCCCCCCACCCCGTCCCCCCCCGTGTCCCATTGCCCCTCCCCTTGGTCCCCTCCCCCCTGCCCCCCATTCCGCCCCCCACCCCGTGCCCCCTCCCTCCCCCCCGGGGCTCCCTTTACCCCTCCCCCCTTTATGCCCCCTCGTCCCCCCATGTGTCCCCCCCCGTGTCCCCTTGCCCCTCCCCTTGGTCCCCTCCCCCCCAGCCCCCCATTCCGCCCCCCCCACCCCGTGCCCCCCCCGTGTCCCATTGCCCCTCTGCCCCCCCCTGCCCCCCCATTCTCTGCCCCCCCACCCCGTGCCCCCTCCCTCCCCCGGGGCTCCCTTTACCCCCCCTTTATCCCCCTTCTCGTTTCCCCCCCCCTCATTCCATGCCCCCCTCCTCCTCCTCCTCCTCCTCCTCCTCCTCTCCCCTATGTCTCCCCCTCCCCGCGCGTCCCCTTTGCCCCCTCCCCCTTTATCCTCCCGTTCCCCCCCCCCTTTATCCTCCCCCCACCCCTCGCCCCCTCCCCCCACCCCCCAGCCCCCCCCCCCGTACCCTGCGCCCCCCCAGGCTGCAGCGCTGCTCCTCCATCCTGCTGCCCTGCACGGCGCTCAGCAGCGAGAAGAAGCCTTCCTGCTCCGGAGACCCCCCCCGGAGACCCCCCCCCGGAGGCCGCCGCCGCCGACCCCTCCCCCTGCTGCGGAGCCCCCCCCAAATTAAAGCAACCCAGACCCCCCCCCGCCCCGGGAAATTAAAGGCGGGAAGTGGGGGAGCCGACCCCCACCCCCCCACACACACTCCCCACCCCCAGCCAAAAGCAATGGGAACCCCCGCCCCCCCCCCCCCCGGGAGCGGGGACCCCCCCCTCAGAATGGGGACCACCCCCCAGAATGGGGACCACCCCCCTCAGAATGGGGACCACCCCCCCCTCAGAATGGGGACCCCCCCCTCAGAATGGGGACCACCCCCTCAGAATGGGGACCCCCCCTCAGAATGGGGACCACCCCCCTCAGAATGGGGACCCCCCCTCAGAATGGGGACCCCCCCCCTCAGAATGGGGACCCCCCCCTCAGAATGGGGACCCCCCTCAGGGGCCCCCCTCAGAATGGGGACCACCCCACCTCCCACCCGAATGGGGACCCCCCCCCCCCCCCTCAGAATGAGGATCCCCCCCCCCCCCCCTCAGAATGGGGACCCCCCCCCCCGGCTCTGGGACCCCCCCCCTCAGAATGGGGACACCCCCCGGCTCTGGGACCCCCCCCCCGGCTCTGGGACCCCCCCCCGGAATGGGGACCCCCCCCCCCCGGCTCTGGGACCCCCCCCCGGCTCTGGGACCCCCCCCGGAATGGGGACCCCCCCCCCCCGGCTCTGGGACCCCCCCCCGGCTCTGGGCCCCCCCCCGTTATGGGACCCCCCAACGTGGGGACCCCCCCCCCCCCGGTGGGGACACCCCCCCCGGAATGGGGACCCCCCCCGCTCAGGGGCTCCCCCCGGCTCTGGGACCCCCCCACACGGGGACCCCCCCCCCCCACAATGGGACCCCCCCCCGGCCTCCCAACCCTGGGTGCCCCCTCCCCCTGGGTGCCCTCACCCATGGGTGCTCCCCCCTCGGTGCCCCCCTACCCCGAGTGCCCCCTCCCCCTGGGTGCCCACCTCTGAGTCCCCCCCTACGGTGCCCACCCCGGGTGCCCACCCTGGGTGCCCTCTACCCCTGGGTGCCCCCAACCCCTGGTGCCCTCTACCCCGGGGTACCCTAACCCTATGGTGCCCACCCCGGCTGCCCCCTCCCCCTGGGTGCCCACTCCTGGGTGCCCACCCTTGGTGCCCCCTAGCCCTGGGTGCCCTCTGCCCGCGGGTGCCCGCTCCCTAGCCCTGGGTGCCCTCACCCTATGGTGCCCACCCCGGCTGCCCTCTACCCCGGGTGCCCCCCTTCGTGCCCACCCCTGGGTGCCCCCTCCTGGCTTCCCCTCACCCCGGGGTGCCCTCAACCCCTGGTGCCCCTCACCCTTGGTGCCCCCTATCCCTGGGTGCCCTCTCCCCCCTGGGTGCCCTAACCCCTGAGTGCCCACCCCTGGCTTCCCCTCACCCCGGGGTGCCCCCTACCCCTGGTGCCCCTCACCCTCGGTGCCCCCGGCCCCGGCTGCCCTCTCCCCCTGGGTGCCCACTCCTGGGTGCCCACCCTTGGTGCTCCCTCCCCCCGGGTGCCCTCACCCTATGGTGCCCACCCCTGCTGCCCCCGAGCCCTGGGTGCCCTCTCCCCCTGGGTGCCCTCACCCCTGGTGCCCCTCACCCTCGGTGCCCCCCGGCCCCGGCTGCCCTCTCCCCTGGGTGCCCACCCTTGGTGCACCCTACTCCTGGGTGCCCACCCCTGGGTGCCCACCCCGGCTGCCCCCTACCCCTGGGTGCCCTCACCCATGGGTGCCCACCCCTGGCTTCCCCTCACCCCGGGGTGCCCCCAACCCCTTGGTGCCCCCTAGCCCTGGGTGCCCTCACCCACGGGTGCCCACCCTTGGTGCCCCCTAGCCCTGGGTGCCCTTTGCCCCTGGGTGCCCTCGCCCTATGGTGCCCACCCCGGCTGCCCTCTACCCCTGGGTGCCCCCAACCCCTGGTGCCCCTCACCCTCGGTGCCCCCTACCCCTGGGTGCCCTCTCCCCCTGCGTGCCCTCTCCCCACTGGGTGCCCTCACTCTATGGTGCCCACCCCGGCTGCCCTCTCCCCTGGGTGCCCACCCCCGGGTGCCCCCAGCCCTGGGTGCCCTCACCCTTGGTGCCCCCTACCCTGGGTGCCCACTCCTGGCTTCCCCTCATCCCGGGGTGCCCCTACCCCCGGTGCCCCTCACCCTCGGTGCCCCCCGGCCCCGGCTGCCCTCTCCCCCTGGGTGCCCACTCCTGGGTGCCCACCCCCCCCTTGGTGCCCACCCCTACCCCTTGGTGCCCACCCCCTGGGTGCCCACCCCTGGGTGCCCTCTACCCCTGGGTGCCCACCCTTCCCACCCTGTGCCCACCCCTGGGTGCCCCCTCCCCACCCCTGGCTTCCCCTCACCCCGGGGTGCCCTCAACCCCTGGTGCCCCTCACCCTTGGTGCCCCTACCCCTGGGTGCCCTCTCCCCCCCGGGTGCCCTAACCCCTGGGTGCCCACCCCTGGCTTCCCCTCACCCCGGGGTGCCCCCTGCCCCTGGTGCCCTCTGCCCCTGGGTGCCCCCCGGCCCCGCTGCGTGCCCCTCACCCCCGCGGGTGGCTGCGTGGGTGCTGTGCCCCCCGGTGCTGCCATGGCAGTGCTGTGCCCCACGCCCCCGTGCCACGCTTATACCCCTGCCCCCCCGCGTGTGGGTGGCACGGGGGGTGGCATGGGGGGGTTGGCACCGGGGGTTGGCAGAGGGTGGGCAGCGGGTGGGTGGCACGGGGGGGTGACATGGGAGGGGTTGGCACGGGGGGTGGCACGGGGGATTAGAATGGAGGGGTGGCACGGGGGTTGGCAGAAGGAGGGTGGCACGGGGGGGTTGGCACGGGGGTGGCACAGGGGATTAGCATAGGGGGGTGGCACGGGGGTGGCACAGGGGCTTGGCACAGGGGGGTTGGCACGGGGGGTTGGCATGGGGGTGGCACAGGGGTGGGTGGCATGGGAGGTTGGCACAGGGGAGTTGGGGGGGGTTGGCAGAATGAGGGTGGCACAGGGGTTGGCAGAAGCAGGGTGGCACAGGGGGGTTGGCACAGGGGGTTGGCAGAATGAGGGTGGCACAGGGTGGCACACAGGGGGGTTGGCACGGGGGGTTGGCAGAATGAGGGTGGCACAGGGGGTTGGCAGAAGCAGGGTGGCACAGGGGGGTTGGCACGGGGGTTGGCAGAATGAGGGTGGCACAGGGGGTTGGCAGAAGCAGGGTGGCACAGGGGGGTTGGCACGGGGGTGGGTGACAGGGGGATTGGCAGAGGGGGCAGCGGGTGGGTGGCACGGGGGGTTGGCACACAGGGGGTGGCACGGGGGTGGGTGGCATGGGAGGAGGGTGGCACCGGGGGGTTGGCACGGGCGGGGGGGTGGCACGAGGGGGTGCCACCTGAGCGAGGTGGCAGCGAGGGCGGGGGGCAGGGGGTGCTGTGGGGCACCCGTGGGTGCTGTGTGTGGTGCCCGGGGTGCCCACAGATGCCCACAGGAGCCAGTGGATGCCCGTGGGGTGCTGTGAGGTGCCCGTGGGTGCTGCGGGGTGCCCGTGGGGTGCTGTGGGGTGCCCGTGGGGTGCTGCTGGGGGTGCCCGTGGGGTGCTGTGGGGTGCCCGTGGGTGCCCGTGGGCTGCTGCGGGGTGCCCGTGGGATGCTGTGGCGTGCCCGTGGGTACCATTGGGGTGCTGTGGGGTGCCCGTGGGGTGCCATTGGGTACCCATAGGGTGCCGAGGGGTGCCCGTGGAGTGCTGCGGGGTGCCCGTGGGGTGCCGCAGGGTGCCCGTGGGGTGCTTCGGGTTGCACGTGGGGGGGCTGCGGGGTGCCCGTGGGTGCCCATAGGGTGCTGCGGGGTGCCCGTGGGGGGCTGTGGGGTGCCCGTGGGTGCCCATAGGGTGCCCATAGGGTGCCCGTGGGGGGCTGCGGGGTGCCCGTGGGTGCCCATAGGGTGCTGCGGGGTGCCCGTGGGGGGCTGCGGGGTGCCCGTGGGGGGCTGCGGGGTGCCCGTGGGTGCCCATAGGGTGCTGCGGGGTGCCCGTGGGGGGCTGCGGGGTGCCCGTGGGTGCCCATAGGGTGCTGCGGGGTGCCCGTGGGGGGCTGCGAGGTGCCCGTGGGTGCCCATAGGGTGCTGCGGGGTGCCCGTGGGGGGCTGCGGGGTGCCCGTGGGTGCCCATAGGGTGCTGCGGGGTGCCCGTGGGGGGCTGCGGGGTGCCCGTGGGTGCCCATAGGGTGCTGCGGGGTGCCCGTGGGGGGCTGCGGGGTGCCCGTGGGGGGCTGCCCGTGGGTGCCCGTGGGGGGCTGCCTGCGGTGCCCCCAGGGCAATCCGGGCACCCATAGGTGCCACAGTGTCCGCGGGGGGGGGGGGGGGGGCGGTGTGCGTGGGTGGGGAGGGGAGGGGGAGGGTGCGCGTGGGTGGGGGTGGCCCCCTCCCCCCCCCCCGCGCGTGTCCCCAATCCCCCCTGGCAGCCAGCAGCAATCACCCAAATGGGGCTTTAAGGGCCACCCATAATCCCCCCGGCCCCCCGCCCCGGGGCACCCACGGGGGGAGGGGAGATGGGTGGGGGAGGGGGGGGTGGGGGGCTTGGACATCTGGGCCCCCCCCGCGCCCCCTCCCGAGGCTGGGGGAGGGGCTCCCAGCGCCTGGATCCCAACGGCGGCCGCGGGAAAGGGAGGGGGGGGAGGGGGTCAGGGGGAGGGGGAGGAGCACCCATGGGTGCTGGGGGGGAGGGAGGGTCGCAGAGAGGGAACCCCTGACCCCCCCACCCCCGCGGGGCCGTTGGCCACCCGTAGGCCCCCCAAGTCTCCCCAGTTGGCCCCCAGAGACGCCTCAGAGCCTCCCCAGTGCCCCCCAGTGCCCCTCCCAGACTGGGGGGGGGCAGTGGGGGGAGAGTGGGGGGAGAGTGGGGGGCAGTGGGGGGGAGAGTGGGGGGCTCTGGGGGGAGAGTGGGGGGCAGTGGGGGGGGGAGTGGGGGTGGGGTGGGGGGCAGTGGGGGGGAGAGTGGGGGGGGGCTCTGGGGGGGGAGAGTGGGGGGCAGTGGGGGGGAGAGTGGGGGGAGAGTGGGGGGCAGTGGGGGGGAGAGTGGGGGGCTCTGGGGGGGAGAGTGGGGGGCAGTGGGGGGCAGTGGGGGGAGAGTGGGGGGCAGTGGGGGGAGAGTGGGGGGCAGTGGGGGGAGAGTGGGGGGCTCTGGGGGGGGAGGGAGGGGGGGGGCAGTGGGGGGAGAGTGGGGGGCTCTGGGGGGAGAGTGGGGGGCAGTGGGGGGCAGTGGGGGGAGAGTGGGGGGCAGTGGGGGGGCAGTGGGGGGAGAGTGGGGGGCAGTGGGGGGAGAGTGGGGGGAGAGTGGGGGGCAGTGGGGGGGCAGTGGGGGGAGTGGGGGGCAGTGGGGGGAGAGTGGGGGGCTCTGGGGGGAGAGTGGGGGGCAGTGGGGGGCAGTGGGGGGAGAGTGGGGGGCAGTGGGGGGGAGAGTGGGGGGACGCTGGGGGGGGCAGTGGGGGGACGCTGGGGGGGGCAGTGGGGGGAGAGTGGGGGGCAGTGGGGGGAGAGTGGGGGGCTCTGGGGGGGAGAGTGGGGGGCAGTGGGGGGCAGTGGGGGGCAGTGGGGGGAGAGTGGGGGGGCTCTGGGGGGGGAGAGTGGGGGGCAGTGGGGGGAGTGGGGGGAGAGTGGGGGGCAGTGGGGGGAGAGTGGGGGGCAGTGGGGGGAGTGGGGGGCAGTGGGGGGGTGGGGGGGAGAGTGGGGGGCTCTGGGGGGGAGAGTGGGGGGCTCTGGGGGGGGAGAGTGGGGGGCAGTGGGGGGGGCAGTGGGGGGAGAGTGGGGGAGAGTGGGGGGCAGTGGGGGGGGGGCAGTGGGGGGAGAGTGGGGGGCAGTGGGGGGGGAGTGGGGGGACGCTGGGGGGCAGTGGGGGGACGCTGGGGGGCAGTGGGGGGGGAGAGTGGGGGGCAGTGGGGGGGGAGAGTGGGGGGACGCTGGGGGGCAGTGGGGGGGGACGCTGGGGGGCAGTGGGGGGGAGTGGGGGGCAGTGGGGGGAGAGTGGGGGGGCTCTGGGGGGGGAGAGTGGGGGGCAGTGGGGGGGCAGTGGGGGGGAGAGTGGGGGGCAGTGGGGGAGAGTGGGGGGGCTCTGGGGGAGAGTGGGGGGCAGTGGGGGGGCAGTGGGGGGGAGAGTGGGGGGCAGTGGGGGGAGAGTGGGGGGCAGTGGGGGGAGAGTGGGGGCTCTGGGGGGGAGAGTGGGGGGGCAGTGGGGGGGCAGTGGGGGGAGAGTGGGGGGCAGTGGGGGGAGAGTGGGGGGGCAGTGGGGGGCAGTGGGGGGGCAGTGGGGGGGGAGTGGGGGGAGAGTGGGGGCTCTGGGGGGGGAGAGTGGGGGGCAGTGGGGGGCAGTGGGGGGACGCTGGGGGCCAGTGGGGGGGGAGAGTGGGGGGGGACGCTGGGGGGGGGCAGTGGGGGGCAGTGGGGGGGAGAGTGGGGGGCGCTGGGGGGGCAGTGGGGGGCAGTGGGGGGAGAGTGGGGGGCGCTGGGGGGGCAGTGGGGGCACTGGGGGGCCCTGGGGGAGGTCCCCGCCGGGGGGGGAGGGTCGTGGGAGGGGGCGGGGCCAGATGGTGACGTTTCGGGGGGGGAGGGGCTTGGCCGGGGCCGGGGTCACAGCACCGCCGCGTCCGGTCAGGGCTGGAAGGCACCACCGGGACCATCCGGCCCCCACGCCCCCAGCGCCCCCAGCGCCCCCTACCCCCGGGGCAGGCACCGCCCCCCCGCCCCCCCCGGCCTGGCCAGAGCCTCACCCAGCCTCACCCTACTCCGGGGGGGGGCCGGAGCCTCGACCCCCACTCCCAGCACGACCCATCCCAGGGGGCTTCACCTCCTCCCCCCGGCCTGACTCCCCCCACCCCCAGCTTCATTGATGATCAGGGGGAGGGCAGAGAGGGGAGCTCGGGGGGGGCTGGGGGGCGGGGGTGGGAGCCGCTGGGGGGCAGAGAGGCTCCGCGGGGGGCTGGGGGCGGGGGTGGAGCCGCTGGGGGGCAGAGAGGCTCCGCGGGGGGCTGGGGGCGGGGGTGGAGCCGGGGGGCAGAGCAGAGAGGCTCCGCGGGGGGCTGGGGGCGGGGGTCTCTGCCTGGTTCCCGGCAGGCTCAGTGGGGGTCGACCCAGCTGCCCAAGTTGTGGAGATTTCTGCCTAACGAGCTCAGTACCTTCTGCTCCAAACAGGGTGTGACACGTTCGTGCCGCCTGGCACCGCCTGGCACCGCCTGGCACCGCCTGACCTGGGCTGACTCCGTCATTGATCACTCGTATGGTTAACAAATAACTCATCCCTTTAGTTATTACATCCCCAAGTCCTCCTCCCAGTCTCCCCACCAGTCCCCTCCCAGTCTCCCCCAGTCCCCCTCCAGTCCCCTCCCAGTCTCCCCACCAGTCCCCTCCCAGTCTCCCCCCAGTCCCCCTCCAGTCCCCTCCCAGTCTCCCCCCAGTCCCCTCCCAGTCTCCCCCAGTCCCCTCCCAGTCCCCCCACCAGTCCCCCCCCAGTCCCCCTCCAGTCTCCTTCCAGTCTCCCCCAGTCCCCTCCCAGTCCCCCCCCCCAGTCCCCCTCCAGTCTCCTTCCAGTCTCCCCCAGTCCCCTCCCAGTCCTCTCCCAGTCCCCCCCCAGTCCCCCCAAGTCCCCCCACCAGTCCCCCCCAGTAGCCCCCTAGTGCCCCCTCAAGTCCCCCCCAGTCCCCCCTCAGTCTCCTCTCCGTCTCCGCTGCAATCTCTCCCTCTGCCGCCAGGGGTCGCAGATCTCTCTCCCCGCGGGCTGCGGCTCCGCGCTCCGCTCTCCTGCCGCAGGCAAGCCCCGCCCCCTGAGGGGGCGTTCCCTCCGCTTGGCCACGCCTCCGCGGCCCTTCCCTGCGCCGCCGCCGCCGCGCTGCGGCGCTTTGCGACGTTTTGCGGCTCCCTCCCGCCGCGCTTTGCGTCTCCGCCGCCGCCGCCGGGCCCGGAGCCGTCTGCCCCCGCCGCCGCCGCCGCCGCCGCCCGCTCGGTACCGGCAGCGACAGCGTGGGGAGGGGGATCGGGGGCGGGCGGGGGGGTGAGGGCTGACCCCGACCCCCCCCCCCGGGTACCGACAGCCTCCTGCTGACCCCCCCCCCGACCCCCCCCCGGGGTACCGACAGCCTCCTGCTGACCCCCCCCCAGACCACCCTCTGACCCCTCTCCATCCCCCTCCTGCCCCCTGTGACCCCTCCTGACCCCTCCAGCCCCTCCTGACCCCCCTCCAGCCCCTCCTGACCCCCCTCCTGACCCCCCTCCAGCCCCTCCTGACCCCCTCCTGACCCCCTCCAGCCCCTCCTGACCCCTCTCCAGCCCCTCCTGACCCCTCTCCAGCCCCTCCTGACCCCCTCTCCAGCCCCTCCTGACCCCCCTCCAGCCCCTCCTGACCCCCCTCCTGACCCCCCTCCAGCCCCTCCCTGACCCCCCTCCTGACCCCCCTCCAGCCCCTCCTGACCCCTCTCCAGCCCCTCCTGACCCCCCCTCCTGACCCCCCTCCAGCCAGCCCCTCCTGACCCCTCTCCAGCCCCTCCTGTCCCCCCTCACTGACCCCTCTCCAGCCCCTCCTGACCCCCCAGCCCCCCAGCCCCTCCTGACCCCCCTCCTGACCCCCCTCCAGCCCCTCCTGACCCCTCTCCAGCCCCCCTCCTGACCCCTCTCCAGCCCCTCCTGTCCCCCCTCCAGCCCCTCCTGTCCCCCCTCCAGCCCCTCCTGACCCCCCTCCAGCCCCTCCTGACCCCCCCCCCCCTGACCCCCAGCCCCTCCTGAGCCCCTGACCCCCTCCAGCCCCTCCTGACCCCCCTCCTGACCCCCCCTCCAGCCCCTCCTGACCCCCCTCCAGCCCCTCCTGACCCCCTCCTGACCCCCCCTCCAGCCCCTCCTGACCCCCCCCTCCTGACCCCCCTCCAGCCCCTCCTGACCCCCCCTCCAGCCCCTCCTGTCCCTCTCCAGCCCCTTCCTGCTCTTCTCTACCTACTTTCTGTCCCCCCCTCCAGCCTCCTCCTGTCCCCCTCCAGCCCCTTCTCCCCCCTGTCCCCCCCTCTCATCCTTCTCCAGCCCCCTCCTGTCCCTTCTCATCCCCCTCCAGCCCCTTCTCATCCCCCCTCCAGCCCCTTCTCATCCCCCCTCTCATCCTTCTCCAGCCCCCTCCTGTCCCCTCTCATCCCTCTCCAGCCCTCTCCATCCCCCTCCTGACCCCCCCCCCTTCTCTCTCCCATCTCTCCCCCCCCCAGGCCCCCTCCCCCCCCCCTCCCGGCGATGGACTCCCGCTTCACCCGTCCCCCTCCCGGGCAAGTCCCTCTCTCTCTCCCCCCTGCTGGACTCCCGCTTCACCCGGCCCCGCTGGGCCGGCCCCCCGCTGCGAGGTCTCCCTCAGCGCCTTCGCCCTCCTCTTCTCCGAGCTGGTGCAGTACTGCCAGAGCCGCGTCTACTCGGTGGCCGAGCTGCAGGCCAAGCTGGCCCAGCTGGGCCGCCAGGTGGGGCTGCGGGTGCTGGACCCCCTGGTGGCCCGCGAGCGGGGGCCGGCGGGAGACCAAGGTGCTGAGCGCCCTCCTCTTCGTCAAGGGCGCCCTCTGGCGGGCGCTGTTCGGGCGGGAGGCCGACAAGCTGGAGCAGGCCAACGACGACGACCGCACCTTCTACGTCATCGAGCGGGAGCCGCTGGTCAACACCTTCATCTCGGTGCCGCGGGAGAACAGCAGCCTCAACTGCGCCGCCTTCACCGCCGGGCTGGTGGAGGCCGTGCTGGGCGCCGGCGGCTTCCCCGCCAAGGTCACCGCCCACTGGCACAAGGGCACCACCCTCATGATCAAGTTCGAGGAGGCCGTCATCGCCCGCGACAAGAGCCTGGAGGGGCGCTGAGGGGAGGGGCTGGGGGTCGCCTGCGCTCCGTCTCGGGGTCAACAAAGGCGCTTTGGGTCCCTGCTCGCCGCCCGGCGTCCTTCTGATGTCCCTCGGGGTCACTGGAGGGCATCAGCGGCGGTTCGGGTCCTTGGTGTCCTCACCCGGGACCAGAGCCTGGAGGGGCGCTGAGGGGAGGGGTCCCGGGGGGCTTGGGGGTCACCTGCGGTCACTCCCGGGGTCAATAAAGGCGGTTTGGGTCCCTGGTGGCCACCCAGTGACCTTCCTGATGTCCCTTGGGGTCCCTTGGAGTCACTTCAGGAGCTCCTGGGGTCCCTCGGGGTCACTGGGGGTCACTGGAGGTCACTAGAGGTCGATTGGGTCCTTGGTGTCCTCACCCAGGACCAGAGCCTGGAGGGGCGCTGAGGGGAGGGGTCCCGGGGGGGCTTGGGGGTCACCTGCGGTCACTCCCGGGGTCAATAAAGGCGGTTTGGGTCCCTGGTCGCCCCCCAAAGCCCCTCCTGGAGTCCCTTTGCCACCCTCAGCCCTGTAGGAGCTGATTTGGGTCCTCCATCCCACTCAATGTCCTTCTGATGTCCCTCGGGGTCCCTCGGGGTCCCTGGAGCAGGTTCGGGTCCTTGGTGTCCTCACCCGGGACCAGAGCCTGGAGGGCGCTGAGGGGAGGGGGTCCCGGGGGGCTTGGGGGTCACCTGCGGTCACTCCCGGGGTCAATAAAGGCGGTTTGGGTCCCTGGTCGCCACCCAGTGACCTTCCTGATGTCCCTTGGGGTCCCTTGGAGTCACTTCAGGTCGCTCCTGGGGTCCCTCGGGGTCACTGGGGGTCACTGGAGGTCACTAGAGGTCGATTGGGTCCTTGGTGTCCTCACCCAGGACCAGAGCCTGGAGGGGCGCTGAGGGGAGGGGTCCCGGGGGGCTTTGGGGTCACCTGCGGTCACTCTCGGGGTCAATAAAGGCGGTTTGGGTCCCTGGTCGCCCCCCAAAGCCCCTCCTGGAGTCCCTTTGCCACCCTCAGCCCTGTAGGAGCTGATTTGGGTCCTCCATCACCACTCAATGTCCTTCCTGATGTCCCTCGGGGTCCCTCGGGGTCCCTGGAGCAGGTTCGGGTCCTTGGTGTCCTCACCCGGGACCAGAGCCTGGAGGGGCGCTGAGGGGAGGGGGCCCGGAGGGGCTTGGGGGTCGCTTCCCGTCCCTCTCGGCGTCCCTCGGGGTCCCTGGAGGTGGTTTGGGTCCCTCCCTGCCCCCTGCTGAGCTCCTGCCTCTGGGTGCCCCCCGGGGGGCTGCAGCCTCAGCTCTGCTCTGCCTGGGGAGGCTGTGTTGAGGGCCAGCGGCGTCCCTGCCCCCTGGCACCGGCTCCCTGGCACAAGGTCCCTGCCCCCTGGCACCGGCTCCCTGGCACAAGGTCCCTGCCCCCTGGCACCGGCTCCCTGGCACAAGGTCCCTGCCCCCTGGCACCGGCTCCCTGGCACAAGGTCCCTGCCCCCTGGCACCGAGTCCCCTGGTGCCCTGCCCCTCCCGGTGCCCCCGGGGACCCTCAGCTGCTCCCTGGGCACACTGGGGACCCCTTGGGGACCCCTTGGGGGCAGCAGTGCTCCTCCCTGGGGACATTTGGGACCCCTCGGGGGACACCGGGGGGGCCCTCGGGGGACTTGTGTGCATGTGTCCTGCCCCCCCCCCCCTTCCCGCGGCTGCCACCCCTCCCTCCTCCCCTCCCCCTCCCCCGTGCCCACCCCGGTGCCAGCTCTGCCACACCCTGGGTGTCCCCCGTGTCCCCTTCCCCCCTCGTGTCCCCTTCCCCTCCCCCTCCCTATCCACTTCCTCCCCCCCGCGCAAAGTGCTGCGCTGGCACCCGGGGGGGGTGTGTGTGTGGCACATGTCCCCACGCGTGGGTGGGGGAGGGGGAGGGGCGGCGCACGTTCCCCACGCGGGGGGGTGGGCGTGGGTGGGGGTGGGGGGGTGGCCGCGGGGGGGCGTCCCCGGCGCCGCCAGCCGAGGCCGAGCCGCAGCCATGGGGCAGGGGCGGGCAGGTGCCTGGGGGGGGGGGGGGGGCAAACGGGGGGGGAGGGGGAGGGGAGGGGGTGGGGGAGGATGGGGGGGGGGGGATGAGGGGTCCCCCTCCCCCCAGCGCCTCTGTCCCCCCGCAGGCAGGTGGTCTCCCGGGGGCGTCGCCCTGTGCCCCCCCCCCCGCCCTGGCTGCTGCTGGCGGCCTGCGGCCTGGCCTGGGGGGCGCTGCTGGGGGTCCTGCTGGGCAGGCGTGAGTGGGGGAGGGGGCGGGGGGGGGGGGGGCTGCTGGGGGGTGGGGGGATAAGGGGAGGATGGGAGGGGGGCAGGGAGGGGGCTGGGGGGAACGCCGGGAGGGGGGGGGGGAGGGCAAGGAGGGGACATAGGGGGCGAGGCGGGGGTGGGGGGTGGGAAAGGGAGGGGTCCGTGGGGGGACAAGGAGGGGGCGGGGGGGGGGGGGGGCGCAGGGAGGGGGCAGGGGGGACTGGGAGGGACGGGGGGGCAAAGAGGGGGTGGGGGGCAGGGAGGGGACAGGGAGGGGGCAGCGGGGGGCAAAGAAGGGGTGGGGGGCAGGGAGGGGACAGGGAGGGGCGGGGGGCAAGGAGGGGACTTTGGGGGGGGGGACGTGGAGGGGATGGGAGGACAGGGAGGGGACATGGGGGGGAGGGGGCGCAGGGAGGGGGCGGGGGGGGACTGGGAGGGACCGGGGGGTGCAAAGGGGCGTGGGGGGCAGGGAGGGGGACATGGGGGGTGCCGGGGGGTGGCAGAGGTGGCAGGGGGTGCCACGGGGTGCCAGGGGGTGGCAGTGGGGTGGCAGTGGGGGGCAGAAGGTGGCAGAGGTGCCTGGGGGTGCAGGGGGTGCCAGGGGGGGTGCCAGGGGGTGCCGGGGGTGCCGGGGGGTGCCAGGGGGGCGCCAAGGGAGGTGCCAGGGGGTGCCAGGGGGGTGCCGGGGGTGCCTGTCCCTCTCCCCAGACGCGGCGCTGAGCAGAGAGATGGAGCAGCTGAGGCGCAGCCAGGAGCGGCTGGGGGGCAACGGTGCTGGGGGGAGGGGCAGGGGGCGGCGGGGGAGGGGGAGGGGGCGGCGGGGGGTTGGGGGGGAGGGACAGGGAGGAGATAAGGGGAGGGGGACAGGGAGGGGATGGAAAGGGGAGAGGGAGGGGAAGAGGGAGGGGGAGAAGAGGAGGGCAGGGGGTAGGGGGCAGGGGGAGGGAGGGAAAAGGGGAAGGGGGAGGGGGAAGAGGCAGCAGTGGGGGCAGTGGGGGGCAGTGGGGGGGCAGGGGGCGGCAGTGGGGGGCAGTGGGGGGCGGGGGGGGGGGGCAGGGGGCGGCAGTGGGGGGCAGTGGGGGGCAGCGGGGGACAGCGGGGGGCAGGGGGCGGCAGTGGGGGGCAGTGGGGGGCAGTGGGGGGCAGGGGGCGGCAGTGGGGGGCAGTGGGGGGCAGGGGGCGGCAGTGGGGGGGCAGTGGGGGGCAGTGGGGGGCAGGGGGCGGCAGTGGGGGGCAGTGGGGGGCAGTGGGGGGCAGGGGGCGGCAGTGGGGGGCAGTGGGGGCAGTGGGGGGCAGTGGTTGGCATCCCCCAGGCTCGGCCCTGGCACTGGCACTGGCGACGCTGGAGGGGAACCTGACTCGGCTGCGGCAGGGCGGTAGGGGGCGATGGCTCCCCTCCCTCTCCCCCTCCCTCCACCTCCCCCTCCCTCCTTCTCTCTTCTCCCTCTCCCCTCCCTCTCATACTCTGCCTCCCCTCCCTCTCCCCTCCCTCTCCCCCTCCCTCTCCCCCTCCCTCTCTCCTTCCCTCTCCCTCTCCCTCTCCCTCTCCCCCTCCCTCTCTCCTTCCCTCTCCCTCTCCCTCTCCCCCTCCCCCTCCCCCTCCCCTCCCCTCCCCCTCCCCCTCCCTCTCCCCCTCCCTCTCTCCTTCCCTCTCCCTCTCCCCTCCCCCTCCCCCTCCCCTCCCCCTCCCCCTCCCTCTCCCCCTCCCTCTCTCCTTCCCTCTCCCTCTCCCCCTCCCCCTCCCCCTCCCCCTCCCCCTCCCTCTCCCCCTCCCTCTCTCCCTCCCCCTCCCCCTCCCCTCCCCTCCCCCTCCCCCTCCCCCTCCCTCTCCCCCTCCCCTCCCCTCCCCCTCCCCCTCCCCCTCCCTCCCCCTCCCTCTCTCCCTCCCCCTCCCCCTCCCCTCCCCCTCCCCCTCCCCCCCCCCTCCCCCTCCCTCTCCCCCCCCCTCCCCCTCCCCTCCCCCTCCCCCTCCCTCTCCCCCTCCCTCCCTCCTTCCCTCTCCCTCTCCCCCTCCCCCTCCCCCTCCCCCTCCCCCTCCCCCTCCCTCTCCCCTCCCTCTCTCTCCTTCCCTCTCCCTCTCCCCTCTCCCCTCCCCCTCCCCCTCCCCCTCCCTCTCCCCCTCCCTCTCTCCTTCCCTCTCCCTCTCCCCCTCCCCCTCCCCCTCCCCCTCCCCCTCCCTCTCCCCCTCCCCCCTCTCCCTCCCCCCCCCCCCCTCCCCCTCCCCCTCCCTCTCCCCCTCCCTCTCTCCCTCCCCCTCCCTCCCCTCCCCCTCCCCTCCCTCCCCCTCCCTCTCCCTCTCCCTCTCCCCTCCCCCTCCCCCTCCCCCTCCCTCTCCCCCTCCCTCTCTCCTTCCCTCTCCCTCTCCCCCTCCCCTCCCCCTCCCCCTCCCTCTCCCCCTCCCTCTCTCCCACCCCCTCCCCCTCCCTCTCCCCCTCCCTCTCCCCCTCCCCCCCCCCTCCCTCTCCCTCTCCCCCTCCTAGTCCCCTCCCTGTCCCCACAGGAGCAGAGACAGCAGTGCTCTTGGACCTCCTCTCCACCAATCAGAGCGAGGCACGCAGGGAAGGTGACAGCTGGGGGGGGAGGGGCAGGGAGGGGAGAGGGAGGGGGAGGGAAGGGAGGGGGAGGAGGAGAGGGAGGGAGGAGAGGGAGAGGGAGAGGGAGAGGGAGAGGGAGAGGGAGAGGGAGAGGGAGAGGGAGAGGGGGAGGGGGAGGGAGAGGGGGAGGGAGGGGAGAGGGAGAGGGAAAGGGAGGGAGGGGGGAGGGAGGGAGGGGGAGGGGGAGGGGGAGGGATGGGGAGAGGAGCAGGGAGAGGGAGAGGGAGGGGCAGGGAGGGGGAGGGGGAGGGATGGGGAGAGGGAGGGGAGAGGGAGGGGGGAGGGTACAGAGTGCCCCTGGGGGGATCCATGGCACCCCGAGGGGCACCCATGAGGGTGGGAGGGAGTGTGGCCTGTCCCTGTGGGCGCTGTGCCCGTGGGTGCTGGTGTCCCCCGTGGGTGCTGTCCCTGTGGGTCCTGTTCCCGTGGGTGCTGGTGTCCCATGGGTGCTGTTCCCGTGGGTGTTTTCCCCGTGGGTGCTGTCCCAGGGGGAGCTGATGTCCCCGTGGGTGCTGCTGTCCCCGTGGGTGCTCTGCCCGTGGATGCTGTTCCCCCCGTGGGTGCTGCTGTCCCCGTGGGTGCTGACCACCCGTGGGTGCTGCTGTGCCCGGGGGTGCTGTGCCCGTGGGTGCTGCTGTCCCCGTGGGTGCTGGTGGCCCGCGGGTGCGGTCCACGCGTGGGTGCTGACCCGCGTGGGTGCCGTCCCGCAGTGTCGTCGCTGATGGTGGCCGTGTGGAGGGACAGGGATGACACCCGCAAGGCTCTGCACCAGCTCCTGAGGGCGCTGTGGGCTCACAACGGTGAGGGGGGGGAGCCCACGCGTGGGTGGAGGGCACGCGGGGGTGGGGGCTCGGGGGTGCCCCTGGCCGGGTGGTACCCAGGGGTGGCGGCACCGTGGGTGGCCCTGGGGTCCGCGGGGTCTGTGGTGTCTATGGGTGGGTGGCACCCAGGGGTGGGGGTGGGGGGTCTGGGGTCCGTGGGTGGGTGACACTCGTGGGTAGGGGGCTCTGGGGCCCGCGGGTGGGTGGCACACACGGTTGGTGTCCCCGTGGGTGGGTGTCCCGGGTGTCCGTGGGTGGGTCGCATCCGTGGATAGGGGGCTCTGGGCTCCATGGGTGGGTGGCACCGTGAGTGGGGGTCTCTGGGGTCCGTGGGTGAGTGGCACCCGTGGGGAGGGGGCTCAGTGGTCCGTGGGTGGGTGGCACTCGTGGGTAGGGGTCTCTGTGGTCCGCGGGTGGGTGGCACCCACGAGTGGTGTCCCCGTGGGTGGGTGGCCCGGGGTCCGTGGGTGGGTCGCATTTGTGGATAGGGGTCTCTGGGCTCCGTGGGTGGGTGGCACCCGTGGGGAGGGGACTCTGGGGTCCGTGGGTGGGTGGCAGCCTTAGGTAGGGGGTTCTGGGGTCCGTGGGTGAGTGGCACCCGTGGGGAGGGGTCTCTGTAGTCCGTGGGTGGGTGGCACTCCTGGATAGAGGGCTCTGTGGTCCGTGGGTGGCACCCGTGGGGAAGGGGTTCTGGGGCCCGTGGGTGGGTGGCACTCGTGGGTAAGGGGCTCTTGGGTCCATGGGTGGGTGGCACACACGGTTAGTGTCCCCGTGGGTGGGTGTCCCGGGTGTCCGTGGGTGGGTGGCACCGTGAGTAGGGGGTCTCTGGGGTCCGCGGGTGGCTGGCACCCGTGGGGAGGGGGCTCTGTGCTCCGTGGGTGGGTGGCACCCGTGGGTAGGGGGCTCTTGGGTCCGTGGGTGGATGACACTCGCGGGTAGGGGGTCTCTATGCTCCACGGGTGTGTGGCACGCGTGGGTAGGGGTCTCTGTGCTCTGTAGGTGGCACCCGTGGGTAGGGGTCTCTGGGCTCCATGGGTGGGTGGCACCCGTGGGGAGGGGTCTCTGGGCTCCATGGGTGGGTGGCACCCGTGGGGAGGGGGTTCTGTGCTCCTTGGGTGGGTGGCACCTGTAGGTAGGGGGTTCCGGGGTCCGTGGGTGGGTGGCACCCGTGGGTAGGAGGTTCTGAGGTCCGTGGGTGCGTGGCACCCGTGGGTAGGGGGCTCTTGGGTCCGTGGGTGGGTTGCACCCGTGGGTAGGGGTCTCTGTGCTCCGTGGGTGGGTGGCACCCGTGGGGAGGGGGCTCTGTAGTCCGTGGGTGGGTGGCACCCTTAGGTAGGGGGTTTTGGGGTCTGTGAGTGGGTGGCTCCTGTGGGGAGGGGGCTCTGGGGTCCGTGGGTGTGTGGCACCCGTGGGTAGGGGTTTCTATGTTCCGTGGGTGGGTGGCACTCGCGAGTAGGGGGCTCTGTGCTCCGTGGGTGGGTGGCACCCGTGGGTAGAGGGCTCTGGGGTCCGTGGGTGGCACCCGTGGGTAGAGGGCTCTGGGGTCCGTGGGTGGCACCTGTGGGTAGGGGGCTCTTGGGTCCGTGGGTGGGTGGCACCCTTGGGGAGGAGGTTTTGGGGTCTGTGGGTGGGGGGCACCCGTGGGTCGGGGTCTCTGTGCTCCGCGGGTGTGTGACACGCGTGGGTGGGGGATCACCGCGGGTGGGTGTCCCCCCTGGCTGCCCGCAGCCTGCCCGCGGGGGTGGGGGTGTGTGTGGATGGGATGGCATCTGCCACCCCCCCGGTGGCACCCCGGGGCGTCGGGCGGCCGGGGTGCCACGCGTGGGCCCTCCCCACGCAGGGTCCGGGTGCTCCGTGTGCCCGGCGGGCTGGAGCCTGCGGGCCGCCAGCTGCTATCGCTTCGGCTCGGGGGCGCGGGCTGGGCGCAGGCGCAGGGGCACTGCCAGGCGCTGGGGGCGCAGCTGGCGGCCATCGGCGACGCCGAGGAGCAGGTGGGCACCGCGGGGGGCACCGGGGAGCACCTCCCCGGGCGCCAGGGGGGCAACCATGAGGGGCTGGGGGCACCCGTGGGGGGCAGGGGGCTGGGGGGCACCTCCCAGGGCACCAGGTGGGCACCCAGAGAGGCAGGGGGCTGGGGGGCACCGGGGGCACCCACGGGGGGGGCTGGGGGCACCTCCCCGGGCACCAAGGGGGCAACCGTGGGGGTAGAGGGGCTGGGGGCACCTCCTCGGGCACCAAGGGGGCACCCGTGGGGGTAGAGGGGGCTGGGGGGCACCTCCTCGGGCACCAAGGGGGCACCCGTGGGGGTAGAGGGGCTGGGGGCACCCCTGGGGGGCAGGGGGCTGGGGGCACATCCCCGGGCACCAGGAGGGCAGCCATATGGGGCCGGGGGGCACCCGTGGGGGTAGAGGGGGCTAGGGGGCACCTCCTCGGGCACCAGGGGGCAACCGTGGGGGTAGAGGGGGCTGGGGGCACCTGCCCGGGCACCAGGGGGCAACCATGAGGGGCTGGGGGCACCCGTGGGTCTTATCCCCGTGGGTGCTGTGCCCGTGGGTGCTATCCCCGTGGGTGTTATCCCCGTGGGTGCTGCTGTACCCGTGGGTGCTATCCCCGTGGGTGCTATCCCCGTGGGTCTTATCCCCGTGGGTGCTGCTGTACCCGTGGGTGCTATCCCCGTGGGTGCTATCCCCGTGGGTGCTTATCCCCGTGGGTGCTATCCCCGTGGGTGCTATCCCCGTGGGTGCTGCTGTACCCGTGGGTGCTATCCCCGTGGGTGCTATCCCCGTGGGTGCTGCTGTCCCCGTGGGTGCTGTGCTCGTGGGTGCTCTCCCCGTGGGTGCTATCCCCGTGGGTGCTGCTGTCCCCGTGGGTGCTGTACCCGTGGGTGCTATCCCCGTGGGTGCTGCTGTCCCCGTGGGTGTTATCCCCGTGGGTGTTATCCCCGTGGGTGCTATCCCCGTGGGTGTTATCCCCGTGGGTGCTCTCCCCGTGGGTGCTGCTATCCCCGTGGGTGCTGCTGTCCCCGTGGGTGCTGCTGTCCCCGTGGGTGCTGTGCCCGTGGGTGCTCTCCCCGTGGGTGCCGTTGGTGGGGGCGGTGCGGGGGGGGCGGGGGGGGGAGTTTGGGGGCAGTGCCAGCGGTGCCCCACGCCACGCCCACGCCCCGCCCACGCCCCGGCCCGGCCCCGCCCCCAGGCCTTCCTCTCCAGCCTCTCTCCGCACCACGACTCCTGGATCGGCCTCCACGACCGCAGCGCCGAAGGCTCCTTCCAGTGGGTGGATGGCACTCCCCTGACCTACAGGTGACACGCGTGGGCAGGCGGCTCGGGGCTCCGTGGGAGGGGAACCCCTGGGGAGTGGGTTTTGGGCTCCGGGGTGGGTGGCACGCGGGGGGAGGGGGCTCGGGAGTCCGTGGGAGGCGTGGGGGGAGGGTCTGGGGTCCGTATGGGGGGGCTATAGGGTCTGGGGTCCATGCGGGGGGGGATAGGGTCTGGGGTCCGCATGGGGGGCAAGGGGTCTGGGGTCCGTACGGGGGTGTATAGGGTCTGGGGTCCGTACGGGGGGCTATAGGGTCTGGGGTCCGAACAGGGGGGCAAAGGGTCTGGGGTCCGTACGGGGGTGTATAGGGGGGTCCGTACGGGGTCTGGGGTCCGTACGGGGGGTCTATCTGGGGTCCGAGGGTCTGGGGTCCGTACGGGGGGTGTATAGGGTCTGGGGTCCGTACGGGGGTGTATAGGGTCTGGGGTCCGTACGGGGGTGTATAGGGTCTGGGGTCCGTACGGGGGGGTATAGGGTCTGGGGTCCGTACGGGGGGTATAGGGTCTGGGGTCCGTACGGGGGGGTAAAGGGTCTGGGGTCCGTACGGGGGTGTATAGGGTCTGGGGTCCGTACGGGGGGTATAGGGTCTGGGGTCCGTACGGGGGGTCTATAGGGTCTGGGGTCCGTACGGGGGGTGTATAGGGTCTGGGGTCCGTACGGGGGTGTATAGGGTCTGGGGTCCGTACAGGGGGGGTGTATAGGGTCTGGGGTCCGTACGGTGGGGTATAGGGTCTGGGGTCCGTACGGGGGGGTATAGGGTCTGGGGTCCGTACGGGGGGGTATAGGGTCTGGGGTCCGTACGGGGGGTATAGGGTCTGGGGTCCGTACGGGGGGGTATAGGGTCTGGGGTCCGTACGGGGGTCTATAGGGTCTGGGGTCCGTACGGGGGTCTATAGGGTCTGGGGTCCGTACGGGGGGGTATAGGGTCTGGGGTCCGTACGGGGGGGTATAGGGTCTGGGGTCCGTACGGGGGGGTCTATAGGGTCTGGGGTCCGTACGGGGGGGGTCTGGGGTCCGTACGGGGGTGTATAGGGTCTGGGGTCCGTACGGGGGGGTATAGGGTCTGGGGTCCGTACGGGGGTGTATAGGGTCCTGGGGTCCGTACGGGGGGGTATAGGGTCTGGGGTCCGTGCGGGGGGGTCTAAGGGTCTGGGGTCCGTACGGGGGGGGTATAGGGTCTGGGGTCCGTTCCACGGGGGGGTATAGGGTCTGGGGTCCGTACGGGGGGGGTATAGGGTCTGGGGTCCGTACGGGGGGTATAGGGTCTGGGGTCCGTACGGCGGGGGTATAGGGTCTGGGGTCCGTACGGCGGGTGTATAGGGTCTGGGGTCCGTACGGGGGTGTATAGGGGTCTGGGGTCCGTACGGGGGGTATAGGGGTCTGGGTCCGTAAGGGGGTATAGGGTCTGGGGTCCGTGCGGGGGGGTCTAAGGGTCTGGGGTCCGTACGGGGGGGCTATAGGGTCTGGGGTCCGTACAGGGGGGTATAGGGTCTGGGGTCCGTGCGGGGGGGCATAGGGTCTGGGGTCCGTACGGGGGGGGGCTATAGGGTCTTGGGGTCCGTTCCACCGGGGGGTATAGGGTCTGGGGTCCGTACGGGGGGTATAGGTCTGGGGTCCGTACAGGGGGTCTATAGGGTCTGGGGTCCGTACGGGGGGGTATAGGGTCTGGGGTCCGTAAGGGGGGCAAAGGGTCTGGGGTCCGTACAGGGTCTATAGGGTCTGGGGTCCGTACGGGGGGGCAAAGGGTCTGGGGTCTGTACAGGGGTCTATAGGTCTGGGGTCCGTAGGGGTGTATGGGGTCTGGGGTCCGTGTCGGGGGGTATAGGGTCTGGGGTCCGTACGGGGGTGGGGGGTCTGGGGTCTGGGGTCCGTACTGGGGGGTGTATAGGGTCTGGGGTCCGTACGGGGGTGGGGCTATAGGGTCTGGGGTCCGTACGGGGGGTATAGGGTCTGGGGTCCGTACGGGGGTGGGGCTATAGGGTCTGGGGTCCGTACTGGGGGGTGTATAGGGTCTGGGGTCCGTACGGGGGTATAGGGTCTGGGGTCCGTACAGGGGGGTCTATAGGGTCTGGGGTCCGTACGGGGGGTATAGGGTCTGGGGTCCGTACGGGGGGTATAGGGTCTGGGGTCCGTACGGGGGGGGAGCAGGGTCTGGGGTCCGTACGGGGGGGGTATAGGGTCTAGGGTCCGTACGAGGGGGTGTAGGGTCTGGGGTCCGTACGGGGGTGGGGCTATAGGTCTGGGGTCCGTACTGGGGGTGTATAGGGTCTGGGGTCCGTACTGGGGGGTGTATAGGGTCTGGGGTCCGTACGGGGGTGGGGTCTGGGGTCCGTACAGGGTCTAGGGTCTGGGGTCCGTACGGGAGGTATAGGGTCTGGGGTCCGTACGGGGGGTGTATAGGGTCTGGGGTCCGTACGGGGGTCTATAGGGTCTGGGGTCCGTACGGGGGTGTATAGGGTCTGGGGTCCGTACGGGGGGGGTATAGGGTCTGGGGTCCGTACGGGGGGGTCCTATAGGGTCTGGGGTCGTACGGGGGGTATAGGGTCTGGGGTCCGTACGGGGGGGTATAGGGTCTGGGGTCGTACGGCAGAGGTATAGGGTCTGGGGTCCGTACGGGGGTATAGGGTCTGGGGTCCGTACGGGGTGTATATAGGGTCTGGGGTCCGTACGGGGGGGTATAGGGTCTGGGGTCCGTACAGGGGGGTCTATAGGGTCTGGGGTCCGTGCAGGGGGGTATAGGGTCTGGGGTCCGTACGGGGGGGGTATAGGACTCTGGGGGTCCATGCAGGGGGGTATAGGGTCTGGGGTCCGTACGGGGGGGTATAGGGTCTGGGGTCCGTACGGGGGGGTATAGGGTCTGGGGTCCGTACGGGGGGGTGCTATAGGGTCTGGGGTCCGTACGGGGGGGTATAGGGTCTGGGGTCCGTACGGGGGGGGTATAGGGTCTGGGGTCCGTACGGGGGGGTAAAGGGTCTGGGGTCCGTACGGGGGGTATAGGGTCTGGGGTCCGTACGGGGGGTGTATAGGGTCTGGGGTCCGTACGGGGGTGTATAGGGTCTGGGGTCCGTACGGGGGGTGTATAGGGTCTGGGGTCCGTACGGGGGGGTATAGGGTCTGGGGTCCGTACTGGGGGTGTATAGGGTCTGGGGTCCGTACGGGGGGGTATAGGGTCTGGGGTCCGTACGGGGGGTATAGGGTCTGGGGTCCGTACAGGGGGTGTATAGGGTCTGGGGTCCGTACGGGGGTGTATAGGGTCTGGGGTCCGTACGGGGGGGGTATAGGGTCGGGGGTCCGTACGGGGGCAAAGGGTCTGGGGTCCGTACGGGGGGTATAGGGTCTGGGGTCCGTACGGGGGTGTATAGGGTCTGGGGTCCGTACGGGGGGGTATAGGGTCTGGGGTCCGTACGGGGGTGTATAGGGTCTGGGGTCCGTACAGGGGGTGTATAGGGTCTGGGGTCCGTACGGGGGGGCAAAGGGTCTGGGGTCCGTACGGGGGGGTATAGGGTCTGGGGTCCGTACAGGGGGTGTATAGGGTCTGGGGTCCGTACGGTGGGGTATAGGGTCTGGGGTCCGTACGGGGGTGCTATAGGGTCTGGGGTCCGTACGGGGGGTGCTATAGGGTCTGGGGTCCGTACGGGGGGGTATAGGGTCTGGGGTCCGTACGGGGGGGTATAGGGTCTGGGGTCCGTACGGGGGTGTATAGGGTCTGGGGTCCGTACAGGGGGGTCATAGGGTCTGGGGTCCGTAAGGGGGGGCTATAGGGTCTGGGGTCCGTACGGGGGGTGTATAGGGTCTGGGGTCCGTACGGGGGTGTATAGGGTCTGGGGTCCGTACTGGGGGTGTATAGGGTCTGGGGTCCGTACGGGGGGTGTATAGGGTCTGGGGTCCGTACGGGGGTGTATAGGGTCTGGGGTCCGTACGGGGGTGTATAGGGTCTGGGGTCCGTACGGGGGGTATAGGGTCTGGGGTCCGTACTGGGGGTGTATAGGGTCTGGGGTCCGTACGGGGGTGGGCTATAGGGTCTGGGGTCCGTACGGGGGGGTATAGGGTCTGGGGTCCGTACGGGGGGGGTATAGGGTCTGGGGTCCGTACGGGGGGTGTATAGGGTCTGGGGTCCGTACGGCGGGTGTATAGGGTCTGGGGTCCGTACAGGGGGTCTATAGGGTCTGGGGTCCGTACGGGGGGTATAGGGTCTGGGGTCCGTACGGGGGGTCTATAGGGTCTGGGGTCCGTACGGGGGGGTATAGGGTCTGGGGTCCGTACGGGGGGGCATAGGGTCTGGGGTCCGTACGGGGGGTCTATAGGGTCTGGGGTCCGTACGGGGGTGGCTGGAGGGGGATGAGAAGGGGCTGGAGGGGGCTGGAGAAGGATGAGAGGGGCTGGGGGGATGAGAAGGGGCTGGAGGGGGATGAGAAGGGGCTGGAGGGGGGGATGAGAAGGGGCTGGAGGGGGCTGGAGAAGGATGAGAAGGGGGGGATGAGAAGGGGCTGGGGAGGGGGACGAGAAGGGGCGGGAGGGGGACGAGAGAAGGGGCGAGAAGGGGAGGGGGACGAGAAGGGGCTGGAGGGGGATGAGAAGGATGAGAAGGGGGTTGGAGGAGACAGAAAGTAGGTAGAAAGGAGCAGGAGGGGGGGGGAGAGGGTCAGGAGGGGGCGGGAGAGGGTCAGGAAAGGGACAGGAGGGATTGAGATGGACAGGGGTGGCTGGAGAAGGATGAGAGGGGGTTGGAGGACACAGAAAGTGGGTAGAGAGGAGCAGGAAGGGGCTGGAGAGGGATGAGAGGGGAATGAGAAGGGGCCGGAGGGGGGATGAGAAGGGGCTGGAGGGGGCTGGAGAGGGATGAGAAGGGGCTGCAGAGGGACAGGAGAGGAATCAGAGGGGACAGAAGGAGGATGGAGAGGGATGAGAGGGGACAGGAGGAGGCTGGAGGGGGACAGGAGGAGGCTGGAGGGGACAGAAAGTAGGTAGAGAAGAGCAGGAAGGGGCTGGAGAGGGACAGGAGGGGCTGGAGGGGGTCAGGAGGGGCTGGAGGGGGTCAGGAGGGGGTTGGAGGGGGCTGGAGGGGGGTCAGGAGGGGCTGGAGGGGGTCAGGAGGGGGTTAGAGGGGGCTGGAGGGGGGTCAGGGAGGGGCTGGAGGGGGGGGTCAGGAGGGGCTGGAGGGGGGTCAGGAGGGGCTGGAGGGGGTCAGGAGGGGGTTGGAGGGGGCTGGAGGGGGTCAGGGGGGCTGGAGGGGGGTCAGGAGGGGGTTGGAGGGGGCTGGAGGGGGGGTCAGGGGGGCTGGAGGGGGTCAGGGGGGGCTGGAGGGGGTCAGGAGGGGGGTCAGGAGGGGCTGGAGGGGGGTCAGGAGGGGCTGGAGGGGGGACAGGAGGGGCTGGAGAGGGGTCAGGGAGGGGCTGGAGGGGGGACAGGAGGGGCTGGAGGGGGGACAGGAGGGGCTGGAGGGGGGACAGGAGGGGCTGGAGGGGGGGGTCAGGAGGGGCTGGAGAGGGGGTCAGGAGGGGCTGGAGGGGGTCAGGAGGGGGGGTCAGGAGGGGCTGGAGGGGGGTCAGGAGGGGCTGGAGGGGGGTCAGGAGGGGCTGGAGGGGGCTGGAGGGGGGGTCAGGAGGGGCTGGAGGGGGTCAGGAGGGGGTTAGAGGGGGCTGGAGGGGGGTCAGGAGGGGCTGGAGGGGGTCAGGGGGGCTGGAGGGGGGTCAGGGGGGCTGGAGGGGGGCAGGGGGGCTGGAGGGGGCTGGAGGGGGGGGTCAGGAGGGGGCTGGAGGGGGGTCAGGAGGGGCTGGAGGGGGGACAGGAGGGGCTGGAGGGGGGACAGGAGGGGCTGGAGAGGGGTCAGGAGGGGCTGGAGGGGGTCAGGAGGGGCTGGAGAGGGGTCAGGAGGGGCTGGAGGGGGGACAGGAGGGGCTGGAGGGGGGTCAGGAGGGGCTGGAGGGGGGACAGGAGGGGCTGGAGAGGGGTCAGGAGGGGCTGGAGGGGGTCAGGAGGGGCTGGAGGGGGGACAGGAGGGGCTGGAGGGGGTCAGGAGGGGGGGTCAGGAGGGGCTGGAGAGGGGTCAGGAGGGGCTGGAGGGGGGTCAGGAGGGGGTCAGGAGGGGCTGGAGGGGGGTCAGGAGAGGGGCTGGAGGGGGGTCAGGAGGGGCTGGAGAGGGGTCAGGAGGGGCTGGAGAGGGGTCAGGAGGGGCTGGAGGGGGTCAGGAGGGGGGTCAGGAGGGGCTGGAGGGGGGTCAGGAGGGGCTGGAGGGGGGGTCAGGAGGGGCTGGAGGGGGGAACAGGAGGGGGTCAGGAGGGGCTGGAGAGGGGTCAGGAGGGGCTGGAGGGGGGGGTCAGGGGGGGGGTCAGGAGGGGCTGGAGAGGGGTCAGGAGGGGCTGGAGGGGGTCAGGAGGGGGGTCAGGAGGGGCTGGAGGGGGTCAGGAGGGGCTGGAGGGGGGTCAGGAGGGGCTGGAGAGGGGGTCAGGAGGGGCTGGAGAGGGGTCAGGAGGGGCTGGAGGGGGTCAGGGGAGGGGGGTCAGGGAGGGGCTGGAGGGGGGTCAGGAGGGGCTGGAGGGGGTCAGGAGGGGCTGGAGGGGGGAACAGGAGGGGCTGGAGGGGGGGTCAGGAGGGGCTGGAGAGGGGTCAGGAGGGGCTGGAGGGGGGTCAGGAGGGGCTGGAGAGGGGTCAGGGAGGGGCTGGAGGGGGGTCAGGAGGGGGGTCAGGAGGGGCTGGAGGGGGGGGTCAGGAGAGGGGCTGGAGGGGGGTCAGGGAGGGGCTGGAGGGGGTCAGGAGGGGGTTGGGGCTGGAGGGGGTCAGGGGGGGGGGCTGGAGGGGGGTCAGGAGGGGGGTTAGAGGGGGCTGGAGGGGGGTCAGGAGGGGCTGGAGGGGGGTCAGGGAGGGGCTGGAGGGGGGGGGCTGGAGGGGGTCAGGGGGGGCTGGAGGGGGGGTCAGGAGGGGCTGGAGGGGGTCAGGAGGGGCTGGAGGGGGTCAGGAGGGGGGTCAGGAGGGGCTGGAGGGGGACAGGAGGGGCTGGAGGGGGGACAGGAGGGGCTGGAGGGGGGTCAGGAGGGGCTGGAGGGGGTCAGGAGGGGCTGGAGGGGGTCAGGAGGGGCTGGAGGGGGGACAGGAGGGGCTGGAGAGGGGTCAGGAGGGGCTGGAGGGGGGACAGGAGGGGCTGGAGGGGGGACAGGAGGGGCTGGAGGGGGTCAGGAGGGGCTGGAGGGGGGTCAGGAGGGGCTGGAGGGGGTCAGGAGGGGCTGGAGGGGGTCAGGAGGGGGTCAGGAGGGGCTGGAGGGGGTCAGGGGGGACAGGAGGGGCTGGAGAGAGGGGTCAGGAGGGGCTGGAGGGGGGTCAGGAGGGGCTGGAGGGGGACAGGGAGGGGCTGGAGAGGGGTCAGGAGGGGCTGGAGGGGGGACAGGAGGGGCTGGAGGGGGGACAGGGAGGGGCTGGAGGGGGGTCAGGAGGGGCTGGAGGGGGGGGAGGGGCTGGAGGGGGGTCAGGAGGGGCTGGAGGGGGTCAGGGGGGGGTCAGGAGGGGCTGGAGGGGGGGGTCAGGAGGGGGGTCAGGAGGGGCTGGAGGGGGGACAGGAGGGGCTGGAGGGGGGTCAGGAGGGGCTGGAGGGGGGTCAGGAGGGGCTGGAGGGGGGACAGGAGGGGCTGGAGGGGGACAGGAGGGGGGTCAGGAGGGGCTGGAGGGGGAACAGGAGGGGCTGGAGGGGGTCAGGAGGGGCTGGAGGGGGTCAGGGGGGGGGCTGGAGGGGGGTCAGGGGGGGCTGGAGGGGGTCAGGAGGGGCTGGAGGGGGTCAGGAGGGGGTCAGGAGGGGCTGGAGGGGGGGTCAGGAGGGGGCTGGAGGGGGTCAGGAGGGGCTGGAGGGGGTCAGGAGGGGCTGGAGGGGGGTCAGGGAGGGGGGACAGGAGGGGCTGGAGGGGGGTCAGGAGGGGCTGGAGGGGGGACAGGAGGGGCTGGAGAGGGGTCAGGAGGGGCTGGAGGGGGTCAGGAGGGGGTCAGGAGGGGCTGGAGGGGGGTCAGGAGGGGCTGGAGGGGGCTGGAGGGGGGTCAGGAGGGGCTGGAGGGGGGACAGGAGGGGCTGAGAGGGGTCAGGAGGGGCTGGAGGGGGGGTCAGGAGGGGCTGGAGGGGGTCAGGAGGGGGGTCCAGGAGGGGCTGGACGGGGGTCAGGAGGGGCTGGAGGGGGCTGGAGGGGGGTCAGGAGGGGCTGGAGGGGGACAGGAGGGGCTGGAGGGGGTCAGGAGGGGCTGGAGGGGGGTCAGGAGGGGGTCAGGAGGGGCTGGAGGGGGGGACAGGAGGGGCTGGAGGGGGGTCAGGAGGGGCTGGAGGGGGGACAGGAGGGGCTGGAGGGGGTCAGGAGGGGCTGGAGGGGGGTCAGGAGGGGCTGGAGGGGGGGGTCAGGAGGGGCTGGAGAGGGGTCAGGAGGGGCTGGAGGGGGGGTCAGGAGGGGGTCAGGAGGGGCTGGAGGGGGGTCAGGGGGGTCAGGAGGGGCTGGAGGGGGGTCAGGAGGGGCTGGAGAGGGGTCAGGAGGGGCTGGAGGGGGGTCAGGAGGGGCTGGAGGGGGGGTCAGGAGGGGGTCAGGAGGGGCTGGAGAGGGGTCAGGAGGGGCTGGAGGGGGTCAGGAGGGGCTGGAGGGGGACAGGAGGGGCTGGAGAGGGGTCAGGAGGGGCTGGGAGGAGGGGGTCAGGAGGGGCTGGAGGGGGTCAGGAGGGGCTGGGGGGGTCAGGAGGGGCTGGGGGGGGACAGGAGGGGCTGGAGGGGGGTCAGGAGGGGGGGCTGGAGGGGGGTCAGGAGGGGCTGGAGGGGGTCAGGAGGGGCTGGAGGGGGTCAGGAGGGGCTGGAGGGGGGTCAGGAGGGGGGTCAGGAGGGGCAGGAGGGGTCAGGAGGGGCTGGAGGGGGGTCAGGAGGGGGTCAGGAGGGGCTGGAGGGGGGAGGGGGTCAGGAGGGGCTGGAGAGGGGTCAGGAGGGGCTGGAGGGGGGTCAGGAGGGGGGTCAGGAGGGGCTGGAGAGGGGTCAGGAGGGGCTGGAGGGGGGTCAGGAGGGGCTGGAGGGGGGACAGGAGGGGCTGGAGGGGGTCAGGAGGGGCTGGAGGGGGGTCAGGAGGGGCTGGAGGGGGGGTCAGGAGGGGGTCAGGAGGGGCTGGAGGGGGGACAGGAGGGGCTGGAGAGGGGTCAGGAGGGGCTGGAGGGGGGACAGGAGGGGCTGGGGGGGGGAGGGGGGCTGGAGGGGGGTCAGGAGGGGCTGGAGGGGGTCAGGAGGGGCTGGAGGGGGGTCAGGAGGGGCTGGAGGGGGGACAGGAGGGGCTGGAGAGGGGGTCAGGAGGGGCTGGAGGGGGTCAGGAGGGGGGGTCAGGAGGGGCTGGAGGGGGGACAGGAGGGGCTGGAGGGGGGTCAGGAGGGGCTGGAGGGGGTCAGGAGGGGCTGGAGGGGGGTCAGGAGGGGCTGGAGAGGGGTCAGGAGGGGCTGGAGGGGGGTCAGGAGGGGGTCAGGAGGGGCTGGGGGGGGGGACAGGAGGGGGTCAGGAGGGGCTGGAGAGGGGTCAGGAGGGGCTGGAGGGGGGTCAGGAGGGGGGTCAGGAGGGGCTGGAGGGGGGTCAGGAGGGGGGTCAGGAGGGGCTGGAGGGGGTCAGGAGGGGCTGGAGGGGGTCAGGAGGGGCTGGAGGGGGGTCAGGAGGGGCTGGAGGGGGTCAGGAGGGGCTGGAGGGGGTCAGGAGGGGCTGGAGGGGGTCAGGAGGGGGGTCAGGAGGGGCTGGAGGGGGGACAGGAGGGGCTGGAGAGGGGTCAGGAGGGGCTGGAGGGGGTCAGGAGGGGGGTCAGGAGGGGCTGGGGGGGACAGGAGGGGGGTCAGGAGGGGCTGGAGAGGGGTCAGGAGGGGCTGGAGGGGGTCAGGAGGGGGGTCAGGAGGGGCTGGAGGGGACAGGAGGGGGTCAGGAGGGGCTGGAGAGGGGTCAGGGGGCTGGAGGGGCTGGAGGGGGGTCAGGAGGGGGGTCAGGAGGGGCTGGAGGGGGGTCAGGAGGGGCTGGAGGGGGTCAGGAGGGGCTGGAGGGGGGTCAGGAGGGGCTGGAGGGGGGTCAGGAGGGGCTGGAGGGGGGACAGGAGGGGCTGGAGGGGGGGTCAGGAGGGGCTGGAGGGGGGTCAGGAGGGGCTGGAGGGGGTCAGGAGGGGCTGGAGGGGGGACAGGAGGGGCTGGAGAGGGGTCAGGAGGGGCTGGAGGGGGGTCAGGAGGGGGGTCAGGAGGGGCTGGAGGGGGGACAGGAGGGGCTGGAGAGGGGTCAGGAGGGGCTGGAGGGGGGGTCAGGAGGGGGGTCAGGAGGGGCTGGAGAGGGGTCAGGAGGGGCTGGAGGGGGGTCAGGAGGGGCTGGAGGGGGGACAGGAGGGGCTGGAGGGGGGTCAGGAGGGGCTGGAGGGGGGACAGGAGGGGCTGGAGGGGTGGAGAGGGACAGGAGGGGTCAGGAGGCGTCAGAGGGGGCAGGAGGGGGATGGAGAGGGGTCAGAGGGTGGTCGGGGGGGGGTCAGCAGGAGGCTGTCGGTACCCCGGGGGGGGGGGTCGGGGGGTCAGCAGGAGGCTGTCGGTACCCCGGGGGGGGTCGGGGGGTCAGCCCTCACCCCCCGCCCGCCCCGATCCCCTCCCCACGCTGTCGCTGCCGGTACCGAGCGGGCGGCGGCGGCGGCGGCGGCGGCGGGGGCAGACGGCTCCGGGCCCGGCGGCGGCGGCGGAGACGCAAAGCGCGGCGGGAGGGAGCCGCAAAACGTCGCAAAGCGCCGCAAAGCGCGGCGGCGGCGGCGCAGGGAAGGGCCGCGGAGGCGTGGCCAAGCGGAGGGAACGCCCCCTCAGGGGGCGGGGCTTGCCTGCGGCAGGAGAGCGGAGCGCGGGAGCCGCAGCCCGCGGGGAGAGAGATCTGCGACCCCTGGCGGCAGAGGGAGAGATTGCAGCGGAGACGGAGAGGAGACTGAGGGGGACTGGGGGGGGACTGAGGGGGCACTAGGGGGCTACTGGGGGGACTGGTGGGGGGGACTTGGGGGGACTGGGGGGGGACTGGGAGAGGACTGGGAGGGGACTGGGGGAGACTGGAAGGAGACTGGAGGGGGACTGGGGGGGACTGGGAGGGGACTGGGGGGAGACTGGAAGGAGACTGGAGGGGGACTGGGGGAGACTGGGAGGGGACTGGTGGGGAGACTGGGAGGGGACTGGGGGGAGACTGGGAGGGGACTGGAGGGGGACTGGGGGGAGACTGGGAGGGGACTGGTGGGGAGACTGGGAGGAGGACTTGGGGATGTAATAACTAAAGGGATGAGTTATTTGTTAACCATACGAGTGATCAATGACGGAGTCGTGCCCAGGTCAGGCGGTGCCAGGCGGTGCCAGGCGGTGCCAGGCGGTGCCAGGCGGTGCCAGGCGGTGCCAGGCGGCACGAACGTGTCACACCCTGTTTGGAGCAGAAGGTACTGAGCTCGTTAGGCAGAAATCTCCACAACTTGGGCAGCTGGGTCGACCCCCACTGAGCCTGCCGGGAACCAGGCAGAGACCCCCGCCCCCAGCCCCCCGCGGAGCCTCTCTGCCCCCAGCGGCTCCACCCCCGCCCCCAGCCCCCCCGCGGAGCCTCTCTGCCCCCCAGCGGCTCCACCCCCGCCCCCAGCCCCCCCGCGGAGCCTCTCTGCCCCCAGCGGCTCCACCCCCGCCCCCAGCCCCCGCGGAGCCTCTCTGCCCCCAGCGGCTCCACCCCCGCCCCCAGCCCCCCGCGGAGCCTCTCTGCCCCCCAGCGGCTCCACCCCCGCCCCCAGCCCCCGCGGAGCCTCTCTGCCCCCAGCGGCTCCACCCCCGCCCCCAGCCCCCCCGAGCTCCCCTCTCTGCCCTCCCCCTGATCATCAATGAAGCTGGGGGTGGGGGGAGTCAGGCCGGGGGGAGGAGGTGAAGCCCCCTGGGATGGGTCGTGCTGGGAGTGGGGGTCGAGGCTCCAGCCCCCCCCCCCGGAGTAGGGTGAGGCTGGGTGAGGCTCTGGCCAGGCCGGGGGGGGCGGGGGGCGGTGCCTGCCCCGGGGGTAGGGGGCGCTGGGGGCGTGGGGGGCGTGGGGGCCGGATGGTCCCGGTGGTGCCTTCCAGCCCTGACCGGACGCGGCGGTGCTGTGACCCCGGCCCCGGCCAAGCCCCTCCCCCCCCGAAACGTCACCATCTGGCCCCGCCCCCTCCCACGACCCTCCCCCCCCGGCGGGGACCTCCCCCAGGGCCCCCAGTGCCCCCCACTGCCCCCCAGCGCCCCCACTCTCCCCCCACTGCCCCCCACTGCCCCCCAGCGTCCCCCCACTCTCCCCCCACTGCCCCCCCACTGCCCCCCACTCTCCCCCCCCAGAGCCCCCCCACTCTCCCCCCACTGCCCCCCACTCTCCCCCACTGGCCCCCCAGCGTCCCCCCACTGCCCCCCCAGCGTCCCCCCCACTCTCCCCCCACTGCCCCCCACTCTCCCCCCCACTGGCCCCCAGCGTCCCCCCACTGCCCCCCACTGCCCCCCACTCTCCCCCCCCAGAGCCCCCACTCTCCCCCACTCCCCCCACTGCCCCCCACTGCCCCCCCACTGCCCCCCACTCTCCCCCCACTGCCCCCCACTCTCCCCCCACTGCCCCCCCCACTGCCCCCCACTCTCCCCCCAGAGCCCCCCCACTCTCCCCCCACTGCCCCCCACTCTCCCCCACTGCCCCCCACTGCCCCCCACTCTCCCCCCCAGAGCCCCCCCACTCTCCCCCCCCCCCCACTGCCCCCCACTCCCCCCCCACTCTCCCCCCAGAGCCCCCCCACTCTCCCCCCACTGCCCCCCACTCTCCCCCCAGAGCCCCCCCACTCTCCCCCCACTGCCCCCCACTCTCCCCCCACTCTCCCCCACTGCCCCCCCACTCTCCCCCCCCACTGCCCCCCACTGCCCCCCACTCCCCCCCCCCAGAGCCCCCCACTCTCCCCCCACTGCCCCCCACTGCTCCCCCCAGTCCCCCCCCACTGCCCCCCCAGCGCCCCCCCACTCTCCCCCCCCACTGCCCCCCACTCTCCCCCCACTGGCCCCCAGCGTCCCCCCACTGCCCCCCAGCGTCCCCCCACACTCCCCCCACTGCCCACCACTCTCCCCCCACTGCCCCCCCCACTGCCCCCACTCTCCCCCCCAGAGCCCCCCCCCACTCTCCCCCCACTGCCCCCCACTGCCCCCCACTCTCCCCACTGCCCCCCCACTGCCCCCCAGCGTCCCCCCACCCCCCCCCCAGCGTCCCCCCACTCTCCCCCCCCACTGCCCCCCACTCTCCCCCCACTGCCCCCCCCACTGCCCCCCACTCTCCCCCCAGAGCCCCCCACTCTCCCCCCACTGCCCCCCACTCTCCCCCCACTCTCCCCCCACTGCCCCCCCAGTCTGGGAGGGGGCACTGGGGGGCACTGGGGAGGCTCTGAGGCGTCTCTGGGGGCCAACTGGGGAGACTTGGGGGGGGGGCCTACGGGTGGCCAACGGCCCCCCGCGGGGTGGGGGTCAGGGGTTCCCTCTCTGCGACCCTCCCTCCCCCCCCTCCAGCACCCATGGGTGCTCCTCCCCTCCCCCCTGACCCCCTCCCCCCTCCCTTTCCCGCGGCCGCCGTTGGGATCCAGGCGCTGGGAGCCCTCCCCCCAGCCTCGGGAGGGGGCGGGGGGGGGCCCAGATGTCCAAGCCCCCCCCCCCCTCCCCCACCCATCTCCCCTCCCCCGTGGGTGCCCCGGGGCGGGGGCCGGGGGGATTATGGGTGGCCCTTAAAGCCCCATTTGGGTGATTGCTGCTGGCTGCCAGGGGGATTGGGGACACGCGCGGGGGGGGAGGGGGCCACCCCCACCCACGCGCACCCTCCCCCCTCCCCTCCCCACCCACGCACACCGCCCCCCCCCCCCCCCCCCGCGGACACTGTGGCACCTATGGGTGCCCGGATTGCCCTGGGGGCACCGCAGGCAGCCCCCCACGGGCACCCCGCAGCCCCCCACGGGCACCCCCAGCCCCCCACGGGCACCCCGCAGCACCCTATGGGCACCCACGGGCACCTCGCAGCCCCCCACGGGCACCTCGCAGCCCCCCACGGGCACCCCGCAGCACCCTATGGGCACCCACGGGCACCCCGCAGCCCCCACGGGCACCCCGCAGCACCCTATGGGCACCCACGGGCACCCCGCAGCCCCCCACGGGCACCCCGCAGCACCCTATGGGCACCCACGGGCACCCCGCAGCCCCCACGGGCACCCGCAGCACCCTATGGGCACCCACGGGCACCCCGCAGCCCCCCACGGGCACCCCGCAGCACCCTATGGGCACCCACGGGCACCCCGCAGCCCCCCACGGGCACCCCGCAGCCCCCCACGGGCACCCCGCAGCACCCTATGGGCACCCACGGGCACCTCGCAGCCCCCCACGGGCACCCCGCAGCACCCTATGGGCACCCACGGGCACCCCGCAGCCCCCCACGGGCACCCCGCAGCCCCCCACGGGCACCCCGCAGCACCCTATGGGCACCCACGGGCACCCCGCAGCCCCCACGGGCACCCTATGGGCACCCTATGGGCACCCACGGGCACCCCACAGCCCCCCACGGGCACCCCGCAGCACCCTATGGGCACCCACGGGCACCCCGCAGCCCCCCACGTGCAACCCGAAGCACCCCACGGGCACCCTGCGGCACCCCACGGGCACCCTGCAGCACTCCACGGGCACCCCTCGGCACCCTATGGGTACCCAATGGCACCCCACGGGCACCCCACAGCACCCCAATGGTACCCACGGGCACGCCACAGCATCCCACGGGCACCCCGCAGCAGCCCACGGGCACCCACGGGCACCCCAGCACCCCACGGCACCCCGCAGCACCCCACGGGCACCCCACAGCACCCCACGGGCACCCCGCAGCACCCCACGGGCACCCCACAGCACCCCACGGGCACCCCGCAGCACCCACGGGCACCTCACAGCACCCCACGGGCATCCACTGGCTCCTGTGGGCATCTGTGGGCACCCCGGGCACCACACACAGCACCCACGGGTGCCCCACAGCACCCCCTGCCCCCCGCCCTCGCTGCCACCTCGCTCAGGTGGCACCCCTCGTGCCACCCCCCGCCCGTGCCAACCCCCCGGTGCCACCCTCCTCCCATGCCACCCACCCCCGTGCCACCCCCTGTGTGCCAACCCCCGTGCCACCCACCCGCTGCCCCTCTGCCAATCCCCCTGTCACCCACCCCCGTGCCAACCCCCTGTGCCACCCTGCTTCTGCCAACCCCTGTGCCACCCTCATTCTGCCAACCCCCGTGCCAACCCCCTGTGCCACCCTGCTTCTGCCAACCCCCTGTGCCACCCTCATTCTGCCAACCCCCGTGCCAACCCCCTGTGCCACCCTGCTTCTGCCAACCCCTGTGCCACCCTCATTCTGCCAACCCCCGTGCCAACCCCCCTGTGCCACCCTGCTTCTGCCAACCCCTGTGCCACCCTCATTCTGCCAACCCCCCGTGCCAACTCCCCTGTGCCAACCCCCCTCCCATGCCACCCACCCCTGTGCCACCCCCATGCCAACCCCCCGTGCCAACCCCCCTGTGCCAAGCCCCTGTGCCACCCCCGTGCCACCCCCCTATGCTAATCCCCTGTGCCACCCCCGTGCCAACCCCCCCGTGCCACCCTCCTTCTGCCAACCCCCCGTGCCACCCCTCCATTCTAATCCCCCGTGCCACCCCCCGTGCCAACCCCCTCCCATGTCACCCCCCCCCCCGTGCCACCCACCCGCTGCCCACCCCCTCTGCCAACCCCCGGTGCCAACCCCCCCCCATGCCACCCCCCGTGCCACCCACACGCGGGGGGGCAGGGGTATAAGCGTGGCACGGGGGCGTGGGCACAGCACTGCCATGGCAGCACCGGGGGCACAGCACCCACGCAGCCACCCGCGGGGGGTGAGGGGCACGCAGCGGGGCCGGGGGGCACCCAGGGGCAGAGGGCACCAGGGGGCAGGGGGCACCCCGGGGTGAGGGGAAGCCAGGGGTGGGCACCCAGGGGTTAGGGCACCCTGGGGGGGAGAGGGCACCCAGGGGTAGGGGGCACCAAGGGTGAGGGGCACCAGGGGTTGAGGGCACCCCGGGGTGAGGGGAAGCCAGGAGGGGGCACCCAGGGGTGGGCACGAAGGGTGGGCACCCAGGGGTAGAGGGCAGCCAGGGTGGGCACCATAGGGCGAGGGCACCCAGGGCTAGGGGGCACGAAGTGTGGGCACCCAGGGGTGGGCACCCAGGGAGAGGGCAGCCGGGGTGGGCACCCAGGGGGTGGGCACCCAGGGGTAGGGGGCACCAAGGGTGGGCACCCAGGAGTGGGCACCCAGGGGGGAGAGGGCAGCCGGGGCCGGGGGCACCGAGGGTGAGGGGCAAGGGGGGTAGGGGGCACCCCCGGGATGAGGGGAAGCCAGGAGTGGGCACCCAGGGTAGGGGGCACCAAGGGGTGAGGGCACCCAGGGCTGGGGGGCACCCGGGGGTGGGCACCCAGGGGAGAGGGCAGCCGGGGTGGGCACCATAGAGTGAGGGCACCCAGTGGGAGAGGGCACGCAGGGGGAGAGGGCACCCAGGGGTAGGGGGCACCGAGGGTGAGGGGCACCAGGGGTTGGGGGCACCCAGGGGTAGAGGGCAGCCGGGGTGGGCACCATAGGGCGAGGGCACCCAGGGGCAAAGGGCACCCAGGGCTAGGGGCACCAAGGGTGGGCACCCGTGGGTGAGGGCACCCAGGGCTAGGGGGCACCAAGGGGTTGGGGGCACCCCGAGGTGAGGGGAAGCCAGGGGTGGGCACCCATGGGTGAGGGCACCCAGGGGTAGGGGGCAGGCGGGGGTGGGCACCCAGGGGTGGGCACCCAGGAGTAGGGTGCACCAAGGGTGGGCACCCAGGGGGAGAGGGCAGCCGGGGCCGGGGGGCACCGAGGGTGAGGGGCACCAGGGGTGAGGGCACCCAGGGGGAGAGGGCACCCAGGGCTCGGGGGCAGCAGGGGTGGGCACCATAGGGTGAGGGCACCCGGGGGGAGGGAGCACCAAGGGTGGGCACCCAGGAGTGGGCACCCAGGGGGAGAGGGCAGCCGGGGCCGGGGGCACCGAGGGTGAGGGGCACCAGGGTAGGGGGCACCCCGGGGTGAGGGGAAGCCAGGGGTGGGCACTCAGGGGTTGGGGCACCAGGGGGGGAGAGGGCACCCAGGGATAGGGGGCACCAAGGGTGAGGGCACCAGGGGGTTGAGGGCACCCCGGGGTGAGGGGAAGCCAGGAGGGGGCACCCAGGGGTGGGCACGAAGGGGCACCCGGGGTAGAGGGCAGCCGGGGTGGGCACCATAGGGTGAGCACCCAGGGCTAGGGAGCAGGCACCCGCGGGCAGAGAGGGCACCCAGGGCTAGGGGGCACCAAGGGTGGGCACCCAGGGAGTGGGCACCCAGGGGGAGGGGGCAGCCGGGGTGGGCACCATAGGGTTAGGGTACCCCGGGGTAGAGGGCACCAGGGGTTGGGGGCACCCAGGGGTAGAGGGCACCCAGGGTGGGCACCCGGGGTGGGCACCGTAGGGGGGGGACTCAGAGGTGGGCACCCAGGGGGAGGGGGCACTCGGGGTAGGGGGGCACCGAGGGGGGAGCACCCATGGGTGAGGGCACCCAGGGGGAGGGGGCACCCAGGGTTGGGAGGCCGGGGGGGGTCCCATTGCGGGGGGGGGGGGTCCCCGTGTGGGGGGGTCCCAGAGCCGGGGGGAGCCCCTGAGCAAGGGGGGGTCCCCATTCCGGGGGGGTGTCCCCACCTAGGGGGTCCCCACGTTGGGGGGGTCCCATAACGGGGGGGGCCCAGAGCCGGGGGGGGTCCCAGAGCCGGGGGGGGGGTCCCCATTCCGGGGGGGGGTCCCAGAGCCGGGGGGGGGTCCCAGAGCCGGGGGGGTCCCCATTCCGGGGGGGTCCCAGAGCCGGGGGGGGTCCCAGAGCCGGGGGGTGTCCCCATTCCGGGGGGGTCCCAGAGCCGGGGGGGGTCCCCATTCCGGGGGGGGGGGATCCTCATTTTAAGGGGCGGGGGGTCCCCATTCGGGTGGGGGGTGGGGTGGTCCCCATTCTGAGGGGGGGTCCCCATTCTGAGGGGGGGTCCCCATTCTGAGGGGGGTGGTCCCCATTCTGAGAGGGGGGGGTCCCCATTCTGAGGGGGTCCCCATTCTGAGGGGGTGGTCCCCATTCTGGAGGGGGGTCCCCATTCTGAGGGGGGGTGGTCCCCATTCTGAGGGGGGGTGGTCCCCATTCTTGAGGGGGTCCC
>JAWKAJ010000103.1:5000-44861 GCA_033816785.1 Picus viridis | reverse complement strand
CTGCGTTTGGCTGGCTGGGCTGGGCTGGGCTTGGCTGCGTTTGGCTGGGCTGGGCTGGGCTGGTCTGGGCTGGGCTTGGCTGGGCTGGGCAAGGGCTGCGTTTTTTGCTGGGTTGGGCTAGGCTGGGCTGCGTTTCGCTGGGCTGGGCTGGGCTGGGCTGGGCTGGGCAAGGCAGGGCTGCGTTTGGCTGGGCTGGGCTGGGCTACGTTTGGCTGGGCTGGGCTTGGCTGGGCTGGGCTGGGCCCCGGAGCTGGGCTGCGTTTGGCTGGGCTGGGCTGGGCTGCGTTTGGTTGGGCTGGGCTGGGCTGCGTTTGTCTGCGCTGGGCTGGGCTGCGTTTGGCTGCGCTGGGCTGGGCTGCGTTTAGGCTGGGCTGGGCTGGGCTGGGTTGTGTTTCGCTGGGCTGGGCTGGGCTGGGCAGCGTTTGGCTGGGCTGGGCTGGCCTGGGCTGCATTTGACTGGGCTGGGCTGGGCTAGGCTGGATTGGATTTTGCTTGGCTGGGCTGGGCGATGCTGGGCTGCGTTTGGCTGGGCTGGGCTGGGTTGGGCTGGTCTGCGTTTGGCTGGGCTGGTCTGGGCTGGGCTGGGCTGGGCTGGGCTGGGCTAGGCTGGGCTGCATTTATCTGGGCTGCGTTTGGCTAGCTGTGTTTGGCTGGGCTAGGCTGGGCTGCGTTTGGCTGGAGCTGGGCTGGGCTGGGCTGCGTTTGGCTGGAGCTGGAGTTGGGCTAGGCTGGGCTGCGTTTGGCTGGGCTGGACAGGGCTGGGCTGGGCTGCGCTGCGCTTGGCTGCGTTTGGCTGGGCTGGGCTGGGCTGGGCTGCATGGGCTGGGCTGCGTTTGGCTGGGCTGGGCTGGGCTGGGCTGAGCTGGGCTGGGCAGGGCTGGGCTGTGTTGGCTGGGCTGGCTGGGCTGGACTGAGCTGGGCTGGTCTGGGCTGGGTTTAGGCTGGTCTGGCTGGGCTGGGCTGGTTAGCTGGGCTGGGCTGGGCTGGGCAGGGTTGGGCTGGGCTGGGCTGGGCTAGGCTGGGCTGCATTTGGCTGGGCTGGGCTGGGCTGGGCTGGGCTTGGCTGGCTGGGCTGCGTTTGGCTGGGCTGGGCTGGGCTGGCTACAGGCTGGGCTGGGCTGGGCTGGACTGCGTTTGGCTGGGCTGGGTTGGGCTGGGCTGGGCTGCGTTTGCTGGGCTGGGCTGGGCTGGGCTGCGTTTGGCTGGGCTGGGCTGGGCTGGGCTGGGCTGGGCTGCGTTTGGCTGGGCTGCTGGGCTGGGGTGGGCTGGGCTGCATTTGGCTGGGCTGGGCTGGGCTAGGCTGGGCTGCCTTTGGCTGGGCTGGGCTGGGCTGGGTTTGCTGGGCTGGGCTGGGCTAGGCTGAACTGGGCTGTGCTGGGCTGGGCTGGGCTGGGCTGGGCTCGTGCTGGGCTGGGCTGGGCTGGGCTGGGCTGCGTTTGGCTGGCTGGGATGGGCTGGGCTGGGCTGCGTTTGGCTGGGCTGGGCTGGGCTGGGCTGGGCTAGGCTGGGCTGGGCTGGGCTGGGTTGGGCTAGGCTGGGTTGGGCTGGGCTGGGCTGCGTTTGGCTGGGCTGGGCTGGGCTTTTGGCTGGGCTCGGCTGGGTTGGGCGTTTGGCTGGGCTGGGCTGGGCTGGGCTGGGCTGCGTTTGGCTGGGCTCTGCTGGACTGCTTTTGGCTGGGCTGGGGTAGGCTGGGCTGCGTTTGGCTGGGCTGGGCTGGGTTTGTCTGGGCTGGGCTAGGCTGGGCTGGGCTGCGTTTGGCTGGGCTGGGCTGGGCTGCGTTTGGCTGGGCTGGGCTGGGCTGGACTGCGTTTGGCTGGGCTGGGCTGGGCTGGGTTGAGCTGGGTTGCGTTTGGCTGGGCTGGGCTGGGTTGCGTTTGGCTGGGCTGGGTTGCGTTTGGCTGGGCTGGGCTGGGTTGCGTTTGGCTGGGCTGGGCTGGGTTGCGTTTGGCTGGGCTGGGCTGGGTTGCGTTTGGCTGGGCTGGGCTGGGTTGCGTTTGGCTGGGCTGGGCTGGGCTGCGTTTGGCTGGGCTGGGCTGGGCTACTTTTGGCTGGGCTGGGCTGGGTTGCGTTTGGCTGGGCTGGGCTGGGCTGCGTTTGGCTGGGCTGGGCTGGGCTGGGCTGGGCTGCGTTTGGCTGGGCTGGGCTGGGCTGCTTTTGGCTGGGCTGCGTTTGGCTGGGCTGGGCTGCGTTTGTCTGGGCTGGGCTGCGTTTGGCTGGGCTGGGCTGGGCTGCGTTTGGCTGGGCTGGGCTGGGCTGGACTGCGTTTGGCTGGGCTGGGCTGGACTGCGTTTGGCTGGGCTGGGCTGGGCTGGGCTGGGTTGCGTTTGGCTGGGCTGGGCTGCGTTTGGCTGGGCTGGGCTGGGTTGCGTTTGGCTGGGCTGGGCTGGGTTGCGTTTGGCTGGGCTGGGCTGGGCTGCGTTTGGCTGGGCTGGGCTGGGCTACTTTTGGCTGGGCTGGGCTGGGCTACTTTTGGCTGGGCTGGGCTGGGCTGGGCTGGGTTGGGCTGGGCTGGGCTGGGCTGGGCTGGGGTGGGCTGCGTTTGGCTGGGCTGGGCTGGGGTGGGCTGCGTTTGGCTGGGCTGGGCTGGCTGGGCTGCGTTTGGCTGGGCTGCGTTTGGCTGGGCTGCGTTTGGCTGGGCTTGGCTGGGCTGGGCTGAGCTGGGCTGGGCTGGGCTGGGCTAGGCTGACCTGCGTTTGGCTGGCTGGGCTTGTCTGAGCTGGGCTGGGCTGGGCTGGGCTAGGCTGGGCTCTGTTTGGCTGGGCTGGGCTGGGCTGGGCTGGGCTGCGTTTGGCTGGGCTAGACTTGGCTGGGGTGGGCTGGGCCGGGCTGTGTTTGGCTGGGCTGGGCTAGACTGGGCTGCGTTTGGCTGGCTGGGCTGGGCTGGGCTGGCTGGTCTGCGTTTGGCTGGGCTGGGCTGGGCTGCATTAGGCTGGGCTGGGCCGGGCTGGGCTGCGTTTGGCTGGGCTGGGCTGCGTTTGGCTGCGCTGGGCTGGGCTGCGTTTGGCTGCGCTGGGCTGGGCTGCGTTTGGCTGCGCTGGGCTGGGCTGCGTTTGGCTGCGCTGGGCTGGGCTGCGTTTGGCTGCGCTGCGCTGGGCTGGGCTGCGTTTGGCTGGGCTGGGCTGGGCTGGGCTGGGCTGCGTTTGGCTGGGCTGGGCTGGGCTGAGCTGGGCTGGGCTGGGCTGGGCTGGTCTGCATTTGGCTGGGCTGGGCTGGGCTGGGCTGGGCTGCGTTTGGCTGGGCTGGGCTGGGCTGGGCTGGGCTGGGCTGGGCTGCGTTTGGCTGGGCTGGGCTGGGCTGGGCTATGCTGTGCTGGGTTGGGCTGAGCTAGGCTAGGCAGTGCTGGGCTGGGCTGGGCTGGGCTGGGCTGCGTTTGGCTGGCTGGGATGGGCTGGGCTGGGCTGCGTTTGGCTGGGCTGGGCTGGGCTGGGCTGCTGTTTGGCTGGGCTGGGCTGCGTTTGGCTGGGCTGGGCTGCGCTGGGCTGGGCTGGGCTGGGCTAGGCTTGGGCTGGGCTAGGCTGGGCTGCGTTTGGCTGGGCTGGGCTGCGTTTGGCTGGGCTGGGCTGGGCTGGCTGGGCTGTGGGCTGGCTGGGCTGGGCTGGGCTGGGCTGGCGTTTGGCTGGGCTGGGCTGGGCTGGGCTGGGCTGCGGGCTGGGCTGGGCTGGGCTGGGCTGCGTTTGGCTGGGCTGGGCTGGGCTGGCTGGGCTATGCTGTGCTGGGTTGGGCTGAGCTGGCCTGCTGCTTGGGCTGGGCTGGGCTGGGCTGGGCTGGGCTGGGCTGCGTTTGGCTGGCTGGGATGCTGGGCTGGGCTGCGTTTGGCTGGGCTAGGCTGGGCTGGGCTGGGCTGGGCTGCGTTTCGGCTGGGCTGGGCTGGGCTGGGCTAGGCTTGGCTGGGTTGGGCTGGGCTGGGCTGCGTTTGGCTGGGCTGGGCTAGGCTGGGCTGGGCTGCGTTTGGCTGGCTGGGCTGGGCTGGGCTGGGCTGTTTGGCTGGGCTGCGTTTGGCTGGCTGGGCTGGGCTGGGCTGTGGCTGGGCTGGGCTGCGCTAGGCTGGCTGCGCTTGCCTGGCTGGGCTGGGCTGGGCTGGGCTGGGCTGGGCTGGGCTAGGCTGGGCTGCGTTTGGCTGGCTGGGCTGGGCTGGGCTGGGCTGGGCTGGGCTGGGCTGGGCTGGTCTGCGTTTGGCTGGGCTGGGCTGGGCTATGATAAGCAGGGTTTGGCTGGGCTGGGCTGGGCTAGGCTGGGCTGCATTTGGGTGGGCTGGGCTGGGCTGGGCTTGGCTGTGTTTGGCTGGGCTGGGCTGGCTGGGCTGCGTTTGGCTGGGCTGGGCTGGGTTGCGTTTGGCTGGGCTGGGCTGGGTTGCGTTTGGCTGGGCTGGGCTGGGCTGCTTTTGGCTGGGCTGGGCTGGGCTGGGCTGGGTTGGGCTGGGCTGGGCTGGGCTGGGCTGGGCTGGGCTAGGCTGCGTTTGGCTGGGCTGGGCTGGGGTGGGCTGCGTTTGGCTGGGCTGGGCTGGGCTGCGTTTGGCTGGGCTGGGCTGGGGTGGGCTGCGTTTGGCTGGGCTGCTTTTGGCTGGGCTGCGTTTGGCTGGGCTGCGTTTGGCTGGGCTGCGTTTGGCTGGGCTGCGTTTGGGTGGGCTTGGCTGGGCTGGGCTGAGCTGGGCTGGGCTAGGCTGACCTGCGTTTGGCTGGCTGGGCTTGTCTGGGCTGGGCTGGGCTGGGCTGGGCTAGGCTGGGCTGTGTTTGGCTTGGCTGGGCTGGGCTGGGCTGGGCTGGGCTGCGTTTGGCTGGGCTAGACTTGGCTGGGGTGGACGGGGCTGGGCTGTGTTTGGCTGGGCTGGGCTGGGCTAGGCTGGGCTGCGTTTGGCTGGGCTGGGCTGGGCTGGGCTGCGTTTGGCTGGCTGGGCTTGGCTGGGCTGGGCTGGGCTGGGCTGGGCTAGGCTGGTCTGCGTTTGGCTGGGCTGGGCTGGGCTGCATTAGGCTGGGCTGGGCTGGGCTGGGCTGCGTTTGGCTGGGCTGGGCTGCGTTTGGTTGCGCTGGGCTGGGCTGCGTTTGGCTGCGCTGGGCTGGGCTGCGTTTGGCTGCGCTGGGCTGGGCTGCGTTTGGCTGCGCTGGGCTGGGCTGCGTTTGGCTGCGCTGAGCTGGGCTGCGTTTGGCTGCGCTGAGCTGGGCTGCGTTTGGCTGCGCTGGGCTGGGCTGGGCTGCGCTGGGCTGGGCTGGGCTGAGTTTGGCTGGGCTGGGCTGGGCTGGGCTGGGCTGCGTTTGGCTGGCTGGGCTTGGCTGAGCTGGGCTGGGCTGGGCTAGGCTGGTCTGCATTTGGCTGGGCTAGGCTGGGCTGGGCTGGGCTGCGTTTGGCTGGGCTGGGCTAGGCTGGGCTGGGCTGTGCTGGGTTGGGCTGAGCTAGGCTAGGCAGTGCTGGGCTGGGCTGGGCTGGGCTGGGCTGCGTTTGGCTGGCTGGGATGGGCTGGGCTGGGCTGCGTTTGGCTGGGCTGGGCTGGGCTGGGCTGGGCTGCGTTTGGCTGGGCTGGGCTGGGCTGGGCTGGGCTGGCCTGGGCTGGGCTGGGCTGGGCTGCGTTTGGCTGGGCTGGGCTGGGCTGCTTTTGGCTGGGCTCGGCTGGGTTGCATTTGGCTGGGCTGGGCTGGTCTGGGCTGGGTTGGGCTGCGTTTGGTTGCGCTGGGCTGGGCTGCGTTTGGCTGCGCTGGGCTGGGCTGCATTTGGCTGCGCTGGGCTGGGCTGCGTTTGGCTGGGCTGGGCTGGGCTGGGCTGGGCTGCGTTTGGCTGGCTGGGCTTGGCTGAGCTGGGCTGGGCTGGGCTAGGCTGGTCTGCGTTTGGCTGGGCTGGGCTGGGCTGCGTTTGGCTGGGCTGGGCTGCGTTTGGCTGGGCTGGGCTGCGTTTGGCTGGGCTGGGCTGGGCTGGGCTGGGCTGGGCTGCGTTTGGCTGGGCTGGGCTGCGTTTGGCTGGGCTGGGCTGGGCTGCGTTTGGCTGGGCTGGGCTGGGCTGCGTTTGGCTGGGCTGGGCTGGGCTGGGCTGGGCTGCGTTTGGCTGGGCTGGGCTGGGTTGCGTTTGGCTGGGCTGGGCTGGGTTGCGTTTGGCTGGGCTGGGTTGCTTTGGCTGGGCTGGGTTGCGTTTGGCTGGGCTGGGCTGTGTTGCGTTTGGCTGGGCTGGCCTGGGTTGCGTTTGGCTGGGCTGGGCTGGGCTTGCGTTTGGCTGGGCTGGGTTGCGTTTGGCTGGGCTGGGCTGCGTTTGGCTGGGCTGGGCTGTGTTGCGTTTGGCTGGGCTGGGCTGGGTTGCGCTTGGCTGGGCTGGGCTGGGGCTGCGTTTGGCTGGGCTGGGCTGGGTTGCGTTTGGCTGGGCTGGGCTGGGTTGCGTTTGGCTGGGCTGGGCTGGGCTGCGTTTGGCTGGGCTGGGCTGGGCTGCTTTTGGCTGGGCTGGGCTGGGCTAGGCTGCGTTGGGCTGGGCTGGGCTAGGCTGAGCTGGGCTGGCTGGGCTGCGTTTGTCTGGGCTGGGCTGGGGTGGGCTGCGTTTGGCTGGGCTGGGCTGGGGTGGGCTGCGTTTGGCTGGGCTGCGTTTGGCTGCACTGCGTTTGCTGGGCTGGGCTGGGCTGGGCTGGGCTGGGCTGGCTGGGCTAGGCTGGGCTGCGTTTGGCTGGCTGGGCTTGCTGAGCTGGGCTGGGCTGGGCTAGGCTGGGCTGCGTTTGGCTGGGCTGGGCTGGGCTGGGCTGCAAGCTGGGCTGGGTTAGGCTGGGGTGGGCTGGGCTGGGCTGGGCTGCATTTGGGTGGGCTGGGCTGGGCTGGCTGTGTTTGGCTGGGCTGGGCTGGGCTAGGCTGGGCTGCGTTTGGCTGGGCTGGGCTGGGCTGGCTGGGCTGCATTTGGCTGGGCTGGGCTGGGCTGCGTTTGTCTGGGCTGGGCTGGGCTGCGTTTGCTGGGCTGGGCTGCATTTGGCTGGGCTGGGCTGGGTTTGGCTGGGCTGGGCTGCCTTTGGCTGGGCTGGGCTGGGCTGCTGAGCTTGGCTAGGCTGGCTGGGCTGCTTTTGGGTGGGCTGGGCTGGGCTGGGCTTGGCTGTGTTGGGCTGGGCTGGGCTGGGCTGGGCTAGGCTGGGCTGGGCTGGGCTGGGCTGGGCTGGGCTGGGCTGCGCTACATTTGTCTGGGCTGGGCTGCGTTTGGCTGGGCTGGGCTGCGTTTGGCTGGGCTGGGCTGCATTTGGCTGGGCTGGGCTGGGCTGGTTTGGCTGGGCTGGGCTGGGCTGCGTTTGGCTGGGCTGGGCTGGGCTGCGTTTGGCTGGGCTGGGCTGGGCTGCGTTTGGCTGGGCTGGGCTGGGCTGGACTGCATTTGGCTGGGCTGGGCTGGGCTGCTTTTGGGTGGGCTGGGCTGGGTTGCGTTTGGCTGGGCTGGGCTGGGTTGCGTTTGGCTGGGCTGGGCTGGGTTGCGTTTGGCTGGGCTGGGCTGGGTTGCGTTTGGCTGGGCTGGGCTGGGTTGCGTTTGGCTGGGCTGGGCTGCTGGGCTGGGCTGGGCTAGGCTGGGCTTGGCTGGGCTGGTCTAGGCTGGGCTGGGCTGCTAGGCTGGGCTGCGTTTGTCTGGGCTGGGCTGGGGTGGGCTGCGTTTGGCTGGGCTGGGCTGGGGTGGGCTGCGTTTGGCTGGGCTGAGCTGGGCTGGGCTGCGTTTGGCTGGGCTGCGTTTGGCTGGGCTTGGCTGGGCTGGGCTGAGCTGGGCTGGGCTGGGCTAGGCTGACCTGCGTTTGGCTGGCTGGGCTTGTCTGAGCTGGGCTGGGCTGGGCTAGGCTGGGCTGTGTTTGGCTTGGCTGGGCTGGGCTGGGCTGGGCTGCGTTTGGCTGGGCTAGACTTGGCTGGGGTGGGCGGGGCCGGGCTGTGTTTGGCTGGGCTGGGCTGGGCTAGGCTCGCCTGCGTTTGGCTGGGCTGGGCTGGGCTGGGCTGCGTTTGGCTGGCTGGGCTTGGCTGAGCTGGGCTGGGTTTGGCTGGGCTAGGCTGGTCTGCGTTTGGTTGGGCTGGGCTGGGCTGCATTTGGCTGGGCTGGGCTGGGCTAGGCTGGGCTGCGTTTGGCTGGGCTGGGCTGGGCTAGGCTGGGCAGGGCCGGGCTGGGCTGCGTTTGGTTGCGCTGGGCTGGGCTGCGTTTGGCTGCGCTGGGCTGGGCTGCGTTTGGCTGCGCTGAGCTGGGCTGCGCTGGGCTGCGCTGAGCTGGGCTGCGTTTGGCTGCGCTGGGCTGGGCTGGGCTGCGTTTGGCTGGGCTGGGCTGGGCTGGGCTGGGCTGCGTTTGGCTGGCTGGGCTTGGCTGAGATGGGCTGGGCTGGGCTAGGCTGGTCTGCGTTTGGCTGGGCTGGGCTGGGCTGGGCTGCGTTTGGCTGGGCTGGGCTGGGCTAGGCTGGGCTATGCTGTGCTGGGTTGGGCTGAGCTAGGCTAGGCAGTTCTGGGCTGGGCTGGGCTGCGTTTGGCTGGCTGGGCTGGGCTGGACTGGGCTGCATTTGGCTGGGCTGGGCTGGGCTGGGCTGGGCTGCGTTTGGCTGGGCTGGGCTGGGCTGCGTTTGGCTGGGCTGGGCTGGGCTGCGTTTGGCTGGGCTGGGCTGGGCTGGGCTGGGCTGGGCTGCGTTTGGCTGGGCTGGGCTGGGCTGCGTTTGGCTGGGCTAGACTTGGCTGGGCTGGGCTAGGCTGGGCTGCATTTGGCTGGGCCAGGCTGGGCTAGGCTTGGCAGGGCCGGGCTGGGCTGCGTTTGTCTGGGCTAGCTGGGCTGCGTTGTGCTGGGCTGGGCTGCGTTGGGCTGGGCTGGGCTGCGTTGGGCTGGGCTGGGCTGCGTTGGGCTGGGCTGGGCTGCGTTGGGCTGGGCTGGGCTGCGTTGGGCTGGGCTGGGCTGCGTTGGGCTGGGCTGGGCTGGGCTGGGCTGGGCTGGGTTTGGCTTGGCTGGGCTGGGCTAGGCTGGGCTGCGTTTGGCTGGGCTGGGCTAGGCTGGGCTGGTCTTTGCTCGGCTGGGCTGGTCTGGGCTGCGCTGCGTTTGGCTATCTGGGCTTGGCTGGGCTGGACTAATCTGGGCTGCGTTTGGCTGGCTGCGTTTGGCTGGGCTGGGCTGCGTTTGGCTGGGCTGGGCTGGGCTGGGCTAGGTTTGGCTGGGTTGGGCTAGGCTGGGCTGCATTTGGCTGGGCTGGGCTAGGCTGGGCTGCGCTGCGTTTGGCTGGCTGGGCTGGGCTGGGCTGAGCTGGGCTGCGCTAGGCTACACTGCGTTTGGCTGGCTGGGCTGGGCTGGGCTGAGCTGGGCTGGGCTGGGCTGGGCTGTGTTTGGCTGGCTGGGCTTCGCTGAGCTGGGCTGGTCTGGGCTGGGCTAGGCTGGTCTGCGTTTGGCTGGGCTGGGCTGGGCTGGGCTATGATAAGCAGGGTTAGGCTGGGGTGGGCTGGGCTAGGCTGGGCTGCATTTGGGTGGGCTGGGCTGGGCTTTGGCTGTGTTTGGCTGGGCTGGGCTGGGCTAGGCTGGGCTGCGTTTGGCTGGGCTGGGCTGCGTTTGGCTGGGCTGGGCTGGGCTGCGTTTGGCTGCGCTGGGCTGGGCTGCGTTTGGCTGGGCTGGGCTGGGCTGGGCTGGGCTGGGCTGCGTTTGGCTGGCTGGGCTTGGCTGAGCTGGGCTGGGCTGGGCTGGGCTAGGCTGGTCTGCGTTTGGCTGGGCTGGGCTGGGCTGCGTTTGGCTGGGCTGGGCTGGGCTAGGCTGGGCTATGCTGTGCTGGGTTGGGCTGAGCTAGGCTAGGCAGTGCTGGGCTGGGCTGGGCTGGGCTGGGCTGCGTTTGGCTGGCTGGGATGGGCTGGGCTGGGCTGCGTTTGGCTGGGCTGGGCTGGGCTGGGTTGGGCTAGGCTGGGTTGGGCTGGGCTGGGTTGGGCTAGGCTGGGTTGGGCTGGGCTGGGCTGCGTTTGGCTGGGCTGGGCTGGGCTGCTTTTGGCTGGGCTCGGCTGGGTTGCGTTTGGCTGGGCTGGGCTGGGCTGGGCTGGGCTGCGTTTGGCTGGGCTCTGCTGGACTGCTTTTGGCTGGGCTGGGGTAGGCTGGGCTGCGTTTGGCTGGGCTGGGCTGCGTTTGTCTGGGCTGGGCTAGGCTGGGCTGGGCTGCGTTTGGCTGGGCTGGGCTGGGCTGCGTTTGGCTGGGCTGGGCTGGGCTGGACTGCGTTTGGCTGGGCTGGGCTGGGCTGGGTTGAGCTGGGTTGCGTTTGGCTGGGCTGGACTGGGTTGCGTTTGGCTGGGCTGGGTTGCGTTTGGCTGGGCTGGGGTGGGTTGCGTTTGGCTGGGCTGGGCTGGGTTGCGTTTGGCTGGGCTGGGCTGGGTTGCGTTTGGCTGGGCTGGGCTGGGTTGCGTTTGGCTGGGCTGGGCTGGGTTGCGTTTGGCTGGGCTGGGCTGGGCTACTTTTGGCTGGGCTGGGCTGGGTTGCGTTTGGCTGGGCTGGGCTGGGCTGGGCTGGGCTGGTTTGGCTGGGCTGGGCTGGGCTGCTTTTGGCTGGGCTGGGCTGGGCTGGGCTGCGTTTGGCTGGGCTGGGCTGCGTTTGTCTGGGCTGGGCTAGGCTGGGCTGGGCTGCGTTTGGCTGGGCTGGGCTGGGCTGCGTTTGGCTGGGCTGGGCTGGGCTGGACTGCGTTTGGCTGGGCTGGGCTGGGCTGGACTGCGTTTGGCTGGGCTGGGCTGGGCTGGGCTGGGCTGGGTTGCGTTTGGCTGGGCTGGGTTGCTTTGGCTGGGCTGGGCTGGGTTGCGTTTGGCTGGGCTGGGCTGGGTTGCGTTTGGCTGGGCTGGGCTGGGTTGCATTTGGCTGGGCTGGGCTGGGTTGCGTTTGGCTGGGCTGGGCTGGGCTGCTTTTGGCTGGGCTGGGCTGGGCTACTGCGTTGGCTGGGCTGGGCTGGGCCAGGCTGCGTTGGGCTGGGCTGGGCTGGGCTGGGCTGGGCTGGGCTGCGCTTGTCTGGGCTGGGCTGGGGTGGGCTGCGTTTGGCTGTGCTGGGCTGGGCTGGGCTGCGTTTGGCTGGGCTGGGCTGGGCTTGGCTGGGCTGGGCTGAGCTGGGCTGGGCTGGGCTGGGCTAGGCTGGGCTGCGTTTGGCTGGCTGGGCTTGTCTGAGCTGGGCTGGGCTGGGCTGGGCTAGGCTGGGCTCTGTTTGGCTGGGCTGGGCTGGGCTGGGCTGCGTTTGGCTGGGCTAGACTTGGCTGGGGTGGGCTGGGCTGTGTTTGGCTGGGCTGGGCTAGGCTGGGCTGCGTTTGGCTGGGCTGGGCTGCTGTTTGGCTGGGCTGGGCTGGGCTGCGTTTGGCTGGGCTGGGGCTGGGCTGCGCTTGGCTGGGCTGGGCTGGGCTGGACTGCGTTTGGCTGGGCTGGGCTGGGCTGGGCTGGGCTGGGCTGGGCTGGGCTGGGTTGCGTTTGGCTGGGCTGGGCTGGGTTGCGTTTGGCTGGGCTGGGCTGGGTTGCGTTTGGCTGGGCTGGGCTGGGTTGCGTTTGGCTGGGCTGGGCTGGGCTGCGTTTGGCTGGGCTGGGCTGGGCTGGGCTGGGCTGGGCTGGGCTGGGCTGGGCTGGGCTGGGCCAGGCTGCGTTGGGCTGGGCTGGGCTAGGCCGGGCTGGGCTGGGCTGCGTTTGTCTGGGCTGGGCTGGGGTGGGCTGCGTTTGGCTGTGCTGGGCTGGGGTGGGCTGCGGCTGCGTTTGGCTGGGCTGCGTTTGGCTGGGCTTGGCTGGGCTGGGCTGAGCTGGGCTGGGCTGGGCTGGGCTAGGCTGACCTGCGTTTGGCTGGCTGGGCTTGTCTGAGCTGGGCTGGGCTGGGCTGGGCTAGGCTGGGCTCTGTTTGGCTTGGCTGGGCTGGGCTGGGCTGGGCTGCGTTTGGCTGGGCTAGACTTGGCTGGGGTGGGCGGGGCCGGGCTGTGTTTGGCTGGGCTGGGCTAGGCTGGGCTGCGTTTGGCTGGGCTGGGCTGGGCTAGGCTGGTCTGCGTTTGGCTGGGCTGGGCTGGGCTGCATTAGGCTGGGCAGGGCCGGGCTGGGCTGCGTTTGGCTGGGCTGGGCTGCGTTTGATTGCGCTGGGCTGGGCTGCGTTTGGCTGCGCTGGGCTGGGCTGCGTTTGGCTGCGCTGGGCTGGGCTGCGTTTGGCTGCGCTGGGCTGGGCTGCGTTTGGCTGCTGGCTGGGCTGGGCTGCGTTTGGCTGGGCTGGGCTGGGCTGGGCTGGGCTGCGTTTGGCTGGCTGGGCTGGGCTGAGCTGGGCTGGGCTGGGCTAGGCTGGTCTGCATTTGGCTGGGCTAGGCTGGGCTGGGCTGGGCTGCGTTTGGCTGGGCTGGGCTGGGCTGGGCTGGGCTGGGCTGGGCTGCGTTTGGCTGGGCTGGGCTGGGCTAGGCTGGGCTATGCTGTGCTGGGTTGGGCTGAGCTAGGCTAGGCAGTGCTGGGCTGGGCTGGGCTGGGCTGGGCTGCGTTTGGCTGGCTGGGATGGGCTGGGCTGGGCTGGCTGGGCTGGGCTGGGCTGGGCTGCGTTTGGCTGGGCTGGGCTGCGTTTGGCTGGGCTGGGCTGCGTTTGGCTGGGCTGGGCTGGGCTTGGCTGGGCTGGGCTGCGTTTGGCTGGGCTGGGCTGCGCTGGGCTGGGCTGGCTGGGCTGGGCTGGGCTAGGCTGGGCTGGGCTGGGCTAGGCTGGGCTGCGTTTGGCTAGGCTGGGCTGCGTTTGGCTGGTCTGGGCTAGGCTGGGGTGGGCTGTGTTTGGCTGGCTGGGATGGGCTGGGCTGGGCTGCGTTTGGCTGGGCTGGGCTGGGCTGGGCTGGGCTGGGCTGTTTGGCTGGGCTGGGCTGGGCTGGGCTGCGTTTGGCTGGGCTGGGCTGGGCTAGGCTGGGCTATGCTGTGCTGGGTTGGGCTGAGCAAGCCTACGCAGTGGGCTGGGCTGGGCTGGGCTGGGCTGGGCTGGGCTGGGCTGCGTTTGGCTGGCTGGGATGGGCTGGGCTGGGCTGCGTTTGGCTGGGCTAGGCTGGGCTGGGCTGGGCTGGGCTGCGTTTCGCTGGGCTGGGCTGGGCTGGGCTAGGTTTGGCTGGGTTGGGCTAGGCTGGGCTGCGTTTGGCTGGGCTGGGCTAGGCTGGGCTGGGCTGCGTTTGGCTGGCTGGGCTGGGCTGGGCTGGGCTGAGCTGGGCTGCGCTAGGCTGCACTGCGTTTGGCTGGCTGGGCTGGGCTGGGCTGTGCTGGGCTGGGCTGCGCTAGGCTGCACTGCGTTTGCCTGGCTGGGCTGGGCTGGGCTGGGCTGGGCTGGGCTGGGCTGGGCTGGGCTGCGTTTGGCTGGCTGGGCTTCTGAGCTGAGCTGGGCTGGGCTGGGCTGGGCTAGGCTGGTCTGCGTTTGGCTGGGCTGGGCTGGGCTGGGCTATGATAAGCAGGGTTAGGCTGGGGTGGGCTGGGCTAGGCTGGGCTGCATTTGGGTGGGCTGGGCTGGGCTGGGCTTGGCTGTGTTTGGCTGGGCTGGGCTAGGCTGGGCTGCGTTTGGCTGGGCTGGGCTGCGTTTGGCTGGGCTGGGCTGGGCTGCGTTTGGCTGGGCTGGGCTGGGCTGCGTTTGGCTGGGCTGGGCTGCGTTTGGCTGGGCTGGGCTGCGTTTGGCTGGGCTGGGCTGCGTTTGGCTGGGCTGGGCTGGGCTGCGTTTGGCTGGGCTGGGCTGCGTATGGCTGGGCTGGGCTGCGTTTGGCTGGGCTGGGCTGCGTTTGGCTGGGCTGGGCTGCGTTTGGCTGGGGTGGGCTGCGTTGGGCTGGGCTGGGCTGGGGTGGGCTGCGTTGGGCTGGGCTGGGCTAGGCTGGGCTGCGTATGGCTGGGCTGGGCTAGGCTGGGCTGGGCTAGGCTGGGCTGGGCTGGGCTGGGCTGGGCTGGGCTGCGTTTGGCTGGGCTGGGATGCGTTTGGCTGGGCTGGGCTGCGTTTGGCTGGATTGGGCTGCGTTTGGCTGGGCTGGCCTGGCTAGCTGGGCTAGGGTGGGCTAGGCTGGCTGCTTTGGGCTGGGCTGGACTGGGTTGGGCTGGACTGGGCTGCGTTTGGCTGGGATGGGCTAGGCTGGGGTGGGCTGGGCTGCATTTGGCTGGGCTGGGCTGGGCTGGTCTAGGCTGTGGTGGGCTGGGCTGGCCTGGGCTGGGCTGCGCTGGGCTAGGTTGAGCTGGGCTGGGCTAGGTTGGGCTAGGCTGGGCTGCGTTTGGCTGGTCTAGGCTGCGTTTGGTTGGGCTAGGCTGGGCTGGGCTGGGCTGGGCTGCGTTTGGCTGGGCTGGGCTGGGTTGGGCTGGGCTGGGCTGGACTGTGCTGCGTTTGGCTGGGCTGGGCTGGGCTGGGCTGGGCTGCGTTTGGCTGGGCTGGGCTGGGCTGTGCTGGGCTGGGCTGCGTTTGGGCTGGGCTGGACTTGGCTGGACTGGGCTGGACTGGGCTGGGCTGGGCTGGGCTGGGCTGGGCTGTGTTTGGCTGGGCTGGGCTGGGCTGGGCTGCGTTTGGCTGGGCTGGGCTGCGTTTGGCTGGGCTGCGTTTGGCTGGGCTGGGCTGGGCTGGGCTGGGCTGCGTTGGGATGGGCTGGGCTGGACTGGACTGGGCTGGTTTGGCTGGGCTGGGCTGGGCTGGGCTAGGCTGGTCTGCATTTGGCTGTGCTGGGATGGGATGGGCTGGACTGGGCTAGGCTGTGCTGAGCTGGGCTGCGTTTGGCTGGGCTGCGTTTGGCTGGGCTGGGCTGGGCTGGGCTGCGTTTGGCTGGGCTGGGCTGGGCTGGGCTGGGCTGGGCTGCATTTGGCAGCCTGGGCTGGGCTGCGCTGGCCTGGGCTGCGTTTGTCTGGGCTGGGTTTGGCTGGGCTGGGCTGGGCTGGGCTGGGCTGGCAGCCTGGGCTGGGCTGCGCTGGGCTGGGCTGCGTTTGTCTGGGCTGCGCTTGGCTGGGCTGGGCTGGGCTGGGCTGGGCTGCATTTGGCTGCCTGGGCTGGGCTGCGCTGGGCTGGGCTGCGTTTGGCTGGGCTGGGCTGCGCTTGGCTGGGCTGGGCTGCGTTTGGCTGGGCTGGGCTGCGTTTGGCTGGGCTGGGCTGCGCTTGGCTGGGCTGGGCTGCGTTTGGCTGGGCTGGGCTGGGCTGCGTTTGGGGCTGGGCTGGGCTGCGTTTGGGGCTGGGCTGCGTTTGGCTGGGCTGGGCTGCGTTTGGCTGGGCTGGGCTGCGTTTGGCTGGGCTGGGCTGGGCTGGCTGGCTGGGCTGGGCTGGTATGGCTGGGCTGGGCTGGTTTGGCTGGGCTGGGCTGGGCTGGGCTGGCTGGGCTGGGCTGGGCTGTTGGGCTGGGCTGGGCTGCGTTTGGCTGGGCTGGGCTGCGTTGGGCTGGGCTGGGCTGGGCTGGGCTGGTTTGGCTGGGCTGGGCTGGGCTGGGCTGGGCTGCGTATGGCTGGGCTGGGCTAGGCTGGGCTGGGCTGGGCTGGGCTGGGCTGGGCTGGGCTGGGCTGGGCTGGGCTGGGCTGCGTTTGGCTGGGCTGGGCTGCGTTTGGCTGGGCTGGGCTGCGTTTGGCTGGGCTGGGCTGTGCTGGGCTGGGCTGGGCTGGGCTGGGCTGGGCTGCGTTTGGCTGGGCTGGGCTGGGCTGGGCTGGGCTGGGCTGCGTTTGGCTGGGCTGGGCTGGGCTGGGCTGGGCTGGGCTGCGTTTGGCTGGGCTGGGCTGGGCTGGGCTGGGCTGTTTGGCTGGGCTGGGCTGGGCTGGGCTGGGCTGGGCTGGCTGGTTGGCTGGGCTGGGCTGCGTTGGGCTGGGCTGGGCTGCGTTTGGCTGGGCTGGGCTGCGCTTGGCTGGGCTGGGCTGGGCTGGGCTGGGCTGGGCTGGGCTGGGCTGGGGGCTGGGCTTGGCTGGGCTGGGCTGGGCTGGGCTGCGTTTGGCTGGGCTGGGCCAGGCTGGCTGGGCTGGGCTGCGTTTGGCTGGGCTGGGCTGGGCTGGGCTGGGCTGGGGCTGGGCTGGGCTGGGCTGGGCTGCGTTTGGCTGGGCTGGGCTGGGCTGGGCTGGGCTTGGCTGGGCTGGGCTGGGCTGGGCTGGGCTGGGATGGGCTGGGCTGGACTGGACTGGGCTGCGTTTGGCTGGGCTGGGCTGGGCTAGGCTGGGCTGCATTTGGCTGTGCTGGGCTGGGATGGGCTGGGCTGGGCTAGGCTGGGTTTGGCTGGGCTGCGCTGGGCTGGGCTGCGTTTGGCTGGGCTGGGCTGGGCTGGGCTGGGCTGGGCTGCATTTGGCTGCCTGGGCTGGGCTGGCTGGCCTGGGCTGGTTTGGCTGGGCTGCGTTTGGCTGGGCTGGGCTGGGCTGGGCTGCGTTTGGCTGGGCTGGGCTGGGCTGGGCTGGCCTGGGCTGCGTTTGTCTGGGCTGCGCTGGGCTGGGCTGGGCTGGGCTGGGCTGGGCTGCATTTGGCTGCCTGGGCTGGGCTGGGCTGGCCTGGGCTGCGCTTTGGCTGGGCTGCGTTTGGCTGGGCTGGGCTGGGCTGGGCTGCGTTTGGCTGGGCTGGGCTGGGCTGGGCTGGGCTGGCTGGGGCAGCCTGGGCTGGGCTGCGTTTGGCTGGGCTGCGTTTGGCTGGGCTGGGCTAGGCTGGGCTGGGCTGGGCTGCATTTGGCAGCCTGGGCTGGGCTGGCTGGCCTGGGCTGCGTTTGTCTGGGCTGCGTTTGGCTGGGCTGGGCTGGGCTGGGCTGCATTTGGCAGCCTGGGCTGGGCTGGGCTGGCCTGGGCTGCGTTTGTCTGGGCTGCGTTTGGCTGGGCTGGGCTGGGCTGGGCTGGGCTGCATTTGGCAGCCTGGGCTGGGCTGCGCTGGCCTGGGCTGGGCTGGGCTGCGTTTGGCTGGGCTGGGCTGGGCTGGGCTGGGCTGGGCTGGGCTGGGCTGGGCTGCATTTGGCTGGGCTGGGCTGCGTTTGGCTGGGCTGCGTTTGGCTGGGCTGCGTTTGGCTGGGCTGCGTTTGGCTGGGCTGCGTTTGGCTGGGCTGGGCTGGGCTGGGCTGGGCAGCCTGGGCTGGGCTGCGCTGGCCTGGGCTGCGTTTGTCTGGGCTGCGTTTGGCTGGGCTGGGCTGGGCTGGGCTGGGCTGCATTTGGCAGCCTGGGCTGGGCTGCGTTTGGCTGGGCTTGGCTGCGGGCTGGGCTGGGCTGCGTTTGGCTGGGCTGGGCTGCGTTTGGCTGGGCCGGGCTGCGTTTGGCTGGGCTGGGCTGCGTTTGGCTGGGCTGGGCTGCGTTTGGCTGGGCCGGACTGGGCTGCGTTTGGCTGGGCTGGGCTAGGCTGGGCTGGGCTGCGTTTGGCTGGGCTGGGCTGCGTTTGGCTGGGCTGGGCTGCGTTGGGCTGGGCTGGGCTGCGTTTGGCTGGGCTGGACTGGGCTGCGTTTTGCTGGGCTGGGCTAGGCTGGCCTGGGCTGCGTATGGCTGGGCTGGGCTAGGCTGGGCTGGGCTGCGTTTGGCTGGGCTGGGCTGGGCTAGGCTGGGCCGGGTTGTGCTGGACTGGGCTGCGTTTGGCTGGGCTGGGCTGGGCTGGACTGGGATGCGTTTGGCTGGACTGGGATGCGTTTGGCTGGACTGGGATGCATTTGGCTGGACTGGGCTGCGTTTGGCTGAATTGGGCTGCGTTTGGCTGGGCTGGCCTAGGCTAGCTGGGCTAGGGTGGGCTAGGCTGTGCTGCTTTTGGCTGGGCTGGACTGGGCTGGGCTGGACTGGGCTGCGTTTGGCTAGGATGGGCTAGGCTGGGGTGGGCTGGACTGCATTTGGCTGGGCTGGGCTGGGCTGGTCTAGGCTGTGGTGGGCTGGGCTGGCCTGGGCTGGGCTGCGTTAGGCTAGGTTGAGCTGGGCTGGGCTGGGTTGGGCTAGGCTGGGCTGCGTTTGGCTGGTCTAGGCTGCGTTTGGTTGGGCTAGACTGGGCTGGGCTGGGCTGGGCTGGGTTGGACTGGGCTGGTTTGCTGGGCTGGGCTAGGTTGGGCTGGGCTGGGCTGGACTGTGCTGCGTTTGGCTGGGATGGGCTAGGCTGGGCTGGGCTGCGTTTGGCTGGGCTAGGCCGGGCTGTGCTGGGCTGGGCTGCGTTTGGGCTGGGCTAGACTTGGCTGGACTGGGCTGGACTGGGCTGGGCTGGGCTGGGCTGGGCTGTGTTTGGCTGGGCTGGGCTGGGCTGGGCTGCGTTTTGCTGAGCTGGGCTGCGTTTGGCTGGGCTGCGTTTGGCTGGGCTGGGCTGGGCTGGGCTGGGCTGCGTTGGGATGGGCTGGGCTGGACTGGACTGGGCTGCGTTTGGCTGGGCTGGGCTGGGCTGGGCTAGGCTGGTCTGCATTTCGCTGTGCTGGGATGGGATGGGCTGGACTGGGCTAGGCTGTGCTGAGCTGGGCTGCGTTTGGCTGGGCTGCGTTTGGCTGGGCTGGGCTAGGCTGGGCTGCGTTTGGCTGGGCTGGGCTGGGCTGGGCTGGGCTGGGCTGCATTTGGCAGCCTGGGCTGGGCTGCGCTGGCCTGGGCTGCGTTTGTCTGGGCTGCGTTTGGCTGGGCTGGGCTGGGCTGGGCTGCATTTGGCAGCCTGGGCTGGGCTGCGCTGGCCTGGGCTGCGTTTGTCTGGGCTGCGTTTGGCTGGGCTGGGCTGGGCTGGGCTGGGCTGCATTTGGCAGCCTGGGCTGGGCTGGGCTGGGGCTGGGCTGCGTTTGGCTGGGCTGGGCTGCGTTTGGCTGGGCTGGGCTGCGTTTGGCTGGGCTGGGCTGCGTTTGGCTGGGCTGGGCTGCGTTTGGCTGGGCTGGACTGGGCTGCGTTTGGCTGGGCTGGGCTGCGTTTGGCTGGGCTGGGCTGCGTTTGGCTGGGCTGGGCTGCGTTTGGCTGGGCTGGGCTGCGTTTGGCTGGGCTGGACTGGGCTGCGTTTGGCTGGGCTGGGCTGGGCTGGCCTGGGCTGCGTATGGCTGGGCTGGGCTAGGCTGGGCTGGGCTGCGTTTGGCTGGGCTGGGCTGGGCTGGGCTAGACTGGGCCGGGTTGGGCTGGACTGGGCTGCGTTTGGCTGGGCTGGGCTGCGCTGGGCTGGATTTCGCTGTACTGGGATGGGATGGGCTGGACTGGGCTAGGCCGTGCTGAGCTGGGCTGCGTTTGGCTGGGCTGCGTTTGGCTGGGCTGGGCTGGGCTGGGCTGGGCTGGGCTGCGTTTGGCTGGGCTGGGCTAGGCTGGGCTGAGCTAGGGTGGGGCTAGGCTGGGCTGCGTTTGGCTGGGCTGCGCTGGCCTGGGCTGCGTTTGTCTGGACTGCGTTTGGCTGGGCTGGGCTGGGCTGGGCTGCATTTGGCAGCCTGGGCTGGGCTGCGCTGGCCTGGGCTGCGTTTGTCTGGGCTGCATTTGGCTGGGCTGGGCTGGGCTGGGCTGGGCTGGGCTGCATTTGGCAGCCTGGGCTGGGCTGGCTGGCCTGGGCTGCGTTTGGCTGGGCTGGGCTGGGCTGGTTTGGCTGGGCTGGGCTGCGTTTGGCTGGGCTGGGCTGGGCTGCGTTTGGCTGGGCTGGGCTGCGTTTGGCTGGGCTGGGCTGCGTTTGGCTGGGCTGGGCTGCGTTTGGCTGGGCTGGGCTGGGCTGGGCTGGGCTGCGTTTGGCTGGGCTGGGCTGCGTTTGGCTGGGCTGGGCTGCGTTTGGGCTGGGCTGGGCTGCGTTTGGCTGGGCTGGGCTGCGTTTGGCTGGGCTGGGCTGCGTTTGGCTGGGCTGGGCTGGGCTGCGTTTGGCTGGGCTGGGCTGCGTTTGGGCTGGGCTGGGCTGCGTTTGGCTGGGCTGGGCTGCGTTTGGCTGGGCTGGGCTGCGTTTGGCTGGGCTGGACTGGGCTGCGTTTGGCTGGGCTGGGCTAGGCTGGCCTGGGCTGCGGGCTATGGCTGGGCTGGGCTGGGCTGGGCTGGGCTGCGTTTGGCTGGGCTGGGCTGGGCTGGGCTAGGCTGGGCTGGGTTGGGCTGGACTGGGCTGCGTGTGGCTGGGCTGGGCTGGGCTGGGCTGGCCTGGGCTGCGTATGGCTGGGCTGGGCTGGGCTGGGCTTGGGCTGCGTTTGGCTGGGCTGGGCTGGGCTGGGCTGGACTGGGCCGGGCTGGGCTGGGCTGGGCTGCGTTTGGCTGGGCTGGGCTGGGCTGGGCTGGATTTGGCTGTGCTGGGATGGGATGGGCTGGACTGGGCTAGGCCGTTTGCTGGGCTGGGCTGCGTTGGGCTGGGCTGCGTTTGGCTGGGCTAGACTGGGCTGGGCTGGGCTGCGTTTGGCTGGGCTGGGCTGGGCTGGGCTGGGCTGGGCTGGGCTAGGCTGGGCTGCGTTTGGCTGGGCTGGGCTGGCCTGGGCTGCGTTTGTCTGGGCTGCGTTTGGCTGGGCTGGGCTGGGCTGGGCTGCATTTGGCTTGGCTGGGCTGGGCTGGCTGGCCTGGGCTGGGTTTGTCTGGGCTGCATTTGGCTGGGCTGGGCTGGGCTGGGCTGGGCTGGGCTGCATTTGGCTGGGCTGGGCTGCGCTGGCCTGGGCTGCGTTTGGCTGGGCTGCGTTTGGCTGGGCTGGGCTGCGTTTGGCTGGGCTGGGCTGCGGGCTGGGCTGGGCTGCGTTTGGCTGGGCTGGGCTGGGGCTGGGCTGGACTGGGCTGCGTTTGGCTGGCTGGGCTGGGCTGGGCTGGCCTGGGATGCGTTTGGCTGGGCTGGGCTAGGCTGGGCTGGGCTGCGTTTGGCTGGGCTGGGCTGGGCTGGGCTAGGCTGGGCCGGGTTGGGCTGGACTGGGCTGCGTTTGGCTGGGCTGGGCTGGGCTGGGCTGGGCTGGATTTGGCTGTGCTGGGATGGGATGGGCTGGGCTGGGCTGCGTTTGGCTGGGCTGGGCTGTTTGGCTGGGCTGGGCTGGGCTGGGCTGGGCTGCGTTTGGCTGGGCTGGGCTAGGCTGGGCTGAGCTAGGGTGGGCTAGGCTGGGCTGCGTTTGGCTGGGCTGGCCTGGGCTGAGCTGGGCTGTGCTGGGCTGAGGCTGGGCTGGGCTATGTTTGGCTGGGCTGGGCTCGGGTGGGCTAGGCTGGGCTGCGTTTGGCTGGTCTGGGATGCGTTTGGTTGGGCTGGACTGGGCTGGGCTGGGCTGGGCTGCGTTAGGCTGGGTTGGGCTGGGATGGGCTAGGGTGGGGGGTAGGCTGGGCTGCGTTTTGCTGGTCTGGGATGCGTTTGGTTGGGCTAGGCTGGGCTGGGCTGGGCTGCATTTGGCTGGGCTGGGCTGGGTTGGACTGGGCTGTGTTAGGCTGGGTTGGGCTGGGCTGGGCTCGGGTGGGGTAGGCTGGGCTGAGTTTCGCTGGTCTGGGCTGCGTTTGGTTGGGCTAGACTTGGCTGCGCTGGGCTGGGCTGCATTTGGCTGGGCTGGGCTGGGTTGGACTGGGCTGCGTTTGGCTGTGCTGGGCTGGGCTGCGTTGGGCTGGGCTAGACTTGGCTGGGCTGGCCTGGCTGGGCTAGGCTGGGTTGCATTTGGGTGGGCTGGGCTGGGCTGGGCTGGGCTGTTTGGCTGGGCTGGGCTGGGCTGGGCTGGGCTGGGCTGGGCTGGGCTGTGTTTGTCTGGGCTGGTCTAGGCTGGGCTGGGCTGTGTTTGGCTGGGCTGGGCTGGGCTGGGCTTGGCTGGGCTGGGCTGGGCTGGACTGCTGGTCTGGCCGTGGGCTGGCTGGGCTTGGCTGGGCTGGGCTGGGCTGGGCTGGGCTGGGCTGGGCTGGCCTGGGCTTTGGATGGGCTAGACTTGGCTGGGCTCGGCTGGCCTGGGCTGGACTGGGATGGGCTGGGCTAGGCTGGACTAGGCTGGGCTGCTTTGGCTGGGCTGGGCTGGGCTGGGCTGGACTGGGCTGCGTTTGGCTGGGATGGGCTAGGCTGGGCTGGCCTGGGTTGGGCTGGACTGGGCTGCTTGTGGCTGGGCTGGGCTGGGCTGCGTTTGGCTGGGCTGGGCTGGGCTGGGCTGGCCTGGGCTGCATTTGGATGGGCTAGACTTGGCTGGGCTCGGCTGGCCTGGGCTGGACTGGGATGGGCTGGGCTAGGCTGGACTAGGCTGGGCTGCTTTTGGCTGGGCTGGGCTGGGCTGGGCTGGACTGGGCTGCGTTTGGCTGGGATGGGCTAGGCTGGGCTGGCCTGGGTTGGGCTGGACTGGGCTGCTTGTGGCTGGGCTGGGCTGGGCTGCGTTTGGCTGGGCTGGGCTGTGCTGTGCTGCGTTTGGCTGGGCTAGACTTGGCTGGGCTGGGCTGCACTGGGATGGGCTGGGCTGGGCTGGGCTGCATTTGGGTGAGCTGGTGTGACCGGTTTAGGCTGTGCCTTTAAGAAAGAGACACTTTCTGAACACTCTGGGCAAATATTTTGATATTAGAATGAAAACAATGATATGCTAATTCAATTTCATTGGTGGGACCCAGTTGTAGTTTTTTTTGTTTAGTCTTTCAGTCAGGGAGTCAGTCTGCAGTCGTCTTCTTCTTCCCCCTGTGCTGTGAGCTGGCTCGTTTCTCTCTACGATTCCTCTCTAACCAGATAAGAAAACTAACTTTTTGCATTCGCTTTGAGCTTTAACAAAGTTTTCCCCTTTTAATTACCTTCCTTTCTCTCTCTCTCTAACTCTTTTGGGAAAAAGGGGAGGTAGGGAGGGAGAAGGGAGGGGCAGGCCAAACCCCCTGGCCGCAGGGGGGTTGGGGAAAGGTTTCCTGTATTACATACATTGCTGTATATTTCTGTATATATTGTAAATATTGTATATTTTTGTACATATTCATTGCATTCCATATCTGCTTGTAAAATACAGCTTTCATCTGCTTCTCCGGCTGAGTTAGCTGTGGAATTCTTTTGTGTGTGGGGGGGAACCTTCCTACTCCACCACATATTTTTAATTGGCGGTCCAACGTGCGGCTTGTGGATAATTGCTGTCCAGAAGCTGGGCGAAAAGGTTGCTTGATTTATTGCCTGCTCGAGTCGGAGTTGCAAACATGAAAGTGTTTTGGCTTTTAGAACGTTTGGTCTTTTCAGTTTGTTCGGTACTGGTCTACAAGTACTTCATGGGAATGATTTTCGATCGCTTAGGCAGATACTTGATGTATAGATTGTATTTATGGTTTAAGTATAAGATTCAGCTTCTTTACGACCGGTGCCTGGGATTCTTTTGGCTTAACAGATACGGGAATGTGACCTCCAGCACTCTGCCCATAGAGATAAAGGAGTTTAAGATCCCGGTAGGCGAAAAGGTTGTTTTAAGTGATGGCTGGGATCCAAAGGTGATTTATTTGATGTGTGCAATCCTGCTGTTGGTGATAAGTAATGTGTTCTTGTTATATGCTCTGTATCGGGAGAAAAAAGTGGCTAAGGCGTGCTTTGTAATTAAGCGTAGATCGAAACGCAGAAAGCGCAGCTCTAACTCTACCCCAGAAGTATCTAGTGATGAGGAAAATGCAGAATCTGTATCAGTTAACGACAAGGCTAAAAAGTCCATCGGAAAGGCTGCTCTGAACGGTGCTGTTGGTGGCTCTGGCAATCAGCCAGCGGCAGCGGCAGCTCCTAACATGGCTTCCACGCCCTCGGCAGCCATTAATAAGGCAAATCCATTTCCTCCTTCTTCTTCGGCAGGACCGGAAGTGTCCTCCACAGCAGCTGATTCGTCTCAAAACCTGTCAGCTTCTATTAAGCCAGCTGTAAATCCAAACACAGCTCCAGTTAAGCAGGTAGCTGTTTTAAGTACGAGAGGAAAAAAGGGCAAAGCTGATCCAGATGCTGATGGGGGAGAGCAGCAGGATCCTGGTGAGGGAACTTCTGCTCAAAGAGACCCTGCTGAGATGGGGGAAAAGGTTTGTCTTAAAGATATAGCTGAGTTATTGAGATCATCACTGGATGGAGATGCAGGGCAAATTGCTGATAGCAGAACAACCAAAGGTGGTACTCCTGACCTTAAGCAGATTCTTAGGAGAGTGACAGTAAGATTATTGGGACAAGAACTTCAGGAAGATGAGGCAGAGGAGGAGGAGTCAGATGACATTGAGAGCTGTTCGTCACCCAGGGAAGAATTGAGGAATGTGCGTAAAGATTACATCAGAGCAGATAAGGAGCCAATCCTAGCTTGGCTTGGTAGATGCTATGATACAGGTGCTCCAGCTCTGGTGGTTGGAGACAAGTCAGCAGCTCAACTAGGAACTCTCTCAAAGGATAATGGAATAGATAGACATCTAGGCAGGACTCTCGGTAAGGTTACTCTGTGGATACGCCTTTTAATGGCAACTCTCATGAGGTATCCTTCCCGAGATGATCTTCCATGGAATGCCAAACCCTGGACTACCATAGATGAGGGAATCAAGCGTCTGAGAGAATTTGCTGTTAGAGAGGTACTCTATGGTGGCCATGAGACTCTGAATCCTGATGAAATTCCTGTAGGAACTGGTCTTGCTAAAAAGCTCATCAAACTTGCTCCTCCTAATTATGCAAATATTCTGGCAAGCAGAATTGTGGCAAGAAATTATGGTGGTGCTTCTACGGTTGGCCAATTCACTGATCAAATGAGACAATTGGAGGATAGCATGACACGTGTTTCTCTGGTTTCAGCCATTGAAACTCTGTCTGGAAAAATTGAGAATTGCATGAAAGAGCTGAAGGATGAATTTAAAAATACATTCTCCCAATTGGCACAAAGAGATAATTCCAATTCTTCCTCCAGATGGATACAGGTTTCCTCTGTGAGGAATGGATGTCATTCCAAAACAGGTCATTCCAAAACAGGTCCAAAACAGATCAAAACAGACCACCAAGGCAATCACGTGCGAGTATTTGGATAGCTCTGCGTGATCAGTTTGGTGAGAACATGAACAGATGGGATGGGCAACCAACTGCTAATCTTTTCAGGAGACTGAGGGAACTGCAAAGTGGCAGAACCCAAGGTAGCAATACCAGAAGGGTAGCTGTTACTTCTACAGTTCCCCAGGACAACTCTAATAGCTCCAACAGTGGCTCCAGTTCTAACACTGCACACTGTGCTCATTGCACATGTGGGCATGTTCCCCATAACTAGGGGTGCCCTGCCTCCCGCCAGGGGGAGGAGAGGGGTAACAGAGATAACAGAATCTATTGGGATGTGTACATCCAGTGGCCTGGCACTTCACAATTTCAGAAGTACAGGGCCTTGGTTGACACAGGGGCTCAGTGCACCATAATGCCATCAAATTATCAGGGATCAGAAGCTATAACTATTCTGGGAGTCACTGGTGGATCTCAAGAGTTAACTAAGGTGGAGGTTGATATAAGTTTAACTGGTAAACAGTGGAGAAAGCATACAGTTGTGACCGGACCTGATGCACCTTGTATTCTGGGAATTGATTTTCTGAGAGAAGGGCGTTTCAAAGACCCTAGAGGTTACAAATGGGCTTTTGGAGTAGCATCTGTAGAAACTGATGGACAAAAGCTGAAGCTGTCTGTCAGACCTGAGCTTTCTGATGAATCTGCAGTTGTGGGACAACACAAGATTCAGGACATTAAATTGCCGGTTGCTTCTCAGACTGTGCATCACAGACAATACAGAACCAACCGTGACTCTTTGTTGCCCATTCAGAATCTGATTCGTCAGTTGGAGAGTCAGAAAGTCATCAGCAAAACTCATTCACCTTTCAACAGTCCAGTGTGGCCTGTGCGAAAGCCGAATGGAGATTGGCGTCTGACAGTCGACTACCGAGCCCTGAATGAAGTAACTCCACCTATGAGTGCAGCAGTACCAGACATGATGGAACTGCAGTATGAGCTGGAATCCAAAGAGGCCAAATGGTATGCTACCATAGACATTGCTAATGCTTTCTTCTCTATTCCCATAGCAGAGGAATGCAGGTCTCAGTTTGCTTTCACCTGGAGAGGAATCCAGTACACTTTCAACAGGTTGCCAATGGGCTGGATCCACAGCTCAAGCATCTGTCATGCAGTGATCCACGATGCTCTGGAGGAGGGTGGTGCTCCAGAACACATCCAGTTCATCGATGACATCATCGTCTGGGGTAAAACTGCTGAGGAAGTCTTCGAGAAAGGTAACAAAATCATTGACATTCTTCTGAATGCAGGTTTTGCCATCAAGCGAGACAAGGTGAAAGGACCTACCAGAGAGATCCAGTTTCTGGGAGTGCGGTGGCAGGATGGACGCCGACACATTCCAGTGGATGTGGTAAATAGAGTCTCTACCATGGCAAATCCCATGAACAAGCAAGAAACTCTATAGTGGGATTTTGGAGACTGTTTCTTGACGATGTGACTCGAAAGAGAAACCATTTCCCGTAGGGACCTGAAAACAAGCAGCCTTTGACCAGAGAAACATGTAGAGTTTCTTGCTTGTTCATGGGATTTGCCATGGAAGAGACTCTATTCACCACATCCACTGGAATGTGTTGGCGTCCATCCTGCCACCGTCAGATTGTAAACCTCTGTATGACAGAACCTGCATTCAGAAGAATGTCAATGATCCTCGAAAGACCCTCAGCAGTTTGCGATGATGTCATTGAAATGTGTTCTGAGCACCACCTGGAGCACTCGTGGATCACTGCATGACAGATGCTTGAGGTGAATCCAGCCCAAACTGAGGCCTGATTCAGGTGAAAGCAAACTGAGGCCTGCATTCCTCTGCTATGGGAATAGAGAAGAAAGCATTAGCAATGTCTATGGTAGCATACCATTTGGCCTCTTTGGATTCCAGCTCATACTGCAGTTCCATCATGTCTGGTACTGCTGCACTCATAGGTGGAGTTAGAGCTTCATTCAGGCTCGGTAGTCGACTGTCAGACGCTCAGTCTCCATTCGGCTTTCGCACAGGCCACACTGGACTGTTGAAAGGTGAATGAGTTTTTGCTGATGACTTTCTGACTTCAACTGACGAATCAGATTCTGAATGGGCAACAAAGAGTCACGGTTGGTTCTGTATTGTCTGTGATGCACAGTCTGAGAAGCAACCGGCAATTTAATGTCCTGAATCTTGTGTTGTCCCACAACTGCAGATTCATCAGGAAAGCTCAGGTCTAACAGACAGCCTCAGCTTTGTCCATCAGTTTCTACAGATGCTACTCCAAAAGCCCATTTGTAACCTCTAGGTCTTTGAAACGCCTCCTTCTCTCAGAAAAATCAATTCCCATAGAATACAGGTGCGGGTCCGGGTCACTGCCAACTGTATGCTTTCTCCACTGTTTACCAGTTAAACTTATATCAACCTCCACCTTAGTTAACTCTCTGAGATCCACCAGTGACTCCTCAGAATAGTTATAGCTTCTGATCCTGATAATTTGATGGCATTATGGTGCACTGAGCCCCCGTGTCAACCAAAGCCCTGTACTTCTGAAATCAGAAGTGCCAGGCCACTGGATGTACACATCCCAATAGATTCTGTTATCTCTGTTACCCCCTCTCCTCCCCCCCTGGCGGAGGCAGGGCACCCCTAGTTAAGGGGAACATGCCCACATGTGCAATGAGTGCTGTCGGGCGTGGTGTTAGAACTGGAGCCAACTGTTGGAGCTATTAGAGTTGTCCTGGGGAACCGTAGAAGTAACAGCTACCCTTCTGGTATTGCTACCTCAGGTTCTGCCACTTTGCAGTTCCCTCAGTCTCCCCGAATTAGCAGTTGGTTGACCATCCCCATCTGTTCATGTTCTCACCAAACTGATCACGCAGAGCACCAAATACTCGCACGTGATTGCCTTGGTGGTCTGTTTTGGTTGGACCTGTTTTGGAATGACCTGTTTTGGAATGACCCCTGTTTTGGAATGATTATCCTTGGAGGACGTCTATTCCTCACAGAGGAAAACCTGTATCCATCTGGAGGAAGAATTGGAATTATCTCTTTGTGCTAATTAGGAAGTGTATTTTTAAATTCATCCTTCAGCTCTTTCATGCAATTCTCAATTTTTACAGACAGAGTTTCAATGGCTGGAAACCAAAGAAACACGTGTCATGCTGTCTCCAATTGTCTCATCTGATCAGTGAATTGGCCAATCAGAGGGAGAAGCTCCACCATACTTTTCTTGCCACAATTGCTTGCCAGAATATTTGCATAATTAGGAGGAGCAAGTTTGATGAGCTTCTTAGCAAGACCAGTTCCTACAGGAATTTCATCAGGATTCAGAGTCTCATGGCCACCATAGAGTACCTCTCTAACAGCAAATTCTCTCCAGACGCTTGATTCCCTCATCTATGGTAGTCCAGGGTTTAGCATTCCATGGAAGATCATCTCGGGAAGGATACCTCATGAGAGTTGCCATTAAAAGGCGTATCCACAGAGTAACCTTTCCGAGAGTCCTGCCTATATGTCTATCTATCTCCCGTTATCCTTTGAGAGAGTTCTAGTTGAGCTGCTGACTTGTCTCCAACCACCAGAGCTGGAGCACCTGTATCATAGCATCTACCAAGCCAAGCTAAGTTGGCTCTTTGACTGTCATCTTTGCGCGCATCCTCAATTCTTCCTGGGTGGCAGGCTCTCAATGTCATCTGACTCCTCCTCCTCTGCCTCATCTTCCTGCAGTTCTTAATGTCCTCTCCTAAGAATCTGCTTAGGTCAGGAGTACACTGGTGTTCTGCTATCAGCAATTTGCCTGCTCTGCATCCAGTGATGATCTCAATAACTCAGCTATATCTTTAAGACAAACCTTTCCTCCATCTCAGCAGGGTCTCTTTGAGCAAGTTCCCTCACCAGGATCCTGCTGCTCTCCCCATCATCTGGATCAGCTTTCCCTCTCTCATTACTAAAACAGCTACCTGCTAACTGGAAGCTGTGTTTGGTTAGCTGGCTTAATAAGCTGACAGGTTTGAGGCGAATCAGCTGCTGTGGAGCACTCGGTCCTGCCGAAGAAGGAAGATGCGATTGCCTGGCTGCCGAGGCGTGAAATCATGTTAGGAGCTGCGCTGCGCTGGCTGATTGCCACCAACTACAGTCAGCACCGTTCAGACGTCAGCGTTGTGGGTTAAGCTGATGCAGATTCTGCATTTTCCTCATCACTAGATACTCTGAGGTAGAGTTAGAGCTGCTCTCTGCGTTTCGATCTAAGCTTAATTACAAAAGCAGCGCCTTAGCCACTTTTTCTCCGATGTAGACGCATATAACAAGAACACATTACTTAATCACCAACAGCTAGGATTGCACACATCAAAATAAATCACCTTTGGATCCCAATCACTCAAAACAACCTTTTAAACCTACCGAGATCTTAAACTCCTTTATCTCTATGGGCAGAGTGCTGGAGGTCACATTCCTCTGTTAAGTAAGAATCCCAGGCTGATCGTAAGAAGCTGAATCTTATACTTAAACCATAAATACAATCTATACATCAGAAGTATCTGCCTAAGCGATCGAAAATCATTCCCATGAGTACTTGTAGACCAGTACCGAACAAACTGAAAAGACCAAACGTTCCAAAAGCCAAACACTTTCATGTTTGCAACTCCACTCGAGCAGGCAATAAATCAAGCAACCTTAGCCCAGCTTCTGGACAGCAATTATCCACAAGCCGCACGTTGACCGCCAATTGAAAATATGTGGTGGAGTAGAAGACACCCACACAACAAAAGAATTCCACAGCTAACTCAGCCGGAGAAGCAGATGAAAGCTGTATTTACAAGCAGATATGGAATGCAATGAATATGTACAAAAATATACAATATTTACAATATATACAGAAGTATACAGCAATGTATGTAATACAGGAAACCTTTTCCCCACCCCCCTGCGGCCAGGTCTGGCCGACCCTCCCTTTCCCTCCCTACCTCCTTTTTTCCCAAAAAGGGTTAGAGAGAGAGAGAAAGGAAGGTAATTAAAAGGGGAAAACTTTGTTAAAGCCTGCCAGCTAATGCAAAAAGTTAGTCTGGTTAGCAAGAATCGTAGAGAGAAACGAGCCAGCTCACAGCACAGGGGGAAGAAGAAAACGACTGCTGACTCCCCCGACTGAAAGACTAAAACAAAAATTTACAGCCGGGCTTCCACCAATGAAATTGAATTAGCATATCATTGTTTTTCATTCTAATATCAAAACATTCACAGAGTGTTCAGAAAGTGTCCCTTTCTTAAAGGCACAGCCTAAACCGGTCACAGCCAGGCCAGCCCAGCCTAATCCAGCCAAAGCGCTGGCCAGTCCAGCCCAGCCCAGCCCAGCCCAGCCAAAAAGCAGCCCAGCCTAGTCAGCAGCCATCCCAGTCCAGCAGCCAAGCCCAGCCAAACTAGCAGCCCAGCCCAGCCCAGCCAAACGCAGCCCAGCCAGCCCAGCCTAGCCCAGCCCAGCCCAACCCAGCCCAGCCATCCAGCCAAATGTGGCCCAGCCTAGCCCAGCCCAGCCCACCCAAATGCAGCCAGCCTAGCCCAGCCCAGCCCAGCCAAGTCCAGCCCAGCCAAACGGCAGGCCAGCCCTGGCACCAGCCCAGCCCAGCCAAACGCAGCCCAGCCCAGCCCAGCCACAAGCCCAGTCCAGCCCAGCCACAAGCAGCCCAGTCCAGTCAGCCCAGCCTAGCCATCCCAGCCAAACGCAGCCCAGTCCAGCCCAGCCCAGCCCAGCCAAAAGCAGCCCAGCCTAGTCCAGCCTAGCCCAGCCCATCCCAGTCCAGCCCCAGGCCAGCCCAGCCCAGCCCAGCCCAGCCAAAAGCCCCAGCCAGCCCAGGCCAGCCCAGCCCAGCCACAAGCAAGTCCAGCCTAGCCCAGCCAAACGCAGCCCAGCCCAGCCCAGCAAGTCAGCCCAGCCAAACGGAGCCCAGCACCAGCCCAGCACAGCCACAGCTCCTCCAGCCAGCCAAGCCCAGACAAACGCAGCCCAGCCCAGCCCAGCCAAATGTAGCCCAGCCCAGCCCAGCCCAGCCAAACACAGCCCAGCCCAGCCCAGCCAAAATGCAACCCAGCCTAGCCCAGCCCAGGCCAGCCCAGCCCAACGCAGCCCAGCCCAACCCAGCCCAGCACAGCCAAACGCAGCCCAGACCAACCCAGCCCAGCCCAGCCAAATGCAGCCCAGCCCAGCGCAGCCAAGTCTAGCCCAACCAAACGCAGCCCAGACCAGCGAAACGCAGCCCAGCTACCCCACCCGAGCCCAGCCCAGCCCAACCCAGCCTAACCAGCCCAGTCAGCAGCCCAGCCAAATGCAGCCCAGCCCAGCCCAGCCCAGCAACCAAACGCCCCAGACCAGCAAACGCAGCCCAGTCCCCACCCAGCCCAGCCCAGCCAAATGCAGCCCAGCCCAGCCCAACTAGCAAACGCATCCCAGACCAGCCAAACGCAGCCCAGCCTAGCCCACCCGAGCCCAGCCCAGCTAAACATAGCCCAGCCCAGCTCAGCCCAGCCCAGCCCAGCCCCAGCCCAGGCCAGCAGCCAAACGCAGCCCAGCCCTGGCCCACCCAGCCCAGCCCAGCCTAGCCCAGCCCACCAAGCCCAGCCCAGGCCAGCCCAGCCTAGCCCAGCCCAGCCAAACGCAGCCCAGCCAAGCCAGCCCAGCCCAGCCCAGCAGCCAACCAGCCCAGCCCAGCCCAGCCCAGCGCAGCCAACGCAGCCCAGCCCAGCCCAGCCAAGACAAACCAGCCCAGCCAGCCTAGCCCAGCCCAGCCAAATGTAGCCCAGCCAGCCTAGCCCAGCCCAGCCCAGCCAAACACAGCCCAGCCCAGCCCACCCAAATGCAGCCCAGTCCGGCCCAGCCAGTCCAGCCCAGCCCAGACCAGCCCAGCCATGCCCAGCCAAACCCAGCCCAGCCCAGCACAGCCCAGCCCAGCCCAGCAAACGCAGCCCAGGCCAGCCCAGCCCAGCCCAGCCAAACAGCCCAGCCCAGCCCAGCCCAGCCCAGCCCAGCCAAATGCAGCCCAGACAAACACAGCCCAGGCCAGCCAAGCCTAGCCCAGCCCAGCTGTGTAGCCCAGCCCAGTCCAGCCCAGCCCAGCCCAGCCTAGCCCATCCCAAACGCAGCCCAGCCCAGCCCAGCCAGCAGTCCAGCCCAGCCAAACGCAGCCCAGCCCAGCCCAGTCCAGCCCAGCCCAGCCCAGCCCTGGCCCAGCCCAATGTGGCCAGCAGCCCCCAGCCCAGCCCAGCCCAGCCCAGCCCAGCCCAACGCAGCCCTGGCCAGCCCAGCCACAAGGAGCCTGGCCAGCCCAGCCAGCCCAGCCAGCGCAGCCCAGCCCAGCCTAGCCCAGCCCAGCCATACGCAGCCCAGGCCAGCCCAGCCCAGCCCAAAGCTACAGCCAGGCCAGCCCAGGCCCAGCCTAGCCCAGCCCAGCCCATACGCAGCCCAGGCCCAGCCCAGGCCAGCCCAGCCAGGCCAGCCAAATAAGCCCAGCCAGGCCAGCCCAGCCCAGCCAGCCAGCCAAACGCAGCCCAGCCCAGCCCAGCCCAGCCCACCCAAATGCAGCCCAGCCCAGCCAAACGCAGCCCAGCCCAGCCCAGCCCAGCCCAGCCCAGCCAAATGTAGCCCAGCCAAGTCTAGCCCAGCCCAGCCCAGCCAAACGCAGCCCAGCCCAGCCCAGCCCAGCCCAGCCAAACACAGCCCAGCCCAGCCCAGCCCAGCAAGCAGCCCAGCCCAGCCAGCTCCAGCCCAGCCAAGTCTAGCCCAGCCAAACGCAGCCCAGCCCAGCCCAGCCCAGCCCAGCCCAGCCAAAAGCAGCCCAGCCAAACAGCCCAGCCACAAGCAGCCCAGTCCAGCCCAGCCCAGGCCAGCCCAGCCCAGCCTAGCCCATCCCAGCCAAACGCAGCCCAGACCCAGCCCAGCCCAGCCCAGCCAAAAGCAGCCATGCCCAGCCCAGCCCAGCCCAGCCCAGTCCAGCCAGAGGCAGCCCAGCCCAGCCCAGCCAAACACAGCCCAGCCCAGCCCAGCCCAGCCTCAAGCCCAGCCTAGCCCATCCCAGCCAAACGCAGCCCAGCCCAGCCCAGCCCAGCCAAGTCAGCCCAGCCATACGCAGCCAGGCCAGCCCAGCCCAGCCCCAGCCCAGCCCAGCCCAGCCCAGCCCAAATCCAGCCCAGCCTAGACCAGCCCAGACAAACGCAGCCCAGCCCAGCCCAGCCAAATCTAGCCCAGCCAAACCAGCCCAGCCCAGCCCAGCCAAACACAGCCCAGCCCCAGCCCAGCCAAAGCAGCCCAGGCCAGCCCAGCCGGCCCAGCCCAGCCCCAGCCCAGTCCAGCCCAGCCAAACGCAGCCCAGCCCAGCCAAGCAGCCCAGCCCAAAAACACAGCCCAGCCCAGCCCAGCCCAGCCCAGCCAAATGCAGCCCAGTCCGGCCCAGCCAAGCAGCCCAGCCCAGCCAAGCGTGGCCAATAGCAACCCAGCCCAGCCAAATGCAGCCCAGCCCAGCCAAACGCAGCCCAGGCCAGCGCAGCCCAGCCCAGGCTGCTAACGCAGCCCAGCCCAGCCCAGCCTGAGCCAAACGCAGCCCAGACAAACGCAGCCCAGGCCAGCGCAGCCCAGCCCAGGCTGCAAATGCAGCCCAGCCCAGCCCCCCAGCCAAACCAGCCCAGCCAAACGCAGCCCAGGCCAGCGCAGCCCAGCCCAGCTGCCAAATGCAGCTCAGCCAGCCCAGCCCAGCCCAGCCAAACACCAGCCCAGCCTAGCCCAGCCCAGTCCAAACCAGCCCAGACCAGCCCAGCTCAAAGCCAGCCCAGTCCAGCCCATCCCATCCCAGCCTAGACCAGCTAGCCCAGCCCAGCCCAGCCCAGCCAAACGCAGACCAGTCCAGTCCAGCCCAGCCCATCCCAACGCAGCCCAGCCCAGCCCAGCCCAGCCCAGCCAACGCAGCCCAGCCAAACGCAGCAGCTCAACCAAAACGCAGCCCAGCCCAGACAAACACAGCCCAGCCCAGCCCAGCCCAGCCCATCCAGCCCAGCCCAGCCAAGTCTAGCCAGCCCAAACGCAGCCCAGCCCAGCACAGCCCGGCCTAGCCCAGCCAAACGCAGCCCAGCCCAGCCTAGCCCATCCCAGCCAAACGTCCAGCCCAGCCCAGCCCAACCCTAGCCCAGCCCAGCCAAACGCAGCCCAGCACCCAGCCCAGCCCAGCCCAGCCCAGTCTACCCAACCAAACGCAGCCCCAGCCAAACAGCCCAGCCACCCAACCTAGCCCAGCCCAGTCCCTAGCCCGCAGCCACAAGCCCAGCCCAGCCTAGACCAGCCCAGCCCAGCCAAATGCAGTCCAGCATCCCAGCCAATCCTAGCCAAACGCAGCCCAGTCCAGCCCAGCCCAGTCCAGCCCAGCCAAAAGCAGCCCAGCCTAGCCCACCCTAGCCAGCCATCCTAGGCCAGCCCGAGCCAACGGCGCCCAATTCAGCCAAAACGCAGCCCAGCCAGCCAGCATCCCAGCCCAGCCAAACGCAGCCCAGCCCAGCATCAGCCAGTCCAGCCCAGCCCAGCCAAACGCAGCCCAGTCCAGCAGCCCAGCCAAGCCCACCCAGCCAAACGCAGCCCAGCACAGCCCAGCCCAGCCCAGCCAAACGCAGCCCAGCCCAGCCTAGCCCAGCCCAGCAAACGCAGCCCAGCCCAGCCCAGCCAAATGCAGCCCAGCCCAGCCCGCAGCCCAGCCCAAACACAGCCCAGCCCAGCCAAGCCCAGCCCAGCCCAAATCCAGCCCAGCCAAACGCAGCCCAGTCCGGCCCAGCCAAACGCAGCCCAGCCCAGCCAAACGCAGCCCAGCCCAGACCAACCCAGCCCAGCCCAGCCAAACGCAGCCCAGCCCAGCCAAACGCAGCCCGGCCCAGCCAAACGCAGCCCAGCCCAGACAAACGCAGCCCAGCCCAGCCCAGCCAAATGTAGCCCAGCCCAGCCCAGCCCAGCCAAACGCAGCCCAGCCCAGCCCAGCCCAGCCCAAATGCGGCCCAGCCCAAGCCAAGTCCAGCTCAGTCCAGCCCAGCCCAGCCCAGCCAAATGCCAGCCCAGCTCAGCCCAGCCCAGCCCAACCCCAACCCATCCCAGACCAGCCAAACGCAGCCCAGCCTAGCCACCCAGCCAAACAGCCCAGCCAAACGCAGCCCAGCCCAGCCCAGCCCAGCCCAGCTCAGCCCAGCCAAGCCCAGCCAAACGCAGCCCAGCCAAGCCCAGCCCAGCCTCAGCCCAGGCCAACGCAGCCCAGCATACGCAGCCAGGCCAGCCCAGCCCAGCCTGCAAACGCAGCCCAGCCCAGCCCAGCCCAGCCAAGCCAAACAGCCCAGCCAAAACGCAGCCCAGCCCACAAACGCAGCCCAGCCAGCCAACGCAGCCCAGCCTAGCCCAGCCCAGCCCAGCCCAGCCAAACCCAGCCCAGCCCAGCCCAATCCAAATGCCAGCCCAGCCCAGCCCAGCCCAGCCAAACGCAGCCCAGACAAACGCAGCCCAGCCAGCGCATGTCTGGCCCAGCCCAGCCCAGCCAAACGCCCAGACAAACGCAGCCCAGGCCAGCGCAGCCCAGCCCAGGCTGCCAAATGCAACCAGCCCAGCCCAGCCTAGCCCAGCCCAGTCCCAGCCCAGCCAAACGGCCCAGCCAAACGCCTAGCCCAGTCCAGCCCATCCCATCCCAGCACAGCAAAATGCAGACCAGCCTAGCCCAGCCTAGCCCAGCCAAACGCAGCCCAGTCCAGTCCAGCCCAGCCCATCCCAACGCAGCCCAGCCCAGCCCAGCCAGCCAAACGCAGCCCAGCCCAGCCAGCTCAGCCAAACGCAGCCCAGCCCAGCCCAGCCCAGCCAAACACAGTCCAGCCCAGCCCAGCCAAGTCTAGCCCAGCCAAACGCAGCCCAGCCCAGCACAGCCTGGCCCAGCCCAGCCAAATGCAGTCCAGCCCAGCCCCAGCCTAGCCCATCCCAGCCAAACGCAGCCCAGTCCAGCCCAGCCCAGGCCAGCCCAGCCAAATGCAGCCCAGCCAAACCTAGCCCAGCTAGCCTAGGCCAGCCCAGCCAAACGCAGCCCAGCCTAGCCAACCGAGCCCAGTCCAGCCAAACGCATCCCAGCCCAGCCAAACGCAGTCCAGGCCAGCGCAGCCCAGGCAAGGCTGCCAAATGCAGCTTAGCCCCTAGCCCAGCCCAGCCAAAGCGCAGCTCCCAGCCCAGCCCAGCCAAACAGCCCAGCCAAGCGCCCAGCCCAGCCAACAGCCCGGCCTAGCCCAGCCCAGCCAAACGCAGCCCAGCCAAACGCAGCCCAGCCCAGCCAACGCAGCCTCCAGCCCAGTCCAGCCCAGTCTAGCCCAGCCCAGCCCAGCCAAATCCAGCCCAGCCCAGCCTGGCCAGCCCAGCCATACGCAGCCCAGGCCAGCCCAGCCCGGCCCAGCCCAGCCAAACGCAGCCCAGCCCAGCCAAGCCTAGCCCAGCCCAGCCAAACGCAGCCCAGCAGCCCAGCCCAGCCCAGCCCAGCCATGACGCAGCCCAGGCCAGGCCAGCCCAGCCCAGCCAAAACGCAGCCCAGCCCAGCCCAGCCCAGCCCAGCCAAACGCAGCCCAGCCCAGCCAAACGCAGCCCAGGCCAGCCAAACGCAGCCCAGCCCAGCCAAATGTAGCCCAGCAAAGCCAAACGCAGCCCAGCCCAGCCAAACGCAGCCCAGCCAAGCCAAGCCCAGCCCAGCCAAACGCAGCCCAGCCCAGCGCAGCCCAGGCTGCCAAATGCAGCAGCCCAGCCCAGCCCAGGCAAGCAGCCAGACAAACGCAGCCCAGGCCAGCGCAGCCAAGCCCAGACCAGCCTAGTCCAACCCAGCCCAGCCCAGCCCAGCCAAACGCAGCCCAGACAAACGCAGCCCAGGCCAGCGCAGCCAGCCCAGGCTGCCAAATGCAACCCAGCCCAGCCCAGCCCAGCCCAGCCAAACGCAGCCCAGCCTAGCCAGCCCAGCCAAGCGCAGCCCAGCCAAACCCAGCCCAGCTCAGCACAGCCTAGCCCAGTCCAGCCCATCCCATCCCAGCACAGCCCAATGCAGACCAGCCCAGCCCAGCCCAGCCCAGCCCAGCCAAACGCAGCCCAGTCCAGTCAGCCCAGCCCATCCCAACGCAGCCCAGCCCAGCCCAGCCCAGCCCAGCCAAACGCAGCCCAGCCAAACGCAGCCCAGCCCAGCCAAGCCAGCCCAGCCCAGCCCAGCCCAGCCAAACACAGCCCAGCCCAGCCCAGCCCAGCCCAGCCCAGTCAGCCCAGTCCAGCCAAGTCTAGCCCAGCCCAAACGCAGCCCAGCCCAGCCCAGCCCAGCCTAACCCAGCCAGCGCAGCCCAGCCCAGCCCAGCCCATCCCAGCCAAAAATGCAGCACAGTCCAGCCCAGCCCAGCCCAACCTAGCCCAGCCCAGCCAAACCCAGCCCAGTCCAGCCCAGCCCAGTCTAGCCCAACCAAACGCAGCCTAGACCAGCCAAACGCAGCCCAGCCCAGCCCAACCTAGCCCAGCCCAGCTCAACCTAGCCTAACGCAGCCCAGCCCAGGCCAGCCCAGCCCACCACAGCCTAGACCAGCCCAGCCCAGCCCAGCCAAATGCAGTCCAGCCCACCCCAGCCTAGCCCATCCTAGCCAAACGCAGCCCAGTCCAGCCCAGCCCAGTCCAGCCCAGCCAAAAGCAGCACAGCCTAGCCCACCTAGCCCAGCTAGCCTAGGCCAGCCCAGCCAAACGCAGCCCAATCCAGCCAAACGCAGCCCAGTCCAGCCAAAGCCCATCCCAGCCCAGCCAAACGCAGCCCAGCCCAGCCCAGCCCAGCCCAGTCTATTATTAGTATTGATTGATCATGCTAGTATTATTATATTATTGATTATTATTATTATTAATGACCCTGATAGTATGTATTATTGATAGTATATGATGATGATATTGATATTATTAGATCATCGTATTGTTGATAAGTATATTATTATTGATAGTATGATTATTATTGATAGTATTATTATTGATAAATATATTATTGATATGTATTATTATTGATAGTATTAATTATTATTAGTATTATTAATGATATTATTATTATTATTGATTAGTATGTAATTATTATTATTATTAGTTATTATTGATATATTATTATTATTGATTATAATATATTATTATATTATTATTAGTAATGATTATGTATTATATTATTATTATTGATCAGTGATTATTGATATATGTATTATTATATTATTATTATTATTATTATTGATTATAAGTATTATTATTAATATTATTATTATTAATTATTATTATTATTGATTATTATTATTAGATATTATTATTATTATTATTATTATTGATATTAGTATATTATTATTATTATTGATATTATTATATTATTATTATTATTAGTATTATTATTGATTATTATTATTATTATTATTGATAATGTATTATTATTATTATTATTGATATAGTTATTAATTATTAATTATTATTATTATTATTATTATTAGTATTATTATTATTAGTATATTAGTATTATTATTATTGATAATGATGATATTATTATTATTGATAGTATGTATTATTATTATTGATAGTATTATTATTATTATTATTAATGTGATAATGTATTATTATTATTGATATTGATGTATGATTATTAGTATTATTAATGGTATTATTATTATTATTATTAATGATTATTATTATTATTGATATGTATTGATGTATTATTAGTATATTATTGATAGTAATTATTGATAATTATTATTATTGATATGTATTATTATTGATTATTATGTGATGATATGTTAATTATTAAATCGATCGATAGATACCAGTATTATTATTATATTGTGCTGTATATTACAATCATTATTATTTTACAATATAGTAATATATTATTATTGATAGTATTATTATTATTATATTATTATTGATAGTATGATGATTATTGATATATTGATAGTCTGATCATTATATTATTGATGTATTAATTATTGATGATGGTAGTATTATTATTATTATTGATTGATAGTATTATTGATAGTAGTATGATGGTATGATAGCATATTATTAGGCGCAGCCAGCGCAGCCCAGCCCAGCCAGCCGCAGCCCAGCCCAGGCGCAGTCAAACGCAGCCCAGCCCAGCCAAACGCAGCCCAGCCCACCAGCCCTGCCCAGCCTAATGCAGCCCAGCCCAGCCCAGCCCAAACGCAAGACCAGCCTAGCCCAGCCCAGCCCAGCCAAACGCAGCCCAGCCTAGCCCAGCCAGCAAACACAGCCCAGCCCCGCCCACCCCAGCCAAGTATAGCCCAGCCAAACGCAGCCCAGCCCGGCCAGCCAGCCAAACAGAGCCCAGCCTAGCCCAGCCAGCCCAGCCCAGCTCAGACAAGCCCAGCCAGCCAAACACAGGTCCAGCCAAGCCCAGCCCAGCCCAGCCCAGCTCAGCCCAGCCCAAGCCCAGCCAAACCCAGCCCAGCCAAACGCAGCCCAGCCAAGCCCAGCCCACCCCAGCCCAGCCCAGCCAAACGCAGCCCACCCCAGCCCAGCCCAGAAAAACGCAGCCCACCCCAGCCCGGCCTAGCCCAGCCCAGCCAGCCCAGCCTGGCCCAGCCCAGCCCAGCCAAACGCATCCCAGCAGCCCAGCCCAGCCCAGCCAAACGCAGCCCAGCCCAGCCCAGCCAACCCAGCCCAGCCCAGCCCAGCCAAACGCAACCCAGCCCAGCCCAGCCAAACGCCCAGCCCAGCCAAACGCAACCCAGCCCAGCCCAGCCCAGCGCAAACGCAGCCCAGCCCAGCCCAGCCAGCCCAGCCCAGCCCAGCCCAGCCCAGCCAGCCCAGCCCAGCGCAGCCAAAACGCAGCCCAGCCCAGCCCTGCCCAGCCTAATGCAGCCCAGCCCAGCCCAGACAAACAGCCCACCCAGCCTGGCCAGCCCAGCCCAGCCCAGCTCAGCCAAGCCCAGCCCAGCCCAATGCAGCCAAGCCCAGCCCAGCCCAGCCAAAAGCAGACCAATAGCATGGCCCAGCCAAACGCAGCCCAGCCCAGCCCAGCCCAGCCAAACGCAGCCCAGCCCAGCAGCCCAGCCCAGCCAAACCTAGCCCAGCCCAACCCAGCCCAGCCAAACGCAGCCCAGCCCAGCCAGCCCTGCCCAGCCAAGCAAGCCCAGCCCAGCCCAGCCCAGCCCTGCTGCCAGCCCAGCCCAGCCCAGCCAGCTCAGCCCAGCCCAGCCCAGC
>JAWKAJ010000102.1:0-45646 GCA_033816785.1 Picus viridis | reverse complement strand
GCCACCTCCAAGCCTCCATCTTCTCAGGGGGAGAGAGAATACGATATTGCCCAGTTACCTAATCTGCTAGATGCATTAAGTGTAATTAGTGCAGCCACGATTTTAGCAAGATAATAAAAGTGAACCAGTTCAGTGAACTGAACAACAAAATCCTAGAACATGCCTGCAGCACAAGTAATTTGCTTTAGAACAGTTTTTAAGTGTATCTATTAGTGCCAGAATTACCAATCTGCTTTTGTCTCTCAGTGCCTTCCTCTTCCAGTTTGAAAACTATTCCCAAACTCAATCTGAATGTGGTGTTGGGTGGGGGGTTTTTGTTTGTTTGTTTGTTTGTTTGTTTTGTTTGAGGTTTTTGTCATGCCTTTTGTTTTTGCTTTGTTTTGGTTTGGTTTTTAATGAAAAAATCCTGAATGCCATTTCTGGTTATTTAGAAAATAAGCATTTTGGTCAGTAGTACCAAAGCATTTGGTCAGTAATTCTGGAGGAAGTTAACCCAAAAAACATAGCAAACATATCCTGGGTGTAATTTTGATTAAGTCTTGGTTATTTGTCTCTGAAAAGCTCCATGGATCAATAGGATCTAAACTAAGGAAATGAAGCCCAGGAGGATTTCAGACATCATGAATGACAGAGCCCTTTGTGGTCATGTCCTTTTTTGATTAGGAAAAGTTTTCAGATGTTTATCTTCTACAGTTAAAGGAAATCTGTCTTTCTAGGAGGAGGGATGGGGTGGTGTCACTCAACATACTTAGACACCTATTTATTTGGGGTTTTTTACTGCTCAAAATTGAGCAGTAAAGCCTTTCTCATGGACACAGAGTTTTCTAGCTGATTTTAGTGGGACTTGCCTGGGCACATACCAACAGCATTTGGACAGCACCTCAGAGATCCAGATCATCAGTTACCATCTGAACTTGTAGAAGGGTGAGCACCTTCCTAGATATCACTCCATGAAGGTGTGACAGATTATAACTGAAACACTGAAAATTAGTGGGTTTGTTCAGCCTGGAGATCTCATAACAACCTTCCAGTACCTGAAGGGGATCTGCAAGAAGTCTGGAGAGAGACTGCTTACAAAGGCCTGTAGTGATAGGATGAGGGACAATGGCTTCAAACTAGAGATGAGCAGATTTAGATTAGATGTAGGAACAAGTTCTTTACCATGAAGATAGTGAAACAATGGAACAGGTAGGGTTGGGGCTCCATCCCTGGAGATCTCAAGCTGCAACAGGGGAAGTTTAGGCTTGAGGTGAGGAGAAAGTTCTTCACCGAGAGAGTGATTCGCCATTGGAATGGGCTGCCCGGGGAGGTGGTGGAGTCGCTGTCCCTGGAGGTGTTCAAGAGGGGACTGGATGTGGCACTTGGTGACATGGTCTAGTCATGAGGTCTGTGGTTACAGGTTGGACTCGATGATCTTCGTAGGTCTCTTCCAACCTTAGTGATACTGTGATGCTGTGATACTGTGATCTTCAAGATGAGGCTTGCCAGGGCTCTGGCAACCTGATCTAATTGAGGATGCCCCTGCTTACTGCAGAAGAGATTACACTAGATGATCTAGATGACCATTCTATGGTTTCCACGCTGTAAATACCTCTCTGCATTTGCACAGAACATCAGAAAAGCAAACAAATTAAAGGAGGGCCATAGCTGTGGTAGGTTAAGGGAAATCAGTAGTTAACTGGAACAATAGTAGAGGTGCCAGATGCCCCCAGGTAGCACATATGTTACACAATTGTACTACACATGCACATAAAGGTAGTTTCACTGTGGTTGCCACACCTGCACCATAAACCTGACTCCAGCTGACACTGAATTTATGAGACTTCTGCCTTAATCCAGTGCAGAATTAAAGCAAGGTACAAAGATGTCAGATGAACAGATTCTGTTCATGACATAACTTGCATCATGGCATCAAATACACTGACCCAAGAAAAGAATCATGCTACAAGTCTGGAGACATGGACTCTAGATCCATGCTGTTGCCTGACCATCAGGTGTTCCAAAAGGCTGATGGAAAGGAGGGAGGGGAAGATCAGGAAATGTGACACACCAAGAGATCTTTGTGTTATTCTGTTCCTGACTTTAAAAAAAGTGGAGAATGTTTCATGTCTGAGGGTATGACTCAACAGAATCACAGAATCAGCCAGGCTGGAAGAGACCTGAGATCAAGTCATCCAACCAACCACCCAACCCCAACTAATCAACTAGACCATGGCACTAAGTGCTTCATCCAGGCTTTTCTTAAACACCGCCAGGGATGTCAACCCCATCACCTCCCTGGGCAGCCCATTCCAATGGGCAATCACTCTTTCTGGGAAGAACTTCTAAGACCAAGCCTAAACTTCCCCCTGCATAGCTTAAGACTCTGTCCTCTTGTTTTGGTGCTGGTTGCCTGGGAGAGGGCCAATCCCCATCTGGCTGCAACCTCCCTTCAGGTAGTTGTAGACAGCAAGGTCTCCCTGAGACTCTTCTCCAGGCTAAACAACCCCAGCTCCCACAGCCTCTCATAGGGCTTGTGCTCCAGACCCCTCACCAGCTTTGTTACCCTTCTCTGGACATGTTCCAGCATCTCAACATCTTTCTTGAATTGAGAGGTCCAGAACTGGACACAGTGCTCAAGGTGTGCCCTAATCAGTGCTGAGTACAGAGGCAGAATGACTTCCTGCTCCTGCTGGCCACGTTATTCCTGATACAGGCCAGGATGCCATTGACCTTTTTTGCCACCTGGGCATACTACTGGCTCATATTCAGCTTACTATCAACCAGTACCCCAGGCCCATCTCTGCCTGGTGCTCTCCAGCCACTCTGTCCCCAGTCTGTAGTGCTGCATAAGGTTATTGTGGTCAATGTGTAGAACCTGGTACTTAGATGTGTTAAATCTGCCCACCTGTCCAGCAACAGAATCCCTGCATAACTTTCCTGTAGATCTGCAGCAGGAAATTTACATGTATGTGAAATATTTGAAGAGGTAATACTATGAACAATCACACAGTTGTTTGTGCACCAGAGTGTCTGCCAGTCATCCTTTCACACTGAGACATTGTTTACACTTTCCATCCAAGGAGGACATATACTGAGAGAACAGTCAGTAGGACACTATGCAGTCTCTCCTCTCTTCTCCTTCTCTTCTGCTCTGTAATGCAATGGTCTGATGCATTGTTCTCTGTTATTTCTTACTGTCTAGAGCAGAAATTAAAAGCATTTTGTTTTCACTGATGTTTTTCTCATGAGGCCAAGTCTCACTGTTGAAGGATGTCTGTGTAAGGGAAGGAAGCATCACTCAGTTGCCCCCAGATATTGTGGTTTATGAGAGCTGGCGGATTTAGACTGTGCTCATTTTTACCCTTGAACTGCCTGTGCAGCAGTGGCCAGCCAACTGTTATCCCTCTGTGTTTGTTACTTCTGTTGTTCACAAAAGTTGGCTTCTCCCTGGCTGCACTCAAACATTACCTCCACCGCAATCAACATAAAATCCAGCTGATGATCAATTTACTCTAAAGATTTGAGCTTTTCACAAGCTGCTAGCTTTGTCTGGGAGATGATACAGTGAAAGGACCTGGAAGATCTTTTAAAATAAGATTATCTTTGAGGAATTTTTATTGGACATGTTTTCCACTTTTCTGCCTCAGAGGATTATCTGCATTGCCAGGAATATGGAAAGCTGTATTGGAGTTTCTTTTGTTACTTACAGATTTCTTCCTTCTGCTGTGACTCACTGTGGTTTTCCTTTCTGTTAGCTTGTTGTTATTTTTATTTTTATTGTTTTAATTCCTCTGTGGAGAGTTTTTGGTTTTCATGCTGTCCTGCTTGAATTTTCATCAACAATCTTTCTTTTGTAAGGACACCAACCAGTCCTGCTTCTCTACACCCTCCTCTCCCCTTGGAGAGACACCAGGTGAGATGACACTTTCACAGATCTGTATTAAGTACAAGCATTTTCCCAAAGATTACACCCCAGATAAATCTCTCCATTTCAGCACATGGTTTATTACTGAATATATTGTCTGCCTACACATGCAGGAACAGATAACCAGAGATTTATATATTCATGACTAATGCAGTGATTCATTGACTCTGTGGTATATTGGTGAAGGGGTAAATAATTTATACAAAAGTGGAGAGAGGTCAATGAATGGTTGTCAGTAAAGGGACACCAAAAGGAAAAGAGGGTAGAAAAAAAGCCTGGACAGACATGAACACTTTCAATGACCTGAGGAAGGTTGTGCAAAAACGGTTTGGGGTTGTTTTCCTGCTGCTTTTTGTCACCTTCTGCCTGTTTCACTTTCTGAATTTGCTGCTCTGTAAAAAGATGTTGCTCGTGCCCACAAGAGCCAAACTTTCCTTCTTCTGGAGGCTAATTCTAGTGACATCAAGGCACAGAGTTTAGAGTCATGTAATGTGCTCGCTAATGTTCCTGCTTCAAACCTTACACTGCTCATGGCAACTCCTGAGTCCTGAGCAGAAAGCCAGAGAGACTTAGTGGAACAGCTAAGCGCAGGTATGAGGCTTATCAAATTAGCTTAGCTCAGGACCATGTTACTTGTCAAAGCATGTGTATCACTGGCAATGTTTCCACATGTGTGAATAATGTTTTAAACTGTGTCTGTAAGAATTCTTCCCTGGTGTTGAAAATTTGCAGTGCATTTCAAAGAGCATTTTGCATGGCATCAGGTGCTTCTTGCTCTTGCTGGACTGAGTGGCTTCTTTTCAGCTTGGGTGTGCATTAGTATTACTTGGGATTTTTTTCCATTGCTGAAGAAATGATACTCATTTCAGTCTTTACACATGCCTTACTTGGAGGCAATCCTGCAGCTAGTTGTTTTGAATGCCCTTTAAAAACCTCCCCCAGAAAGGCATTACTGAGGTGCTTATAAAGGTGCACAGAAGAGACAGTTCACGGTCACCTCTACCATGAAAATCTTAACTGAAGTTGGTAAGAAAACTATAGCCAAATCTTTCATCAGCCTTGTTTACAAGAGTGCCTGATATGGTGCTGATCAGCTGTTGGATGATAATTTCATGCAATCATGTAATCTTTTCTCACAAGTTTATTCATGCAAAGAAATGATGTCATGAATTCTTGTGCAAGGGTGTGCGCAAACACCTGCATCAGGAATGGGAAGTCCTGTATGAGTTAAGGAGTAGATAATGATTTACCCAAATAAGGAAAAGCACATAGCAAATGATCAAAACTAAAATCCTCTGAATGTTTCCAGGGATGGGGCTTCCAGGCACGTGGCTTCCATTACCTCTCTGGACAACCTGTTCCAGGAGGTGGTAGAAGCCCCATCCCTGGAGGTTTTTAAGGCCAGGCTGGATGTGGCTCTGAGCAGCCTGATGTAATGTGAGATGTCCCTGCCCATGGCAGGGGGTGGAACTGGATGATCCTTGAGATCCCTTCCAACCCTGACAGTTCTGTGATTATGTTTGTTATGCATACTGAATGATCAGTTGAAAAAACTCTTGGCAATGACCATATTTGTGAAGACTAAATGTATTCACCACTGCTTTGCAAATAAAAAAGGAGGCTAAGGTTATGAATAAGTTGCTCAAATTTTCTACTTTTAACTCTGGAATATTTGCTGACAGCACTGCTGAAATCAGAGAGGGAATTTATACACTGAATAGTTTAAAGAAGAGATAACATCAAGACAGTAGATTCTGAAAGAACCTCCTTTCATTAGGAGAAAGAATGATTTTCTCCATGTACCTTCTTTCATAACTGTCCTTCAGCAGTGTCAAGCAAATTAACATTTTCTCTTTTTGTTGGTGGATACATGTCAGTTGAGATTTACTGTATCTACCGATTGCAAAATATTTAGCAGCAAAAAGCCTGTCACTGCCAGAATTGAGCAAGATTTACTTCAAAGAAAATCACAGATTTCAGTTAATGTAAAGCTATTCAAGAATTAATGGCAAACCTTGCTGAATGATTTCTGGTCAAAGTGAAATAGTTCACTTAAATGGTATAATTTCCTTGGACTTTTGCATTTAATATGGCTATTTTGAATGTATTTTACCTACATCTTATTAAGCTTTTATAAAAGTAAAATTAAAGACATAAACTAGGAGGTATGTTGAAGAAAGAATTATAAAGCATATTTTCCCCTCATTTGCCTAGTGTCCCCTCATGTTGACCAAAGTAAGTTAAACTGGTTTGTTGTTTTTGGTTAGTAAACCATCTTATCTGCTATCTACCTACCTTTAGTTACCTCAATCATATAGTGAGGAGGTTGCTGTTTGCCTTTCATATTGGGCTTGTCTTAGGCCTGCTGCCAAGGTGGTGGGGGATAGGTTTTATGTTCTCCTCCCCCTATACTCTGCCCTGGTGAGACCTCACATGGAATATTGCATCCAGTTTTAGACTCCCCAGTTCAAGAGGGACTGGGATCTTCTTGAGGGAGTCCAACGGAGGACTACAAGGATGATTAAGGGATTGGAGCGCTGCCTTATGAGGAGAGGCTGAGAGACCTGGGGCTATTTAGTCTGGAGAAGACTGAGAGGGGATTTAATAAATGTTTATTGATGTTTCAGGGCTGGGTGTCAAGAGGGAGGGGACAGGATCTTCTCCATTGCACCCTGTGATAGGACAAGGGGTAATGGATATAAACGACAACACAGGAGGTTCTTCCTCAACATGAGGAGAAACTTCTTCACTGTGAGGGTCACAGAGCACCGGAACAGGCTGCCCAGAGAGGCTGTGAAGTCTCCTTCTCTGGAGACTTTCAAGACCCATTTGAATGAGTTCCTGTGAGACCTGCACTAGATTCTCTGGTCCTGCTCTGGCAGGGGAGCTGGACTTGATGACCTTCGGAGGTCACTTCCACCTGCTAACATCCTGTGATCCTGTGATTCCGTAACTTGCTGCACTGCACAATGGCAGATGCATTCTGGATGGTAGGTCAAGGAAGGTCTTTCACAGGAAATCAGGCAGGTTTTGCATCATTATCTCATCTTGGAGAAATCTCTTGAGAAAGAGATGTATTTCACTCTGCCATCAAAGCTTCCCTAATGAAGTGAACATGTTCACTTGCATCAGAAACACCTCCGGGCAGGGCTGTTCCAGGTCTCTGTCAGAAGACAGTTTGCTTTTGCCTGCATCCAGCTCTTTTCAGTCTTTCCATTGCTTCATTCTGTATCTTGTTGTCTGCTCAGACAAACTAGACCTATTACATGAGTTCAGGTGATTGTGTATTTAACATAGGCAATTGTGAGCTTTTTCTGCTGCACCTGGTCAGCCACTCTTACTTCTGAGTTAAACCTGAAAGTATTTCATGGCTTCATCCTGTGATGTGATACAGGTAAGAAATAGGATTGGTTCCAGGAAAACAATATTGCATGTATCAGTCGTCAGTGAGCTGTGAGATCTGGAAGGCATAAGAAAGAAGACAGCACTGGAAAGAGATGAGCAGTAACTTTCCTCCTTCCAGAAAAGAAAGCAACAATTACTCAGCAACAGATTGTCTCAACAGATCCCAAGTACACTTCCACCTGAGCAGTGAAAACTAAGCATGCTATTGTTTCTGTCAGAAAGTGGGTTAAATGTGGTGTAAATGGTTCACAGACAAGTGCAAATAAAGTAAAGGCCCCCTGAGGAACCGCAGATGCATGGAACTGGAATCTTTTCAATCACCCCTTACTCACATTGCTCACAGTGTCCCTTCCTTCAGTAACAGGAGTATGGGGAGATGAAGGCACAGACAAATCTGATTCAGTACTGATCTCCATGTGCAAGGAGAAACGAATTGGTGGAACTGGGTAATACTGCAAGCAAATCCAAATCCCAAAGCACAAAATGGGAACCTCTAATATGCTTGTTTCTTGAATGTTAGTTTCTTCCCTCGCCAATCAGTAGCTGAGGAGGACCAATAAATGCCAGCGTACCAGCTCTTTGGAGAGATGTATTAGCCTCATTTTGCCTGTGGGAACTAGATGGAATTGAAGCATATCTGCACTGTTTATTTTCCCTACTTTTAAATATTCATATGAGTACTTCTGAAGTTTTTTTTTGCTCATTTCCTCAAATGAAAGATAACAAAAGTCATTTGGTGCTAATATTTCTGCCAAGGCAAAACAATTTCACTTTAGGCAGGATGCTGCCGTTGATACACTGGCTGATGGAGAAGCACAACCATCTGTGAAATATAGACAATGGCCATCTCCATTTCTAAAGGATATTTTCTGCTCTTAAATAAGCATTGTGCTGCATGCAGGAAAATGGCAGCTGCATGCAAAGTACGGGAAATATAAGTCAAATCAGTGTTATCCCCTTTCACCTCCCCTGAAACAAAGATGCTGTTTGCAATGTTTTCCAGCTCTGGCTTTCACTGTTTCCTTCTTTGTTTCACTAAAGTCTTCTCTCTCCTGCTTCCTCTCCCTTTACTTTCTCAGTGTCTCCATCTGATCCCCCTTCATGTCCTTAAAATTCAAGAATCTTGAGAGTTTCTCATGAAACTTCTGTGTTCTTTTATCCACCTAATCTCTTCCCACCTCCTACTGGGCGAGCCAAGATTCGTATCCACACCTCATCAGTGTGTGCCTAATTTTGCCTATTTGTCCTGCCTTTGGCCACCTTTCAATCCATCCTCTGCATGCCTCCTCTTGATGTCCTTCTACTAGTGCATCCTTTCCTTGGACTGCCACCATTCCCTTCATCTTGCTTTTTCTCCTTACCTCTCCTTTGTTATCCATGTCATGTCTGAAAAGAGAACAGGCAACAAAAAAATCTGAGTGGCTGATTTGACTTTTGGTGTTTAGAGACCTACATGGTTTTGCCTATTTATTTTTTTTTTCTGCAGAAGTCCTCTCCTTCTTTCACATTCCTCATCTTGATGCAAAGTGTGTGGTCTGTTCCTTTCTTCTCTGATTATATATATATATATAAAAAAATAATTTTTTTTAAGCACTGGTTTCTGTTCATCTCTTCTGCCATATTGATATTATGTATCACTGTCTTTTGCCCTATCTCCTCCAATGTAACTGTTTTGCCAAAATGTAACTCCCATGTCTGTCCCTTCCCTTGTTATTTTCCATATTTACCTTAATGCAACTTCAGTGGAGAGCTTCAGGACTTTTCTGACCCTTTACTTGTGCTCGGTTGACTTCTATTCAGGATGTAAATCTCTTTCCAAAGAAAGTCTAAATCTCTTTCCGAAGAAAGGGCTTCACCCACTGGCACCTATTTCTGATTACACTGACAGTAATGTCCTTCTCTCTAACCATGTAAAGTTCATACTGGACTCATTTTGTTGCCCTAAGCTTACTACAGTTGTCATGACTTTTACAATCATTCCTTCGACTGTCTACAACTACCTGAAGGGTGGTTGTAACCAGGTGGGGGTTGGTCTGTTCTCCCAGGCAACCAGCAAGAGAACAAGAGGACATAGTCTCAAACTGTGCAGGGGGAAGTTTAGGCTTGACCCTAGAAAGAAGTTCTTCACAGAAAGAGAGATTGCCCATTGGAATGGGCTGCCCAGGGAGGTGGTGGGGTCAACATCCCTGGAGGTGTTTAAGAAAAGCCTGGGTGATGCACTTAATGCCATGGTCTAGTTGATTAGTTGGGGTTGGGTGATGGGTTGGACTTGATGATCTTGGAGGTCTCTTCCAACCTGGTTGATTCTGTGATTCTCTGTGAGTCTGTAAAGTCAAGTTTGCATGCCAGCCACACTGTTGTGTCAGGTTTTGCTGTCCTCCTGGCAACTTGCTTTAACTTGTCCATTTTACCTAGAAGGAATTCCCAGAAATTTTATAGACCTCATTGAAATTCACCTTGTCTGTGAGTGCCTGTAAGACAGAACACCATCGAGACTGCACTGTTCATTAGCACTGCATCACTGTTTCATGTTGACCCATCAGTTTACATTCATCCACTGACACTCCTATTGAGGCAATCTCTCCTCTTTTGTTGAGAGCCTGTACTATGCCTAGGTACATAAGGTCTGGGTCCATGACAGGTGATGCTTGATGTACTGCCAGTGCAAACACTGAGGAGAGTAAAAAAATTGGTAGGAATAACATGAATATTTTTTCCTGTATCATTCAATTTTACATTTCTTGAAACAAGTTTAAGGTATTTGGGAGCACATCAGGAACAGGACACATCAATCTGCCTTTTTATTTTTTTAGTCTGAAAGGTATGTGAATTTCTGCTGTGCTTGGTGACACTCAAACTTCATCTGAAGCTTTTAGGCCATTATTATTACTGAGCCTCCTTACTGTCCAACTCCAGCTGCTCATGAGCAGAAGTCATAAATCCTAAAGCAACAATTAGTTGAAACCTGAAATCAGAGTAAATTGAAGTGTGACCAGTCAGAAGAAAACTCATTTTATTTTGTTACTTGAATTAAAAATAATCTAAATAATTAAATATTATTTAACATTGTGGAGAAGTCATGTCCAGAGAAGGGCAACAAAGCTGGTGAGGGGCTTGGAGCACAGGCCCTGTGAGGAGAAGCTGAGGGAGCTGAGGTTGCTCAGCCTGAAGAAGAGGAGGAGGCTCAGGGGAGACCTTATTGGTCTCTACAACTACCTGAAGGGAGGTTGTAGCCAGGTGGGGATTGGTCTCTTCTCCCAGGCAACCAGCACCAGAACAAGAGGGCACAGTCTCAAGCTGCAGCTTTAGGCTAGATGTTAGGAAGAAATTCACAGAAAGAGAGATTGGCCATTGGAATGTGCTGCCCAGGGAGGTGGTGGAGTCACTATCACTGGAGGTGTTTAGGAAGAGACTGGATGGGGTGCTTGGTGCCATGGTTTAGTTTATTAGATAGTGTTGGATGACAGATTGGACTCGATGATCTCAAAGATATTTTCCAACCTGGTTAATTCTATTCTATTCTATTCTATTCTATTCTATTCTATTCTATTCTATTCTATTCTATTCTATTCTATTCTATTCTAGAGATGGGGCTGATAAAATGCATAGTTACTCTGGTAGTCATTTGAAAACAAATGCCACCACCCCCATCCTGAAATCAAAACTCTTCATATTCTTTTTCTGATGCATTTTTCTCCCCCAGATTTTTATTTTCTATTAATCATATGTCATTCCTAGATTGATTTAAAAATAGCTGAAAGCAAGAAAAACTTCTGATTTTGATCAGTTTTTGACAGAAAAACGTTTAATTACTTTCACACCTCTCCTATCACCTCCTGTGCAGAGAGATTGTGGCTTTGAAGATGGTATTAGTAGAAGGAATGGAAGGACACTTAAAGGAAACAACTTGGCAAGATAGCTCTACAGTAGAGAACATAATAGAGACAAACAGAAAATAATGAATTCTGTCACTGTGTCTTCTAATGATTCCTTTCAGCTATAAGGAACCCAGCAGGTTTGATATGCTTTGGAAGCCTTTTAACTGAGCCTCAGCTACCTGCCAGTTGTGAATGATCCATGCCTTGCATGGAAAGCTTGTCTCAGAAGACAGTTCCTCGTGCACGTGGAGCAAGCATCTCCCAGTTTTCAAGTCTGTGCACAAGCCTCAAAGGTCAAAAAAAGCTGCCATGGTGACATATTTTCTAAAGTACAATCAGTGAGCAGGATCAGGACTGGTTTGGGGTTGGTTTTTTTCCAGTTCCCTTCTTCATCTTGCAAGGACTTAATTTCATCTTGTCTAAATTTTTAGGGAGATTGTGTAATGTGATTGTTCAGGCAATGTTAACTTGTTTCCAGAAGGAATCTAAAGGAATATGCATTTTCTTTGCTATTCCATATGGTTAACTACACTTAATTTCCAAATCTATGTTACCATCAAAGGAAATGTCTAGATAATTCCTTTAAAATTGAATATTGATAGATGTTTCTTCAGTTTACAAGGACACTTACATACAGTGGATAATATGTAACAAGTCTCTCCTGTCCAGTTGTGCCTTCCCCTACAGCTAAGAGTGAGCTCAGAAAGCAGCTTTCTCAGTTTCATATACCACTGCCTTGTTGTGTTAGACAGTCATAGCTGGATGGTGTGAAAATTTAAAGGTCAGTCAGCAGGCTTACAAAATGAGGCAGATGAAGGGACTTGCTGATCACTAGTCAGGCTGTGGGTGACAATATTAGTATCTCTAAGTAAAAGACAGAAGAAAGGCCTGAGGAAATCCCATTAAGGCTTCTAGCTGCTGTAGCTCAGTGCTTCTTTGTGCATTAGTGCCATTCTTGAGCTGAGGTTTTGGATACCAATAGCCTAGCTGGCTATTCTCTTGAAAGTGGGATACTGCCATTTGCCAGACACCCTTTGGTCATCCATGATGTTAGCTAGACCTTGTGGTAAATACAAAATAATTCAGTATATCATACTGAAGAGCATAAGTAAGGTGTATTAGGAACAACTGTAGAGAAAAAAAGTGAAAAGAAAAAGCTTTATGTATGTATGTATGTATGTATGTATTTATTTATTTTAAAGTAGATATTTATTTCTCTGTACTTTTTTCTGAGATAGTCTATGTCAGTACCATTCAGATGGGAAGCTCTCTGGCAGTTTCCACAGCTGTCAGACAGGAACTGATTCTCTGACAAGTTCTGTCTGCAGAATAGCTTTTTCCTGGAAAGGATACTGAGCTGGAGACAACTGTCTTCTCCTGTATTCTTTTTCTCCCTCAGCTTCCTTTCAGGCTTAGATGTCCCTTTCAGGGCTTGCTACAATTTATGGACTTGCTACTTAATGAAGATCGCAGTTTTTTATATTTCCCATGAAGAATAATTGATTCATAAAGATGTCCTGGAAGTGTTCACACCCCTTGGGCATAGTCACGTGATGTTACTACCTGGGGGCTCAGTACATAAACCATTCACCAAGGTGAAAGTGACACCTACCGAAAGACCTGATACCTGACTGCAGTATAAACATAATCCTTGCCCATCTTGAATTTCTCTTTCCAGCCATATTAGGAAGACTTTAGACTTCCATAGTCATTTACACACTTTCTAACATATGCAATGGCAAACACAGACATACAGAAGGGAACTAGAAATGTGGCTCCTTCCTAAGTCACAGTGGAGCCTAGGCATGACATTAAATAAATTAAATCTTCTGCAAAAGCCTGAGTCAAGTGACTTCTAAAATAGCTCTCCAGATAGAAGACAACCAAGCTGAAGTGCATTAAAGTTTCCACACAAAGACAAGAATATCAAATGATTAAAATTGACTTGAAATTGCAGAACTAGGAGGTTGGGGTTGTTTTTTTTTTGTTACAATGGTATCGTTTCAGTTTATGGTTTCAGTTGTTTAGTAGATCTTCAGAACATGCATAATTTTATAACAGCCAACAGTAGCAACTGTGTTGCTCAGAAGTTGCTGAGAACATGAGATTAATCAACAAAACCAGTTTGCAACTGCAGTGCTTATTGATTCAGGTGCTTTTCCCCAGCAAAACCAATTACTGCTGTGCTGCAAGCCCCAGCAGCTCGCCGTTTAGTACATGCACCATTTTCCGCTCTTCAGAAAATAATTGATTGGCTCTAGAACATAAATCCCCTTTCATCGCTCTGAGTATCGCTGCTAAAACTAATCTGTGTAGCTATACTTTCTCATCACTTTTGCACAAATGGTTAGGGATGATGCACCTGGGATTAAATTAGGAATGCAAAATTTGTCTTGAAAGAAAGGAAGGGGGAAGATGAAATGGATGTTGATATTATGTGCCTGTGGATGAATCTGGAAAATTTAGAGTACAAAGATGGTGCAATGCACTGTGAAATGGGTAGCAAACTGTTTTTCAACAACTGAGATGAATTATGAAATAGCAACATTGTTATGGCATTTTAATTTATTTTTTTTAAAACTCCTGAGAAATAGGGAAGAGGCAGTAAGAAGATGAGCAGGACAACATATACAGAAACATAAACAGGAAACAAGGCACAGCATCAACCTGAGACGGCAGCTCCCAGGTTTCACAGTCTGAAACACATCACTTAAACAGTCAGTTTGCTGTGTGGCTAGAAAAGACAGCTCCAAGGACAAAACCTTTTTGGCTTCTGTTGTGCATTGGTTGCTGCTCCTTGTGCGAGTGTTCCTGGCTTCTGCTCTGCCATTCAATTATATTCGACCTTATAAAAACCCTATAGGGCTATTATTCCTAAATGGACATAACATAGTGCACAAGCAGACTTCCCTAAGATAGAGGATATAAGCCTTGTTTTGCATGGAGAGCAGCTGGCCACAGCAAAATGTCATCTACAGTCAGAGGTCACAATGCCCACTCTTGCTGGTGGACCACAGAGTGCAATGAAGCGTTATCAGTTTGAAGTTGTCTGTCTATATGGCAGTGTGCATACCAGCCTGGGGAAACCCAGTGTAAACAATTAGAAATCTGCTAAAAGAGACACCTGCCATCCTACCTGACTTGCAAAGGATATTTCTTATTCATGTTTTCATTAGGCTTCAGGTACTGCACATTCAGGGCCTAAAACCCTTAAGTTGTCTCTTGGATGAAAAATTAAAAGGGACCTGTACTCAAAAGCTTACAGGAAAATACATTTTGTATATAAAAATAATTTTGAGGATTTGAGAACTTATGTGTGTATATTTTGTGTAAAGAAACCTGTATCACAGAATCATAGAATGGTTCAGATTGGAAGAGACCTCCAAAGGTTATCTAGTCCCAACCCCCATGCAGTGCTCAGGGACATCCTCTACTAGATCAGGTTGCTCAGAGTCATATCAAGCCTGACCTTAAAGACTTCCAAGGATAGGTCTTCAACTACCTCCCTGAGCAACCTGTTCCAGTGTTCCACCACCCTCATTGTGAAGAATTTCCTCCTAACGTCCAACCTAAATCTGCTCTTCTCTAATTTCAAGCCATTACCCCATGTTCTCTCACTCCAGCCCTTTGTAAACAGTCTCTCTCCATCCCTCCTGTAGGCTCCCTTCAGGTGTTGGAAGGCTGCTTTATGTCTCCTGGAACCTTCTCTTCTCCAGGCTGAACATCCCTAATTCCCTCAGCCTGTTCTCGTAGGGAGAGGTGTTCCAGCCCCTCATCAACTTTGTGGCCCTCTTCTGGACCTGCTCCATCAGGTCCCTATCCTTCCCATGTTGAGGGCTCCACAGCTGGACACAGTACTCCACGTGAGGTCTCACCAGAGCAGAGCAAAGTGGCAGAATCACCTCTCTGGATCTGCTGGTCACACATCTTTTGATACAGCCCAGGATGTGATTTGCCTTCTGAGCTGCAAGTGCACATTGTTGGTTCATGTCCAGCCTCTCATCCACCAGAACTCCCAAGTCCTTTCCCGCAGGGCTGTTTTCTACCACCTCATCCCCCAGCCTGTATTGATAATGAGGATTGTTCTGACCAAGATGCAGGATTCTGCTCTCGGTCTTGTTGAACCAAGTTTCACCTGGGTCCACTTCATCCTGTTGTTGTATTAGGTTGATGGAAGTGTGTTGCAATAAAGCATGAATCCTTTTCTTGTTTCACATTCTTTAAGCTTTGTCGCTTTTTTTACTGCTGTTGATTTTCAAGATTAGAGCTAGACAGACTGTAAATTAACACACCTCATTACTAGAAGTCTTCCCAGTTTGCTCTTTGCCACCCCTCTCTTTGTCTCTCTTAACCCACACAGTTACTGCTGACACATTTCAAAGGAGAAATAAGTGACCACTAGAACTACCTCTGCTAAGCAAGCAGTGTGGAGAAAAAATAATACAAACTCAGCTGGTGATATTGTAGTTGATACATGTAAGTGTGTCCCTGCAACAGCCTTCCAGCTTTTTTGATATCATATCTATAAATCAGTCCAAGAATCAATTTGAACTTGGCTGCATAGATAGACATGAAGATGGAGAGGATTGATTGTTCTTCAGCTATTAATACTGAAGGACACAATTTCTGTAATAGCCAACTTTGTGTTTTTATTTGATGTACAGTTTTTAATATATTATACTTCCAAAAGGCTGCCTGGCAAGTGGTAAATGTGATTGTCCCTGAACATGGGACTAATAAAAAGAGATTTTTCAGGCCTCTTAGTTTATTTCTATCACTCCTAAGAAAAATCTTTTCATAAGGAGGTAAGTACATCAGCAGTCAGTTCTTTTCTAGCAATGCTAATTATTTTCTCACTGCATGAATTAATTAGAATTCCTTTTGTCTGTGGTGATAGTGTTTGGAGAAATTATCTCTCAGGTCAGATGAAAAGGTTTGACTTTGTGTGGTACACCAGAGTGATTTGCTCTCCATTGTGACATTAATATTCCTAAGTGGAAATTTGTGAAGAATTAAAACCAAATTCAACTGAGAAAGAGGCCCTTCTCCAATGACTTCTTCATTCAGAATATCATATAGAAAAGCTCCTTCATGGTCTGTCATGTACAACCAAACAATGAAACACAAATTTTCTTCTTCACAGAGCCCCTTCCAAACAGCATCACAGTGTGTGTTCCCTGAGCATACTTTGTTGTGATGTGGTTACACTGGAGGCAAATTGAGACTAGGGTACAGATGGGAGTTATCAGTAGAATTGCAGCTGTTAAGCCTGGCTCTAAAATTCCTTCTGATGTGCACAAGTCTGAAATGTAGCCTTCATGAGCATGTAGAGTCTGCAATCTCTAGGAGAAAGTGTGTGGTGAAAGAACTGTGCTGAGTTCTTCATTGCTGCTTTGTAGGAAACCCTTCTGGGACCTGAGGCTCAAGGTTTCTGACCATCTCCAATTCTGTAAAGAGCAACAGAAAAGCAGCAGGATGTCCTAGGTTACAATTGCCTTGCTCCTGAGCGTCCTGGGAAGTCATGTGCTTTGAAGCTGAAAAAGCTTCTTAAATCTGTTTCCTATGGGCTGGACCTGGATTTAGACTGCTCACAGATGCTCTGTGGCCTTATGGCAGGTGACTTCAGAGCATTTTAGGAAGGATCTGAGCCACCTGGTATATGTGTTCGTTATGTGGCACCACGAAAAAAGCAGAGGGGATAAGTGAAGGGAACTGGGCCAAACAAAGAGCCCTAGCACCTATTCACAGCAAGTTCATCTACAAGAGATTTTTAAGACACTTGGGAAGCCACAGCTACATACTCTGGCCACCATGGTGGTCCAGAGGATGCTCTGTCAGGACATTAGTCCAACAGGTTAATGGCTTTGGCCTTGAAACTGCTTTTACTTACATGCCTCACTAATACATATCTGGCAACTCACATGAGAGGGCAATAAGCAGTTTAGTTTTGATTATTTTTTTATTCTCCCACTGCTGCTTCAGAAATTGATAAACAGCACTCAAACTGCCAAGAAGGCACAATATCTGTAAGTGGCACTCTGAATTAACCCAACACCGTCTATGAATTGGACCCTTCTAGGGCACAGCACCACACTGGTCCTCATGCTTCTGGCCACAAAGCCAGCCCAGCTCCATAGCCTTCTCCTACCTCTTTCTCTTGAGGCTTCTTTCAACAGCTCAGTCACTGATAAGCTGGCAAGAAGCACAAAATTCATGATGGAGCTAGGGGGTGTGAAGCAAATAATTTGTCTGCACTTATCTAAATTTAGGAGTCCTTAGGAGGCCTCAGGATCACAATGAACCCATCAGCTTCAGAGCAAAATACACAGCTTATTTGATCTGATTCAGCCTTCCTGTGAAAGAGTATTCAAAGCAAAATTAGATGAAAGATAGAAGGGAAAATTGAGTCCAAAAATGCTAGTGGAAAATAATTGCTTTTCAAGTTGGAAGATCCTAAGTGCAAAGTGGGAAATCTGGGTGCGTGCATCCCTGCCAGGAGAAAAACAGAGAGAAACAGTGCTCTAAGGCTTTAAGCAAAGTGACCATGGCTGGGAGGTACTGTATATAAAATGCAGCAGTGCATGATTGCAGTACTCAGAGGCATCAGCATGTTTTACTCATCCTTCAGCTATGACTTTGTTTAATTCAGAAAAATAAGAGGAATCAGACATCCACTGCTGTGGCACCCTTTGCTGCCAGATGTGGGAAGCAATGTGCCTGGGGCAGGAATAAATGGCTCCAGTGTTCTTTTTCAGGAACAACATCCCACTAAAAAGCAGCACAACCCTTCCTCAGTGACACCCAGGGATATTTGGTGTGTATATTCCCCCTCTTTCATCAGGAGGGCAAGGTGAGGAAGAATGGTCCATGACACAGCAGTTATTGTACTCTTCCTCTTCCATGCTGAGCAGTGAGCTGAGCATGGATGAGAACCAAAGGAAGGTGTAAGAGTGCTCACTGTGCCATTGCAACCATTCTCGCAGTCACACAGTGTAGACCTGCCAGTCTCTTGAAAAGAAAGCAAACATGTGCTCATTAAACTCGTATTCTTGGCCCTCTTTTCATTTCTTGCCGTGTTAAAGCGGCCTATGTTCTTCCCAGCCTGAAACCCAGAGCCTTTGTTTTGAAGATTTCCAGTTTCAATAGTTCAATTTTAATTCCACCTTCTAATTTGTATTCCCGGTATCAGCTGCCACTAAGCAAGCTGAATTATTTGAATTCACGCTGATTTAACATTACTAATTGCACTGCCGATTGCTTCCCAACCTTGTAATTTTTTTTAAGAGACATCAAAACCTGTGACAGGTTTGAGATTCTCAATACATACAAGAAAAGAAGGAAAGAGCAAAGAAGCCAATAAACCCAAGTGGAACAAATTATCTGTTACAATCACTTAACTGTGTTATCTGACACTGTTCTTGCCACAAAGAAGCAAACCAGCCTTTTAATTCTCCGTAGGTGGCTATACATGTGTCGCAATATGATGCTCTCAACCGGCTCAAAGAATGACATGGAGTCACATTGCACTCAACAAAGTTGAAGGCAAAAACCCCGGGAGAGGGGAAAGCCCCTGTTCCCATAGTAACCAGTGAGCCATTAAGAAGATTCACACTCCAGAAGCTGAATCAAGCAAGTGCTTTTAACTCAGCTATTTTCTTTAATTTCAGCATTTTTTTACCCTAACTATTACAGTGCTGGGTAGGTTGCATTGACTTTTTCTAGAGCTTCCGTAGTGCTCACTGTCAACAGTCGTTCACAAAGAAGCCAAGAGCACACTTTATAGAGTTCAACCACTGATAAATGGCTTACCACTAGAACCAAATCGCTCTCCAGTTAGTGGGCTGGCCACCCAGCAACCTTTTGATAATTCCAAAGAGAATTCCACAGAGAGAAAGGACCTTAAAATAAAGTGTGGTAGTTTTAGGCTTTGCCTAGGAAAATTTTCCACAGATTGAGTAGAAAAATGGTAGAATGTAAATAAATTTCCATTGGCTGTAAAAGGAAAATAATGATAAGGTCTAAATTATTCCATTGGTCTGAGTAACTAACATAAAGTTAGTTGTGTAAACTAACTCTCTTTTTGGCTTCCTTGCTCTAGCAGGTACTAGCTGGTGGCTGCTGCTTGGTTGGCTGTTGCTGACCTTGGCTGTGTTCTTGTTGCGGCTAAGGACTAACAAGCTACTCTCTCTCTTTACTTTTTATAGGGTGGGGGAAGGAAGCAGGCAGGAGGAAGATGTTGGTAACTCCCTGGTTTTGTCCAGGCGGGTCTTGTGTTGTTCATAAATCATAAATACATGTAAATATTGTATATTTTAGAATAGACTAGACTAGACTAGACTAGACTAGACTAGACTAGACTAGACTAGAATAGAATAGAATAGAATAGAATAGAATAGAATGGAATAGAATAGAATGGAATAGAATAGAATAGACCAGGCTGGAAGAGACCCTCAAGATCATCGTGTCCAACCTATCATCCAACACCACCTAATCAACTAAACCATGCAACCAGCACCCTATCAAGTCTCCTCCTGAACACCTCCAGTGATGGTGACTCTACCACCTCCTCGGGCAGCCCATTCCAATGGGCAATCACTCTCTCTGTGTAGAACTTCCTCCTAAACTCCAGCCTAAACCTCCCCTGGCGCAGCCTGAGACTGTGTCTCTTGTTCTGATCACTGGTTGCCTGGGAGAAGAGACCAATCTCTGCCTGTCTCCAACCTCCCTTAAGGTAGTTGTAGAGCAATAAGGTCACCCTCACACATCTATTGCATTTCATATTTCTAGATTGTAGTTTTGCTTGTAAATATAGCTTCATTTGCTCTCAACTAGGCCTGGCCTGGCAATTTTATTTTGGGGGGTAATTCTCAGCCCCCCACAAAGGGAGGGAAAAAGGGGTAGCACTGCGCTTCAACAACCAGCTATTGTACTGGTCTGTGCATGTATGCATACATGTGCATGCACTGTAAGTGTGCAAGGAGTGCAAATACTTACTTACACTGAAATAATAATATAAATACCATGGATGTAAGGTGCATGCAGGTCTAGTACCATTACAGCACTTCACTCTCTGTAATAACATAAGCCATGGTCATATAAGCATTGATATTATTGCATTTACCCTGTGCATTGGTACATGTGTGGAGGGTTTGTACTTCTGTAATTATATTAGTGTGTGTGCAGTCTGAGTAAAAATATATTCTTTAAATTATTTTCAGGAGTCACGTTTTCCATGAAGCCTCCTGCCTTTGTTTGCTGTTATATAACCACATTTTGCTTTGCTTTGAAATATTTTCTCTTCTCTGTTGCTGTTGGAAATACCCACGCAAACCAAGAGGGGGAAATGGGCTATAAAGGGAACAAATGAAACTGACTATTGACTTAAATTGGTTTTGGTCTTTTCCAAATGTTGCCAAACACACAAGATAAATACATAGAGAGAGTAAGTGTCTCCCTCCTCATTTGCTTGTGATGCTAGTAACTGTTGATGCCAGTTACAAATACTGTAAACAGGGAAAAAAATAAGGTTAGTGTTTCTCCTCATAATACTAACAAATGCAGGCTGCTTATAGTTATGACTTGGATTCTCGACACTATTTGATACAAACATCTTTGGAGGTCCTGGCAAAGACTCAGAAGTACATGCAGGTAAAGAGAATGCAACACTGCTATATCTGGCTCCAAATATCCTCTATTTTTTCTATTTTTGAACCTACTGCTTCCTTCCTTTATTGTTGACAGTCATAATTTTCATGTGTCATTCAGGCCTGCAATTTTACAATCATGCTTTATTGATAAATGGAGGCTTGTTTACAGTAATTCCTAGAGGCTTAGCTGAAAGCTGGACTCCACATATGCATATGCATATGTAGAAAGGGTATCCTTCTCCCAGCAATTTTTCAATCAGGTACTTAAAACCCTACCAAGTAGGAAATTAAACCTGACTAGCACTTCATAAATGGAGAACTGGGAGGAAGAAGGAATGACATGTCCAAAATCTCATGGGAGACTTGTAGTAGAAAACAAATCTTTTGACTGAGGCCTTATCTTGTGCTTAAACAACAAGAGGACTATTGAATGTTTCTTACAAACTTTAAAACATAGGAAATATTGTGGTATATGTGGGCTGCCACCCTGTCCTCTTGTATCCTGGGCCCACGGTGACGGGATGGCAGCAACTGCCGGGCTCCAGTGGCTTAACTGTCCCTGTGGTCCTGGCTTTGTTCTCCTGTAAGCAGGAGAAGGGAGGAAGTTCTACACGGAGAAAGTGATTGGCCATTGGAATCAGCTGCCCGTGTAGGTGGTGGAGTCACCTTCACTGGAGGTGTTCAGGAGAAGACTTGATGGGGTGCTTGGCTGTATGGTCTAGTTGTTGGGTGGGTTGGACTGTTTGATGGGTTGGACGCGATGATCTTGGAGGTCTCTTCCAACCTGGTGTATTGTATTGTATTGTATTGTATTATAGTGCAATGTAAGGGAGGAGGATCATAGAATCATAGAAGGGTAGGGAATCATTGTATCCAGCCTCTCTGCTAAAGCAAAATCTCCTAGGACAGCCCACACAGGAATGCATCTAGATGGGTTTTGAATATCTCCAGCGGAGGAGACTACAAAACCTCTCTACACAGAGTGATTGCCCATTGGAATGGGCTGCCCGAGGAGGTGGTGGAATCGTCATCACTGGAGGTGTTCAGGAGGAGACTTGATAGGGTGCTTGGTTGCATGGTTTAGTTGATTAGGTGGTGTTGGATGATAGGTTGGACACAATGATCTTGAAGGTCTCTTCCAACCTGGTCTATTCTATTCTATTCTATTCTATTCTATTCTATTCTATTCTATTCTATTCTATTCTATTCTATTCTATTCTCTCTGAGCAGCCTCTTCCAGGGCTCTGTCACCCTTTTCAGTGAAGAAGTCTTTCCTCAAGTTGAGGTGGAACTTTTTGTGTTCCAGAATCTTGGGGTCATTTTGTTAGGTGATAGTGACGAAGAGTAGTCACCAGCACTGGCAGAGCAGCCACCTTCTCCTGCTTACAGGAGAACAAAGCCAGGACCACAGGGACAGTTAAGCCACTGGAGCCCGACGGTGCTGCCCATCCCATCACCGTGGGCCCAGGATACAAGAGGACAGGGTGGCAGCCCACATATACCACAATATTTCCTATGTTTTAAAGTTTGCTTAAAGAAACATTCAGTAGTCCTCTTGTTGTTTAAGCACAAGATAAGGCCTCAGTCAAAAGATTTGTTTTCTACTACAAGTCTCCCATGAGATTTTGGACATGTCATTCCTTCTTCCTCCCAGTTCTCCATTTATGAAGTGCTAGTCAGGTTTAATTTCCTACTTGGTAGGGTTTTAAGTACCTGATTGAAAAATTGCTGGGAGAAGGATACCCTTTCTACATATGTATATGCATATGTGGAGTCCAGCTTTCAGCTAAGCCTCTAGGAATTACTGTAAACAAGCCTCCATTTATCAATAAAGCATGATTGTAAAATTGCAGGCCTGAATGACATGAAAATTATGACTGTCAACAATAAAAGAAGGAAGCAATAGATTCAAAAATAGAAAAATAGAGGATATTTTGGAGCCAGATATAACAGTGTTGCATTCTCTTTACCTACATGTACTTCTGAGTCTTGCCAGGTCCTCAAAGATGTTTGTATCAAATAGTGTCGAGAATCCAAGTCATAACTATAAGCAGCCTGCATTTGTTAGTATTATGAGGAGAAACACTAACCTTTATTTTTTTCCCTGTTTACAGTATTTGTAACTGGCATCAACAGTTACTAGCATCACAAGCAAATGAGAGAGGGGAGCACTTATTCTTCACTCTCTATGTATTTATCTTGTGTGTTTGGCAACATTTGGAAAAAGACCAAAACCAATTTAAGTCAATAGTCAGTTTCATTTGTTCCCTTTATAGCCCATTTCCCCTCTTGGTTTGCGTGGGTATTTCCAACAGCAACAGAGAAGAGAAAATATTTCAAAGCAAAGCAAAATGTGGTTATATAACAGCAAACAAAGGCAGGAGGCTTCAAGGGGAAAACGTGACTCCTGAAAATAATTTAAAGAATATATTTTTACCCAGACTGCTACACACACTAATATAATTACAGAAGTACAAACCCTCCACACATGTACCAATGCACAGGGTAAATGCAATAATATCAATGCTTATATGACCATGGCTTATGTTATTACAGAGAGAGGAAAAAGCTGTAATGGTACTAGACCTGCATGCACCTTACATCCATGGTATTTATATTATTATTTCAGTGTAAGTAAGTATTTGCACTCCTTGCACACTTACAGTGCATGCACATGTATGCATACATGCACAGACCAGTACAATAGCTGGTTGTTGAACAGTGCTACCCTTTTTTTCCCTCCCTTTATATGGGGGTTGAAATTACCCCCAAAATAAAATTGCCAGGCCAGCTCAGTTGGAAGCAAATGAAGCTATATTTACAAGCAAAACTACAATCTAGAAATATGAAATGCAATAGATGTGTAAGGGTGACCTTATTGCTCTCTACAACTACCTTAAGGGAGGTTGGAGACAGGCAGAGATTGGTCTCTTCTCCCAGGCAACCAGTGACAGAACAAGAGGACACAGTCTCAGGCTGTGCCAGGGGAGGTTTAGGCTGGAGTTTAGGAGGAAGTTCTACACAGAGAGAGTGATTGCCCATTGGAATGGGCTGCCCGAGGAGGTGGTAGAGTCACCATCACTGGAGGTGTTCAGGAGGAGACTTGATAGGGTGCTTGGTTGCATGGTTTAGTTGATTAGGTGGTGTTGGATGATAGGTTGGACACGATGATCTTGAGGGTCTCTTCCAGCCTGGTCTATTCTATTCTAGCATTCTATTCTATTCCATTCTATTCTATTCTATTCTATTCTATTCTATTCTAGTCTAGTCTAGTCTAGTCTAGTCTAGTCTAGTCTAGTCTAGTCTATTCTAAAATATACAATATTTACATGTATTTATGATTTATGAACAACACAAGACCCGCCTGGACAAAACCAGGGAGTTACCAACATCTTCCTCCTGCCTGCTTCCTTCCCCCACCCTATAAAAAGTAAAAGAGAGAGAGTAGCTTGTTAGTCCTTAGCCGCAACAAGAACACAGCCAAGGTCAGCAACAGCCAGCCAAGCAGCAGCCACCAGCTAGTACCTGCTAGAGCAAGGAAGCCAAAAAGAGAGTTAGTTTACACAACTAACTTTATGTTAGTTACTCAGACCAATGGAATAATTTAGACCTTATCATTATTTTCCTTTTTACAGCCAATGGAAATTTATTTACATTCTACCATTTTTCTACTCAATCTGTGGAAAATTTTCCTAGGCAAAGCCTAAAACTACCACACTTTATTTTAAGGTCCTTTCTCTTCTGTGGAATTCTCTTTGGAATTATCAAAAGGTTGCTGGGTGGCCAGCCCACTAACTGGAGAGCGATTTGGTTCTAGTGGTAAGCCATTTATCAGTGGTTGAACTCATAAAGTGTGCTCTTGGCTTCTTTGTGAACGACTGTTGACAGTGAGCACTACAGAGCTCTAGAAAAAGTCAATGCAACCTACCCAGCACTGTAATAGTTAGGGTAAAAAAAAATGCTGAAATTAAAGAAAATAGCTGAGTTAAAAGCACTTGCTTGATTCAGCTTCTGGAGGTGTGAATCTTCTTAATGGCTCACTGGTTACTATGGGAACAGGGGCTTTCCCCTCTCCCGGGGGTTTTGCCTTCAACTTTGTTGAGTGCAATGTGACTCCATGTCATTCTTTGAGCCGGTTGAGAGCATCATATTGCGACACATGTATAGCCACCTACGGAGAATGAAAAGGCTGGTTTGCTTCTTTGTGGCAAGAACAGTGTCAGATAACACAGTTAAGTGATTGTAACAGATAATTTGTTCCACTTGGGTTTATTGGCTTCTTTGCTCTTTCCTTCTTTTCTTGTATGTATTGAGAATCTCAAACCTGTCACAGGTTTTGATGTCTCTTAAAAAAAATTACAAGGTTGGGAAGCAATCGGCAGTGCAATTAGTAATGTTAAATCAGCGTGAATTCAAATAATTCAGCTTGCTTAGTGGCAGCTGATATCGGGAATACAAATTAGAAGGTGGAATTAAAATTGAACTATTGAAACTGGAAATCTTCAAAACAAAAGGCTCTGGGTTTCAGGCTGGGAAGAACATAGGCCGCTTTAACACGGCAAGAAATGAAAAGAGAGGGCCAGAATACGAGTTTAATGAGCACATGTTTGCTTTCTTTTCAAGAGACTGGCAGGTCTACACTGTGTGACTGCGAGAATGGTTGCAATGGCACAGTGAGCACTCTTACACCTTCCTTTGGTTCTCATCCATGCTCAGCTCACTGCTCAGCATGGAAGAGGAAGAGTACAATAACTGCTGTGTCATGGACCATTCTTCCTCACCTTGCCCTCCTGATGAAAGAGGGGGAATATACACACCAAATATCCCTGGGTGTCACTGAGGAAGGGTTGTGCTGCTTTTTAGTGGGATGTTGTTCCTGAAAAAGAACACTGGAGCCATTTATTCCTGCCCCAGGCACATTGCTTCCCACATCTGGCAGCAAAAGGGTGCCACAGCAGTGGATGTCTGATTCCTCTTATTTTTCTGAATTAAACAAAGTCATAGCTGAAGGATGAGTAAAACATGCTGATGCCTCTGAGTACTGCAATCATGCACTGCTGCATTTTATATACAGTACCTCCCAGCCATGGTCACTTTGCTTAAAGCCTTAGAGCACTGTTTCTCTCTGTTTTTTTCTCCTGGCAGGGATGCACGCACCCAGATTTCCCACTTTGCACTTAGGATCTTCCAACTTGAAAAGCAATTATTTTCCACTAGCATTTTTGGACTCAATTTTCCCTTCTATCTTTCATCTAATTTTGCTTTGAATACTCTTTCACAGGAAGGCTGAATCAGATCAAATAAGCTGTGTATTTTGCTCTGAAGCTGATGGGTTCATTGTGATCCTGAGGCCTCCTAAGGACTCCTAAATTTAGATAAGTGCAGACAAATTATTTGCTTCACACCCCCTAGCTCCATCATGAATTTTGTGCTTCTTGCCAGCTTATCAGTGACTGAGCTGTTGAAAGAAGCCTCAAGAGAAAGAGGTAGGAGAAGGCTATGGAGCTGGGCTGGCTTTGTGGCCAGAAGCATGAGGACCAGTGTGGTGCTGTGCCCTAGAAGGGTCCAATTCATAGACGGTGTTGGGTTAATTCAGAGTGCCACTTACAGATATTGTGCCTTCTTGGCAGTTTGAGTGCTGTTTATCAATTTCTGAAGCAGCAGTGGGAGAATAAAAAAATAATCAAAACTAAACTGCTTATTGCCCTCTCATGTGAGTTGCCAGATATGTATTAGTGAGGCATGTAAGTAAAAGCAGTTTCAAGGCCAAAGCCATTAACCTGTTGGACTAATGTCCTGACAGAGCATCCCTCTGGACCACCATGGTGGCCAGAGTATGTAGCTGTGGCTTCCCAAGTGTCTTAAAAATCTCTTGTAGATGAACTTGCTGTGAATAGGTGCTAGGGCTCTTTGTTTGGCCCAGTTCCCTTCACTTATCCCCTCTGCTTTTTTCGTGGTGCCACATAACGAACACATATACCAGGTGGCTCAGATCCTTCCTAAAATGCTCTGAAGTCACCTGCCATAAGGCCACAGAGCATCTGTGAGCAGTCTAAATCCAGGTCCAGCCCATAGGAAACAGATTTAAGAAGCTTTTTCAGCTTCAAAGCACATGACTTCCCAGGACGCTCAGGAGCAAGGCAATTGTAACCTAGGACATCCTGCTGCTTTTCTGTTGCTCTTTACAGAATTGGAGATGGTCAGAAACCTTGAGCCTCAGGTCCCAGAAGGGTTTCCTACAAAGCAGCAATGAAGAACTCAGCACAGTTCTTTCACCACACACTTTCTCCTAGAGATTGCAGACTCTACATGCTCATGAAGGCTACATTTCAGACTTGTGCACATCAGAAGGAATTTTAGAGCCAGGCTTAACAGCTGCAATTCTACTGATAACTCCCATCTGTACCCTAGTCTCAATTTGCCTCCAGTGTAACCACATCACAACAAAGTATGCTCAGGGAACACACACTGTGATGCTGTTTGGAAGGGGCTCTGTGAAGAAGAAAATTTGTGTTTCATTGTTTGGTTGTACATGACAGACCATGAAGGAGCTTTTCTATATGATATTCTGAATGAAGAAGTCATTGGAGAAGGGCCTCTTTCTCAGTTGAATTTGGTTTTAATTCTTCACAAATTTCCACTTAGGAATATTAATGTCACAATGGAGAGCAAATCACTCTGGTGTACCACACAAAGTCAAACCTTTTCATCTGACCTGAGAGATAATTTCTCCAAACACTATCACCACAGACAAAAGGAATTCTAATTAATTCATGCAGTGAGAAAATAATTAGCATTGCTAGAAAAGAACTGACTGCTGATGTACTTACCTCCTTATGAAAAGATTTTTCTTAGGAGTGATAGAAATAAACTAAGAGGCCTGAAAAATCTCTTTTTATTAGTCCCATGTTCAGGGACAATCACATTTACCACTTGCCAGGCAGCCTTTTGGAAGTATAATATATTAAAAACTGTACATCAAATAAAAACACAAAGTTGGCTATTACAGAAATTGTGTCCTTCAGTATTAATAGCTGAAGAACAATCAATCCTCTCCATCTTCATGTCTATCTATGCAGCCAAGTTCAAATTGATTCTTGGACTGATTTATAGATATGATATCAAAAAAGCTGGAAGGCTGTTGCAGGGACACACTTACATGTATCAACTACAATATCACCAGCTGAGTTTGTATTATTTTTCTCCACACTGCTTGCTTAGCAGAGGTAGTTCTAGTGGTCACTTATTTCTCCTTTGAAATGTGTCAGCAGTAACTGTGTGGGTTAAGAGAGACAAAGAGAGGGGTGGCAAAGAGCAAACTGGGAAGACTTCTAGTAATGAGGTGTGTTAATTTACAGTCTGTCTAGCTCTAATCTTGAAAATCAACAGCAGTAAAAAAAGCGACAAAGCTTAAAGAATGTGAAACAAGAAAAAGGATTCATGCTTTATTGCAACACACTTCCATCAACCTAATACAACAACAGGATGAAGTGGACCCAGGTGAAACTTGGTTCAACAAGACCGAGAGCAGAATCCTGCATCTTGGTCAGAACAATCCTCATTATCAATACAGGCTGGGGGATGAGGTGGTAGAAAACAGCCCTGCGGGAAAGGACTTGGGAGTTCTGGTGGATGAGAGGCTGGACATGAACCAACAATGTGCACTTGCAGCTCAGAAGGCAAATCACATCCTGGGCTGTATCAAAAGATGTGTGACCAGCAGATCCAGAGAGGTGATTCTGCCACTTTGCTCTGCTCTGGTGAGACCTCACGTGGAGTACTGTGTCCAGCTGTGGAGCCCTCAACATGGGAAGGATAGGGACCTGATGGAGCAGGTCCAGAAGAGGGCCACAAAGTTGATGAGGGGGCTGGAACACCTCTCCTACGAGAACAGGCTGAGGGAATTAGGGATGTTCAGCCTGGAGAAGAGAAGGTTCCAGGGAGACATAAAGCAGCCTTCCAACACCTGAAGGGAGCCTACAGGAGGGATGGAGAGAGACTGTTTACAAAGGGCTGGAGTGAGAGAACATGGGGTAATGGCTTGAAATTAGAGAAGAGCAGATTTAGGTTGGACGTTAGGAGGAAATTCTTCACAATGAGGGTGGTGGAACACTGGAACAGGTTGCTCAGGGAGGTAGTTGAAGACCTATCCTTGGAAGTCTTTAAGGTCAGGCTTGATATGACTCTGAGCAACCTGATCTAGTAGAGGATGTCCCTGAGCACTGCATGGGGGTTGGGACTAGATAACCTTTGGAGGTCTCTTCCAATCTGAACCATTCTATGATTCTGTGATACAGGTTTCTTTACACAAAATATACACACATAAGTTCTCAAATCCTCAAAATTATTTTTATATACAAAATGTATTTTCCTGTAAGCTTTTGAGTACAGGTCCCTTTTAATTTTTCATCCAAGAGACAACTTAAGGGTTTTAGGCCCTGAATGTGCAGTACCTGAAGCCTAATGAAAACATGAATAAGAAATATCCTTTGCAAGTCAGGTAGGATGGCAGGTGTCTCTTTTAGCAGATTTCTAATTGTTTACACTGGGTTTCCCCAGGCTGGTATGCACACTGCCATATAGACAGACAACTTCAAACTGATAACGCTTCATTGCACTCTGTGGTCCACCAGCAAGAGTGGGCATTGTGACCTCTGACTGTAGATGACATTTTGCTGTGGCCAGCTGCTCTCCATGCAAAACAAGGCTTATATCCTCTATCTTAGGGAAGTCTGCTTGTGCACTATGTTATGTCCATTTAGGAATAATAGCCCTATAGGGTTTTTATAAGGTCGAATATAATTGAATGGCAGAGCAGAAGCCAGGAACACTCGCACAAGGAGCAGCAACCAATGCACAACAGAAGCCAAAAAAGGTTTTGTCCTTGGAGCTGTCTTTTCTAGCCACACAGCAAACTGACTGTTTAAGTGATGTGTTTCAGACTGTGAAACCTGGGAGCTGCCGTCTCAGGTTGATGCTGTGCCTTGTTTCCTGTTTATGTTTCTGTATATGTTGTCCTGCTCATCTTCTTACTGCCTCTTCCCTATTTCTCAGGAGTTTTAAAAAAAAATAAATTAAAATGCCATAACAATGTTGCTATTTCATAATTCATCTCAGTTGTTGAAAAACAGTTTGCTACCCATTTCACAGTGCATTGCACCATCTTTGTACTCTAAATTTTCCAGATTCATCCACAGGCACATAATATCAACATCCATTTCATCTTCCCCTTTCCTTTCTTTCAAGACAAATTTTGCATTCCTAATTTAATCCCAGGTGCATCATCCCTAACCATTTGTGCAAAAGTGATGAGAAAGTATAGCTACACAGATTAGTTTTAGCAGCGATACTCAGAGCGATGAAAGGGGATTTATGTTCTAGAGCCAATCAATTATTTTCTGAAGAGCGGAAAATGGTGCATGTACTAAACGGCGAGCTGCTGGGGCTTGCAGCACAGCAGTAATTGGTTTTGCTGGGGAAAAGCACCTGAATCAATAAGCACTGCAGTTGCAAACTGGTTTTGTTGATTAATCTCATGTTCTCAGCAACTTCTGAGCAACACAGTTGCTACTGTTGGCTGTTATAAAATTATGCATGTTCTGAAGATCTACTAAACAACTGAAACCATAAACTGAAACGATACCATTGTAACAAAAAAAAAAAAAAACAACCCCAACCTCCTAGTTCTGCAATTTCAAGTCAATTTTAATCATTTGATATTCTTGTCTTTGTGTGGAAACTTTAATGCACTTCAGCTTGGTTGTCTTCTATCTGGAGAGCTATTTTAGAAGTCACTTGACTCAGGCTTTTGCAGAAGATTTAATTTATTTAATGTCATGCCTAGGCTCCACTGTGACTTAGGAAGGAGCCACATTTCTAGTTCCCTTCTGTATGTCTGTGTTTGCCATTGCATATGTTAGAAAGTGTGTAAATGACTATGGAAGTCTAAAGTCTTCCTAATATGGCTGGAAAGAGAAATTCAAGATGGGCAAGGATTATGTTTATACTGCAGTCAGGTATCAGGTCTTTCGGTAGGTGTCACTTTCACCTTGGTGAATGGTTTATGTACTGAGCCCCCAGGTAGTAACATCACGTGACTATGCCCAAGGGGTGTGAACACTTCCAGGACATCTTTATGAATCAATTATTCTTCATGGGAAATATAAAAAACTGCGATCTTCATTAAGTAGCAAGTCCATAAATTGTAGCAAGCCCTGAAAGGGACATCTAAGCCTGAAAGGAAGCTGAGGGAGAAAAGAATACAGGAGAAGACAGTTGTCTCCAGCTCAGTATCCTTTCCAGGAAAAAGCTATTCTGCAGACAGAACTTGTCAGAGAATCAGTTCCTGTCTGACAGCTGTGGAAACTGCCAGAGAGCTTCCCATCTGAATGGTACTGACATAGACTATCTCAGAAAAAAGTACAGAGAAATAAATATCTACTTTAAAATAAATAAATACATACATACATACATACATACATAAAGCTTTTTCTTTTCACTTTTTTCTCTACAGTTGTTCCTAATACACCTTACTTATGCTCTTCAGTATGATATACTGAATTATTTTGTATTTACCACAAGGTCTAGCTAACATCATGGATGACCAAAGGGTGTCTGGCAAATGGCAGTATCCCACTTTCAAGAGAATAGCCAGCTTAGCTATTGGTATCCAAAACCTCAGCTCAAGAATGGCACTAATGCACAAAGAAGCACTGAGCTACAGCAGCTAGAAGCCTTAATGGGATTTCCTCAGGCCTTTCTTCTGTCTTTTACTTAGAGATACTAATATTGTCACCCACAGCCTGACTAGTGATCAGCAAGTCCCTTCATCTGCCTCATTTTGTAAGCCTGCTGACTGACCTTTAAATTTTCACACCATCCAGCTATGACTGTCTAACACAACAAGGCAGTGGTATATGAAACTGAGAAAGCTGCTTTCTGAGCTCACTCTTAGCTGTAGGGGAAGGCACAACTGGACAGGAGAGACTTGTTACATATTATCCACTGTATGTAAGTGTCCTTGTAAACTGAAGAAACATCTATCAATATTCAATTTTAAAGGAATTATCTAGACATTTCCTTTGATGGTAACATAGATTTGGAAATTAAGTGTAGTTAACCATATGGAATAGCAAAGAAAATGCATATTCCTTTAGATTCCTTCTGGAAACAAGTTAACATTGCCTGAACAATCACATTACACAATCTCCCTAAAAATTTAGACAAGATGAAATTAAGTCCTTGCAAGATGAAGAAGGGAACTGGAAAAAACCAACCCCAAACCAGTCCTGATCCTGCTCACTGATTGTACTTTAGAAAATATGTCACCATGGCAGCTTTTTGACCTTTGAGGCTTGTGCACAGACTTGAAAACTGGGAGATGCTTGCTCCACGTGCACGAGGAACTGTCTTCTGAGACAAGCTTTCCATGCAAGGCATGGATCATTCACAACTGGCAGGTAGCTGAGGCTCAGTTAAAAGGCTTCCAAAGCATATCAAACCTGCTGGGTTCCTTATAGCTGAAAGGAATCATTAGAAGACACAGTGACAGAATTCATTATTTTCTGTTTGTCTCTATTATGTTCTCTACTGTAGAGCTATCTTGCCAAGTTGTTTCCTTTAAGTGTCCTTCCATTCCTTCTACTAATACCATCTTCAAAGCCACAATCTCTCTGCACAGGAGGTGATAGGAGAGGTGTGAAAGTAATTAAACGTTTTTCTGTCAAAAACTGATCAAAATCAGAAGTTTTTCTTGCTTTCAGCTATTTTTAAATCAATCTAGGAATGACATATGATTAATAGAAAATAAAAATCTGGGGGAGAAAAATGCATCAGAAAAAGAATATGAAGAGTTTTGATTTCAGGATGGGGGTGGTGGCATTTGTTTTCAAATGACTACCAGAGTAACTATGCATTTTATCAGCCCCATCTCTAGAATAGAATAGAATAGAATAGAATAGAATAGAATAGAATAGAATAGAATAGAATAGAATAGAATAGAATAGAATTAACCAGGTTGGAAAATATCTTTGAGATCATCGAGTCCAATCTGTCATCCAACACTATCTAATAAACTAAACCATGGCACCAAGCACCCCATCCAGTCTCTTCCTAAACACCTCCAGTGATAGTGACTCCACCACCTCCCCTGGGCAGCACATTCCAATGGCCAATCTCTTTCTGTGAATTTCTTCCTAACATCTAGCCTAAAGCTGCAGCTTGAGACTGTGCCCTCTTGTTCTGGTGCTGGTTGCCTGGGAGAAGAGACCAATCCCCACCTGGCTACAACCTCCCTTCAGGTAGTTGTAGAGACCAATAAGGTCTCCCCTGAGCCTCCTCCTCTTCTTCAGGCTGAGCAACCTCAGCTCCCTCAGCTTCTCCCTCACAGGGCCTGTGCTCCAAGCCCCTCACCAGCTTTGTTGCCCTTCTCTGGACATGACTTCTCCACAATGTTAAATAATATTTAATTATTTAGATTATTTTTAATTCAAGTAACAAAATAAAATGAGTTTTCTTCTGACTGGTCACACTTCAATTTACTCTGATTTCAGGTTTCAACTAATTGTTGCTTTAGGATTTATGACTTCTGCTCATGAGCAGCTGAGTTGGACAGTAAGGAGGCTCAGTAATAATAATGGCCTAAAAGCTTCAGATGAAGTTTGAGTGTCACCAAGCACAGCAGAAATTCACATACCTTTCAGACTAAAAATAAAAAGGCAGATTGATGTGTCCTGTTCCTGATGTGCTCCCAAATACCTTAAACTTGTTTCAAGAAATGTAAAATTGAATGATACAGGAAAAAATATTCATGTTATTCCTACCAATTTTTTACTCTCCTCAGTGTTTGCACTGGCAGTACATCAAGCATCACCTGTCATGGACCCAGACCTTATGTACCTAGGCATAGTACAGGCTCTCAACAAAAGAGGAGAGATTGCCTCAATAGGAGTGTCAGTGGATGAATGTAAACTGATGGGTCAACATGAAACAGTGATGCAGTGCTAATGAACAGTGCAGTCTCGATGGTGTTCTGTCTTACAGGCACTCACAGACAAGGTGAATTTCAATGAGGTCTATAAAATTTCTGGGAATTCCTTCTAGGTAAAATGGACAAGTTAAAGCAAGTTGCCAGGAGGACAGCAAAACCTGACACAACAGTGTGGCTGGCATGCAAACTTGACTTTACAGACTCACAGAGAATCACAGAATCAACCAGGTTGGAAGAGACCTCCAAGATCATCAAGTCCAACCCATCACCCAACCCCCAACTAATCAACTAGACCATGGCATTAAGTGCATCACCCAGGCTTTTCTTAAACACCTCCAGGGATGTTGACCCCACCACCTCCCTGGGCAGCCCATTCCAATGGGCAATCTCTCTTTCTGTGAAGAACTTCTTTCTAGGGTCAAGCCTAAACTTCCCCCTGCACAGTTTGAGACTATGTCCTCTTGTTCTCTTGCTGGTTGCCTGGGAGAACAGACCAACCCCCACCTGGTTACAACCACCCTTCAGGTAGTTGTAGACAGTCGAAGGAATGATTGTAAAAGTCATGACAACTGTAGTAAGCTTAGGGCAACAAAATGAGTCCAGTATGAACTTTACATGGTTAGAGAGAAGGACATTACTGTCAGTGTAATCAGAAATAGGTGCCAGTGGGTGAAGCCCTTTCTTCGGAAAAGAGATTTAGACTTTCTTTGGAAAGAGATTTACATCCTGAATAGAAGTCAACCGAGCACAAGTAAAGGGTCAGAAAAGTCCTGAAGCTCTCCACTGAAGTTGCATTAAGGTAAATATGGAAAATAACAAGGGGAAGGGACAGACATGGGAGTTACATTTTGGCAAAACAGTTACATTGGAGGAGATAGGGCAAAAGACAGTGATACATAATATCAATATGGCAGAAGAGATGAACAGAAACCAGTGCTTAAAAAAAAATTATTTTTTTTATATATATATATATAATCAGAGAAGAAAGGAACAGACCACACACTTTGCATCAAGATGAGGAATGTGAAAGAAGGAGAGGACTTCTGCAGAAAAAAAAAATAAATAGGCAAAACCATGTAGGTCTCTAAACACCAAAAGTCAAATCAGCCACTCAGATTTTTTTGTTGCCTGTTCTCTTTTCAGACATGACATGGATAACAAAGGAGAGGTAAGGAGAAAAAGCAAGATGAAGGGAATGGTGGCAGTCCAAGGAAAGGATGCACTAGTAGAAGGACATCAAGAGGAGGCATGCAGAGGATGGATTGAAAGGTGGCCAAAGGCAGGACAAATAGGCAAAATTAGGCACACACTGATGAGGTGTGGATACGATCTTGGCTCGCCCAGTAGGAGGTGGGAAGAGATTAGGTGGATAAAAGAACACAGAAGTTTCATGAGAAACTCTCAAGATTCTTGAATTTTAAGGACATGAAGGGGGATCAGATGGAGACACTGAGAAAGTAAAGGGAGAGGAAGCAGGAGAGAGAAGACTTTAGTGAAACAAAGAAGGAAACAGTGAAAGCCAGAGCTGGAAAACATTGCAAACAGCATCTTTGTTTCAGGGGAGGTGAAAGGGGATAACACTGATTTGACTTATATTTCCCGTACTTTGCATGCAGCTGCCATTTTCCTGCATGCAGCACAATGCTTATTTAAGAGCAGAAAATATCCTTTAGAAATGGAGATGGCCATTGTCTATATTTCACAGATGGTTGTGCTTCTCCATCAGCCAGTGTATCAACGGCAGCATCCTGCCTAAAGTGAAATTGTTTTGCCTTGGCAGAAATATTAGCACCAAATGACTTTTGTTATCTTTCATTTGAGGAAATGAGCAAAAGAAAACTTCAAGTACTCATATGAATATTTAAAAGTAGGAAAATAAACAGTGCAGATATGCTTCAATTCCATCTAGTTCCCACAGGCAAAATGAGGCTAATACATCTCTCCAAAGAGCTGGTACGCTGGCATTTATTGGTCCTCCTCAGCTACTGATTGGCGAGGGAAGAAACTAACATTCAAGAAACAAGCATATTAGAGGGTTCCCATTTTGTGCTTTGGGATTTGGATTTGCTTGCAGTATTACCCAGTTCCACCAATTCGTTTCTCCTTGCACATGGAGATCAGTACTGAATCAGATTTGTCTGTGCCTTCATCTCCCCATACTCCTGTTACTGAAGGAAGGGACACTGTGAGCAATGTGAGTAAGGGGTGATTGAAAGATTCCAGTTCCATGCATCTGCGGTTCCTCAGGGGCCTTTTTACTTTATTTGCACTTGTCTGTGAACCATTTACACCACATTTAACCCACTTTCTGACAGAAACAATAGCATGCTTAGTTTTTCACTGCTCAGGTGGAAGTGTACCAGGATCTGTTGAGACAATCTGTTGCTGAGTAATTGTTGCTTTCTTTTCTGGAAGGAGGAAAGTTACTGCTCATCTCTTTCCAGTGCTGTCTTCTTTCTTATGCCTTCCAGATCTCACAGCTCACTGACGACTGATACATGCAATATTGTTTTCCTGGAACCAATCCTATTTCTTACCTGTATCACATCACAGGATGAAGCCATGAAATACTTTCAGGTTTAACTCAGAAGCAAGAGTGGCTGACCAGGTGCAGCAGAAAAAGCTCACAATTGCCTATGTTAAATACACAATCACCTGAACTCATGTAATAGGTCTAGTTTGTCTGAGCAGACAACAAGATACAGAATGAAGCAATGGAAAGACTGAAAAGAGCTGGATGCAGGCAAAAGCAAACTGTCTTCTGACAGAGACCTGGAACAGCCCTGCCCGGAGGTGTTTCTGATGCAAGTGAACATGTTCACTTCATTAGGGAAGCTTTGATGGCAGAGTGAAATACATCTCTTTCTCAAGAGATTTCTCCAAGATGAGATAATGATGCAAAACCTGCCTGATTTCCTGTGAAAGACCTTCCTTGACCTACCATCCAGAATGCATCTGCCATTGTGCAGTGCAGCAAGTTACGGAATCACAGGATCACAGGATGTTAGCAGGTGGAAGTGACCTCCGAAGGTCATCAAGTCCAGCTCCCCTGCCAGAGCAGGACCAGAGAATCTAGTGCAGGTCTCACAGGAACTCATTCAAATGGGTCTTGAAAGTCTCCAGAGAAGGAGACTTCACAGCCTCTCTGGGCAGCCTGTTCCGGTGCTCTGTGACCCTCACAGTGAAGAAGTTTCTCCTCATGTTGAGGAAGAACCTCCTGTGTTGTCGTTTATATCCATTACCCCTTGTCCTATCACAGGGTGCAATGGAGAAGATCCTGTCCCCTCCCTCTTGACACCCAGCCCTGAAACATCAATAAACATTTATTAAATCCCCTCTCAGTCTTCTCCAGACTAAATAGCCCCAGGTCTCTCAGCCTCTCCTCATAAGGCAGCGCTCCAATCCCTTAATCATCCTTGTAGTCCTCCGTTGGACTCCCTCAAGAAGATCCCAGTCCCTCTTGAACTGGGAGTCTAAAACTGGATGCAATATTCCATGTGAGGTCTCACCAGGGCAGAGTATAGGGGGAGGAGAACATAAAACCTATCCCCCACCACCTTGGCAGCAGGCCTAAGACAAGCCCAATATGAAAGGCAAACAGCAACCTCCTCACTATATGATTGAGGTAACTAAAGGTAGGTAGATAGCAGATAAGATGGTTTACTAACCAAAAACAACAAACCAGTTTAACTTACTTTGGTCAACATGAGGGGACACTAGGCAAATGAGGGGAAAATATGCTTTATAATTCTTTCTTCAACATACCTCCTAGTTTATGTCTTTAATTTTACTTTTATAAAAGCTTAATAAGATGTAGGTAAAATACATTCAAAATAGCCATATTAAATGCAAAAGTCCAAGGAAATTATACCATTTAAGTGAACTATTTCACTTTGACCAGAAATCATTCAGCAAGGTTTGCCATTAATTCTTGAATAGCTTTACATTAACTGAAATCTGTGATTTTCTTTGAAGTAAATCTTGCTCAATTCTGGCAGTGACAGGCTTTTTGCTGCTAAATATTTTGCAATCGGTAGATACAGTAAATCTCAACTGACATGTATCCACCAACAAAAAGAGAAAATGTTAATTTGCTTGACACTGCTGAAGGACAGTTATGAAAGAAGGTACATGGAGAAAATCATTCTTTCTCCTAATGAAAGGAGGTTCTTTCAGAATCTACTGTCTTGATGTTATCTCTTCTTTAAACTATTCAGTGTATAAATTCCCTCTCTGATTTCAGCAGTGCTGTCAGCAAATATTCCAGAGTTAAAAGTAGAAAATTTGAGCAACTTATTCATAACCTTAGCCTCCTTTTTTATTTGCAAAGCAGTGGTGAATACATTTAGTCTTCACAAATATGGTCATTGCCAAGAGTTTTTTCAACTGATCATTCAGTATGCATAACAAACATAATCACAGAACTGTCAGGGTTGGAAGGGATCTCAAGGATCATCCAGTTCCACCCCCTGCCATGGGCAGGGACATCTCACATTACATCAGGCTGCTCAGAGCCACATCCAGCCTGGCCTTAAAAACCTCCAGGGATGGGGCTTCTACCACCTCCCTGGAACAGGTTGTCCAGAGAGGTAATGGAAGCCACGTGCCTGGAAGCCCCATCCCTGGAAACATTCAGAGGATTTTAGTTTTGATCATTTGCTATGTGCTTTTCCTTATTTGGGTAAATCATTATCTACTCCTTAACTCATACAGGACTTCCCATTCCTGATGCAGGTGTTTGCGCACACCCTTGCACAAGAATTCATGACATCATTTCTTTGCATGAATAAACTTGTGAGAAAAGATTACATGATTGCATGAAATTATCATCCAACAGCTGATCAGCACCATATCAGGCACTCTTGTAAACAAGGCTGATGAAAGATTTGGCTATAGTTTTCTTACCAACTTCAGTTAAGATTTTCATGGTAGAGGTGACCGTGAACTGTCTCTTCTGTGCACCTTTATAAGCACCTCAGTAATGCCTTTCTGGGGAGGTTTTTTAAAGGGCATTCAAAACAACTAGCTGCAGGATTGCCTCCAAGTAAGGCATGTGTAAAGACTGAAATGAGTATCATTTCTTCAGCAATGGAAAAAAATCCCAAGTAATACTAATGCACACCCAAGCTGAAAAGAAGCCACTCAGTCCAGCAAGAGCAAGAAGCACCTGATGCCATGCAAAATGCTCTTTTGAAATGCACTGCAAATTTTCAACACCAGGGAAGAATTCTTACAGACACAGTTTAAAACATTATTCACACATGTGGAAACATTGCCAGTGATACACATGCTTTGACAAGTAACATGGTCCTGAGCTAAGCTAATTTGATAAGCCTCATACCTGCGCTTAGCTGTTCCACTAAGTCTCTCTGGCTTTCTGCTCAGGACTCAGGAGTTGCCATGAGCAGTGTAAGGTTTGAAGCAGGAACATTAGCGAGCACATTACATGACTCTAAACTCTGTGCCTTGATGTCACTAGAATTAGCCTCCAGAAGAAGGAAAGTTTGGCTCTTGTGGGCACGAGCAACATCTTTTTACAGAGCAGCAAATTCAGAAAGTGAAACAGGCAGAAGGTGACAAAAAGCAGCAGGAAAACAACCCCAAACCGTTTTTGCACAACCTTCCTCAGGTCATTGAAAGTGTTCATGTCTGTCCAGGCTTTTTTCTACCCTCTTTTCCTTTTGGTGTCCCTTTTTACTGACAACCATTCATTGACCTCTCTCCACTTTTGTATAAATTATTTACCCCTTCACCAATATACCACAGAGTCAATGAATCACTGCATTAGTCATGAATATATAAATCTCTGGTTATCTGTTCCTGCATGTGTAGGCAGACAATATATTCAGTAATAAACCATGTGCTGAAATGGAGAGATTTATCTGGGGTGTAATCTTTGGGAAAATGCTTGTACTTAATACAGATCTGTGAAAGTGTCATCTCACCTGGTGTCTCTCCAAGGGGAGAGGAGGGTGTAGAGAAGCAGGACTGGTTGGTGTCCTTACAAAAGAAAGATTGTTGATGAAAATTCAAGCAGGACAGCATGAAAACCAAAAACTCTCCACAGAGGAATTAAAACAATAAAAATAAAAATAACAACAAGCTAACAGAAAGGAAAACCACAGTGAGTCACAGCAGAAGGAAGAAATCTGTAAGTAACAAAAGAAACTCCAATACAGCTTTCCATATTCCTGGCAATGCAGATAATCCTCTGAGGCAGAAAAGTGGAAAACATGTCCAATAAAAATTCCTCAAAGATAATCTTATTTTAAAAGATCTTCCAGGTCCTTTCACTGTATCATCTCCCAGACAAAGCTAGCAGCTTGTGAAAAGCTCAAATCTTTAGAGTAAATTGATCATCAGCTGGATTTTATGTTGATTGCGGTGGAGGTAATGTTTGAGTGCAGCCAGGGAGAAGCCAACTTTTGTGAACAACAGAAGTAACAAACACAGAGGGATAACAGTTGGCTGGCCACTGCTGCACAGGCAGTTCAAGGGTAAAAATGAGCACAGTCTAAATCCGCCAGCTCTCATAAACCACAATATCTGGGGGCAACTGAGTGATGCTTCCTTCCCTTACACAGACATCCTTCAACAGTGAGACTTGGCCTCATGAGAAAAACATCAGTGAAAACAAAATGCTTTTAATTTCTGCTCTAGACAGTAAGAAATAACAGAGAACAATGCATCAGACCATTGCATTACAGAGCAGAAGAGAAGGAGAAGAGAGGAGAGACTGCATAGTGTCCTACTGACTGTTCTCTCAGTATATGTCCTCCTTGGATGGAAAGTGTAAACAATGTCTCAGTGTGAAAGGATGACTGGCAGACACTCTGGTGCACAAACAACTGTGTGATTGTTCATAGTATTACCTCTTCAAATATTTCACATACATGTAAATTTCCTGCTGCAGATCTACAGGAAAGTTATGCAGGGATTCTGTTGCTGGACAGGTGGGCAGATTTAACACATCTAAGTACCAGGTTCTACACATTGACCACAATAACCTTATGCAGCACTACAGACTGGGGACAGAGTGGCTGGAGAGCACCAGGCAGAGATGGGCCTGGGGGTACTGGTTGATAGTAAGCTGAATATGAGCCAGTAGTATGCCCAGGTGGCAAAAAAGGTCAATGGCATCCTGGCCTGTATCAGGAATAACGTGGCCAGCAGGAGCAGGGAAGTCATTCTGCCTCTGTACTCAGCACTGATTAGGGCACACCTTGAGCACTGTGTCCAGTTCTGGACCTCTCAATTCAAGAAAGATGTTGAGATGCTGGAACATGTCCAGAGAAGGGTAACAAAGCTGGTGAGGGGTCTGGAGCACAAGCCCTATGAGAGGCTGTGGGAGCTGGGGTTGTTTAGCCTGGAGAAGAGTCTCAGGGGAGACCTTGCTGTCTACAACTACCTGAAGGGAGGTTGCAGCCAGATGGGGATTGGCCTCTTCTCCCAGGCAACCAGCACCAAAACAAGAGGACAGAGTCTTAAGCTATGCAGGGGGAAGTTTAGGCTTGGTCTTAGAAGTTCTTCCCAGAAAGAGTGATTGCCCATTGGAATGGGCTGCCCAGGAGGTGATGGGGTTGACATCCCTGGCGGTGTTTAAGAAAAGCCTGGATGAAGCACTTAGTGCCATGGTCTAGTTGATTAGTTGGGGTTGGGTGGTTGGTTGGATGACTTGATCTCAGGTCTCTTCCAGCCTGGCTGATTCTGTGATTCTGTTGAGTCATACCCTCAGACATGAAACATTCTCCACTTTTTAAAGTCAGGAACAGAATAACACAAAGATCTCTTGGTGTGTCACATTTCTGATCTTCCCCTCCCTCCTTTCCATCAGCCTTTTGGAACACCTGATGGTCAGGCAACAGCATGGATCTAGAGTCCATGTCTCCAGACTTGTAGCATGATTCTTTTCTTGGGTCAGTGTATTTGATGCCATGATGCAAGTTATGTCATGAACAGGAATCTGTTCATCTGACATCTTTGTACCTTGCTTTAATTCTGCACTGGATTAAGGCAGAAGTCTCATAAATTCAGTGTCAGCTGAGTCAGGTTTATGGTGCAGGTGTGGCAACCACAGTGAAACTACCTTTTATGTGCATGTGTAGTACAATTGTGTAACATATGTGCTACCTGGGGGCATCTGGCACCTCTACTATTGTTCCAGTTAACTACTGATTTCCCTTAACCTACCACAGCTATGGCCCTCCTTTAATTTGTTTGCTTTTCTGATGTTCTGTGCAAATGCAGAGAGGTATTTACAGCGTGGAAACCATAGAATGGTCATCTAGATCATCTAGTGTAATCTCTTCTGCAGTAAGCAGGGGCATCCTCAATTAGATCAGGTTGCCAGAGCCCTGGCAAGCCTCATCTTGAAGATCACAGTATCACAGCATCACAGTATCACTAAGGTTGGAAGAGACCTCGAAGATCATCGAGTCCAACCTGTAACCACAGACCTCATGACTAGACCATGTCACCAAGTGCCACATCCAGTCCCCTCTTGAACACCTCCAGGGACAGCGACTCCACCACCTCCCGGGCAGCCCATTCCAATGGCGAATCACTCTCTCGGTGAAGAACTTTCTCCTCACCTCAAGCCTAAACTTCCCCTGTTGCAGCTTGAGATCTCCAGGGATGGAGCCCCAACCCTACCTGTTCCATTGTTTCACTATCTTCATGGTAAAGAACTTGTTCCTACATCTAATCTAAATCTGCTCATCTCTAGTTTGAAGCCATTGTCCCTCATCCTATCACTACAGGCCTTTGTAAGCAGTCTCTCTCCAGACTTCTTGCAGATCCCCTTCAGGTACTGGAAGGTTGTTATGAGATCTCCAGGCTGAACAAACCCACTAATTTTCAGTGTTTCAGTTATAATCTGTCACACCTTCATGGAGTGATATCTAGGAAGGTGCTCACCCTTCTACAAGTTCAGATGGTAACTGATGATCTGGATCTCTGAGGTGCTGTCCAAATGCTGTTGGTATGTGCCCAGGCAAGTCCCACTAAAATCAGCTAGAAAACTCTGTGTGTCCATGAGAAAGGCTTTACTGCTCAATTTTTGGAGCAGTAAAAAACCCCAAATAAATAGGTGTCTAAGTATGTTGAGTGACACCACCCCATCCCTCCTCCTAGAAAGACAGATTTCCTTTAACTGTAGAAGATAAACATCTGAAAACTTTTCCTAATCAAAAAGGGACATGACCACAAAGGGCTCTGTCCATTCATGATGTCTGAAATCCTCCTGGGCTTCATTTCCTTAGTTTAGATCCTATTGATCCATGGAGCTTTTCAGAGACAAATAACCAAGACTTAATCAAAATTACACCCAGGATATGTTTGCTATGTTTTGGGTTAACTTCCTCCAGAATTACTGACCAAATGCTTTGGTACTACTGACCAAAATGCTTATTTTCTAAATAACCAGAAATGGCATTCAGGATTTTTTCATTAAAAACCAAACCAAAACAAAGCAAAAACAAAAGGCATGACAAAAACCTCAAACAAAAAAACAAACAAACAAACAAACAAACAAAAACCCCCACCCAACACCACATTCAGATTGAGTTTGGGAATAGTTTTCAAACTGGAAGAGGAAGGCACTGAGAGACAAAAGCAGATTGGTAATTCTGGCACTAATAGATACACTTAAAAACTGTTCTAAAGCAAATTACTTGTGCTGCAGGCATGTTCTAGGATTTTGTTGTTCAGTTCACTGAACTGGTTCACTTTTATTATCTTGCTAAAATCGTGGCTGCACTAATTACACTTAATGCATCTAGCAGATTAGGTAACTGGGCAATATCGTATCTTCTCCCCTGAGAAGAGGAGGCTTAGAGGGGAGGCTTGGGGGAGACCTTATTGCTCTCTGCAACTACCAGAAAGGAGTCTGTAGACAGGTGGGGGTTGATCTCTTCTCCCAGGCAACCAGCACCAGAACAAGAGCACACAGTCTCAAGCTGTGTCAGGGAAAGTTTAGGCTCAAGGTGAGGCAAAAAGTTCCTCCCAGAAAGAGTAATTGGCCATTGGAATGTGCTACCCAGGGAGGTGGTGGAGTCACTGAACCTGAAGGTGTTCAAAAAATGATTGGATGCATCACGTATTGTATTGTATTGTATTGTATTGTATTGTATTGTATTGTACTGTATTGAAGCCGTGGTTAGGTTGTCATGAGTCGTTAGGTATTAGGTAATAGGTTGGACTTGATCTCTGAGGTTTTTTCCAACCTGGTTGATTCAATGATTCTGCTATTCTATGATCAGTTAAAGCTTGAAGTATATGTGCATATATATATATATATAAAAATAAATAAATGTTTTTTTAAGGTTTTACTTTTTTTTTTTTCATGGAAAACCTCTGTGGGTTGTTACTTCTTACATGTAAAAAGCAAGCTTCTGGAGAGTTTAGCTGGGTTATAATTATATTTGATAAGGAATATTTTTTTAGAAATAGATTCCTTTGTTTTTCACATTCAGAGCTGTTGAAACTGAATACAAAAGGCATCTTTTAATGGTAGGAGAATAGATAGTTTTAAACTTCTCCCTCCTCTGTTGTTCTTTGATTCATAGCAAGATGGAAATTGTGTGAATAAGGAGGGCAAGCCTTACAACTGCATGTTTTCAATATTCTAAAACAGGAACAAAGAAGGGGTTGGGATAGAGGAGATATTTCTTGAGCATTTCTAGAGAAAAATGGTTTTGTCTTTGAAGTACCTGATTCTATTTAAGCACCAGATCTACATCTTTATCTTTCGAATTTCCAAGCCAAGGGATAAAATGGAACTGAGCATTTAGTATCTCGTTCAGGATGTTTGAGATAAGAAAAATCACAGCTTCAAAAAATAAGACAAATGATGGCAGAATTGATCCATACCATTTCTGTCAGTGTTTCTGTATTATCAGTAGGGGAAACTCGGACAGTAATATATAGAACAGCTTCTGCCAGCAGTTATCACTCTGTGAGGCTTCTTCATCTCTCTCAGTTGCTAGTGCCCATCTATTCTGATAAATCAAAATTATTGTGAAGTGCAGTGGCACAAAAGGTGGCATAGAGCAAACTTTGGTTGGAGACAGTGAGATTATTAAGGGTTCAAATAATTAAAGTGCCTCATTATTATTTACTTTGCAAGAAGGTTGATGTTGGAGTATAGTTCCTAATTCTTTCGAAGTACCACCAATAAAAAGACCATACGAAGTACTAAAAGTATCATGGTAACAGTCCTAGAGCTTTCTGACCCTTTCTCTAGAGAAAAGGAACAAGGATGTGAAATCTTTATATTAAGGGGTTTGTGGAGTTCTGAGTTTCTATACAGAAACAGCAAGGTATGCATAAATATCATTTGTAGGTATAGCTCTGATAATCAGCCCTGCCTCGCTTCCACACTACGAGTGTCCATAAAGTCCAGGTTTGGCTCCTGTAATTGTATCTCACAAGCTGACAAGATCTCAAGCGTCATGTGTTATACAATACAGAATAAAGTGCAATGAACCACTGCCACACATGCTAACTGACCCAGGGAAACACCCAGCTAAGCTTGTGCTAGTTTATTAAACAGTGCAAAATTGTCCCTGGACACTGCTACTCAAGCACCTCTGCCAGGCTGGGGCAGAGCAGCCTCTTAACAGTTAAGAGTCTGCACCAGCCAGCACTCCCCTAAGCAGTCCCAAGGCAAAACCCAGGGACCTCACCAAACAAGCAGTTTTAGAAGACAAGACAAAATATAACATCATGGACATGGACTTTGTGTGCTGGTTGGTGTCAGCCCCAACAGCTCCAGGCACATTCAGCTTCCTGGGCAGAGATGCAGCAATAGGAGCAATCTGAG